>JANAVB010036701.1:0-63365 GCA_029216955.1 Iris pallida | reverse complement strand
ATCGAAGGCACGGGGGCAGCAACGAAGGCGCGGGTGGCAGCGACGAAGGCGCGGGTGCAGCGACGAGGGCGCGGGATTGCTAGGCTTTCTGTGGACAGGGAATAAAATTTGATATTTATGGATATTTTTTAATTATCCTGACCTAATGAGATTAATACTAGGTTGTGGGACAGAGAATATACTTTTTAGAGAATGCTAGGGTCCGGCTGGAGACTTGTGAATATTTGATGATTTTTTTATATACAGCCGATTATAATTAGGATTGTGATATTTGATGTAAAAATTTTGGTATAGTAAAACTTGTTACAATTTAAATAGTAATGCCAAAATAGTATCAAAATTAGGATATATTTTTTATTTAACTTTTTAAATTTATTTAAAGTTTTTCTTACAAGAAATAAATTTTTTCTTTGTGACTAATACATTTGTGTGACGTTCAATTATTTGGTAACTAAAAGAAACTTTTAAGTGACAAGAATAAAAATTTTAATCTTGTGGCTAATACTTTTATTGACAATAATATTTTCTTGTAACTACAACAAAACTTTTAGTGACAACTATTTCCCTTATCACACATAACTTGTCTCTAAAATCATAATTTTATTTCAGTGACCACATTAAGTGACAACCAATAGAAACATGGTCACTAAATGTTTTAATTTGTGACGGCAATATCAGTTCACAGAAACAAATTAGAGTGACAACAAATTTATTTGTCACAGAAATATCCCTTTCAGTGACAAGTTTTACACTTGTCATAGATTACTTGTCACGAAAACCCGAATTTCTTGTAGTGAGCATGAAGACTGAGTTTTATTTGTATGTAAACCTGAGATAAAATTGGGATAATATAAAATTGAATTTCATTACTAGCATGAAAACTGAGAGCTTAATTATGTTAAACCTGAGATTACCCACTGTCTTCATGACATAGCTCACCCATGTCCAGCCCCCTTTCACTATGCTCTCTCAGTCTACACACTGATAGTATTTACTATTTTTCCTTTTCCTTCTCTATATATACATGTATATTAATTATTATATGAATATAGCTTTGTATGAATATAGAGATATATAGTGTATATGTTAGACTATGAGATTGTGTAGTATGTATATGTTAAGTTTAGCACATTATATTGCCTTGTTTAGCAATGTGGTTTAGAGGCTATGTGCTATAGTGTTAACTTTATGGTATACTTGATATTTATGTATACATAGGCTTGGTTTTGGTTTAGCCTAGAATTTTTAGACCTAGAATGTCTAACTTAGACTAGTTTGACCTTGTTGACCAAATCCTAACTAGTTTGACCTAATTTGACCTAGTTTGACTTTTAGAGTTGACCAGAGTTAACCAAGAGTTGACTTTGGCCAGATTGACCTAGAAACATGTAGATGCATTGTACTCTTCAAATTATCTCTTGTATACATCATGACTTGTGTTGCTCTAAATAGGACTCAGTACCTCGCTTCGGACTTTATATTGTCACGGACATTCGGATCTCAGGCGAGTACATTCTCTGATCTTTTCATACTTGCTAGGACTTATATTCATGCTCTAGATTACTTTACTTGATGCTGACACTTGTTATCACGGATTGGTACTATGGATCTTTTCATGCGATGTTATCTCCTTAGTGGATACATCGGGTATTTCGTGTTTGTGTACTTTATCATGGGCATCGTGTACTCCTTGTGTTTGTGTTATCGTGTACAAATCGTGTGAAATCGTGTACTCTCATGTTCTTACATGATCGTCGTGTACAAACTATACTTCGTGTGTAATAACATAACTTGACTGGATCCTTGTGTATTGATTGGGGATGGGGAGTAGAAGTGGTTATTAGCTTTACTTTGCTTATTATCCTTTAATTGCATATGGACCTAGAGTTAAGGGACTACCAACTGTAGTGTATTGCATAACCCGACACAGTTGTACCATGAGATATATGTGAGATGAGTAGCATGTAGAGGTACTTGCGTGTTGGCTGATCACCCGTACGCATACGTTAAGTCTAACTGCTAATAGTGGCATGTTAGGAGACTTAGCAGTTAGTATAGGTACATGATTGCGGATGCGACCTAGATAGGTGCATCGGGTGGGGAGAACATTTTCTGTCGTGTGGGCTTTTATTAAACATTCTCTTGTAACTCGGAAGCTCCGCTGGAGATACGGTATGCTTACCCCCTCATATTGGCCACTGACGTTCTTGAACGTTATGCGCTTGGGGTAAGATGATCCTCTCAGGTTGGCCATTGTCGTTTTTGAACGTAATGCGCTTAGGTCACTGGTGTCCAAGTGGGGACTATACCAGATCCTATTTACAGCCAGGGCTCATGCGACGAAAGGTTTGTTCTTAACTGCATAAACACATTAGAATGGTTAGGTAAAACCTAGTCAATGTCAAGTCACCCCCGTTCCTTTATGTATCATGTTATGATTGGGACTATTTTACTTTACTTGTGGCTTATGACATTTTATATATCAGTTTATTATGGCATGTTCTTCCTGTATCTTGTTACGTCCTCTGAGGACCTGGTTATCTCTCCAGGTTGTGCTTTGTGACTTTTCGCAGGTGTTCTAGCCAAGGCCGTGATCTTCTCCGTCCCTCGAAGATGATTTTCCTTGGTTCGTCTTGTCATTTCATCTATCCTTTCCTTGTATATTTTTCTCTTTTAAAATAATTGGTAGTGGATTTGTCTCCGCCAACTACATGTATAGTGACAAATTCTTGAGTTGATTTATATCATTATTCTTCTGATTTTGTGGATGAGATTTAGTTATCATGGTTTTACTGCATTTTACAGCTTATGTATACATACAGGGGTTCCATACATTTGAGTATACTTCGTATGTATACAGCTGGCATGTCTACGTACTTAGTCCTAAGTATTTTGGGACTAGGGTGTTACAAAATTCTAGCCATGTCCGCCGTGAACCGATCCCTCGACTTGTCCCCGCCCATTCTCGGTGTCGCCGAACCCCGTGCCTGCCGACGCTCGCCTTATGTTTGGATAATTTCATAATTTCCTTTTTAAAAAAATTATGTATATAATTAATTTGGGAGAGGATGCTTCTTTCTCGCGTTCTTCCACTAGTAAAACCCATCTCAGGAGCAGCCACCTCCGTCCAGGACTCTCCACACCGCCTGGCTCCTAGTTCTTTTCATCATCTTCTTATTATTCATCATGATCATTATGATCACATCTTTTTCTTTCTTTCCATTTAAACCACCAACTCCATCATCATCATCATCATCATCATCTTCGCGTTCGTCGCGGGGCTGCGGATGCCGGCGGGGCCAAGAACGACAAGCAGATTGTTGGCAGTCTTAATATAAAAGGACTGCCAATAAGTTAGCAGTCTTATCTAAAATTTCTGTTTGGATACACCAAGTAGGACTGCAACAAAGTTGGCAGTCCTACTTGGTGTATGGACTGCCAACAAGTTTGACAGTCCTGAAAAAATTTGGACTAGTTCCAAGTAAGAAATGAGGGTGGCAAACTTGTAAATTTTAAAAAAATTGGACTAGCCCAAGTAAGTTTTGGAGTGCCCTTAGAATTAGTTCGTCATGACCATTACAAGTTGTACAATCGTATATAGGTCCAAAAAATAGTATAGGTCCAAAAAAAAGATCACAATTTTTTTAACATATCTGTATATTATTATAAAAATTTTCATTTTTATGTTTAGACCTCACTATTTTTTAGAAACCACTCTAATAATCTTTAAAATAAACATATTATGCTATAAAATGATTAATTTTTTTAAAAATATTTGTACGGGTCCTTAGAAGGTCATAAACGATCCAGACAAGAGTAATCTGATTATCTTCAATTCAAGCATTGGCATTGGTTTCTCATAGTCTTCTTCTCTAAACTAGTCATTTCAGACGGTAAATCAATTTATACGAATTGATACCTGTCCTCTGCCATCCAAGAGTCCATTTGACGTCAAAAAAGCCAAATGGGATTACCTCTCGAATGGACTTTTGCTCAGGCGCGTCATTGATTAGGTGGTTTAATTTCGATTATGGGGCTCACACATGTTCTCCACACAGTAAAGAAGCCACGAACATTTGAGCCCGGTAATGTGAGGCGGGCCCACACATCAGTGGCTCTTGCATGTGTAACCCTGAACTACTCCCTTCATCATAAAACTTCGATCACCTGACCAAACTACCATCCAAACCGAGGCTACTAAACAATTTACCCATTAGTTTGTAGCCTCAGTTTTTTGGTTATTTAGTAATAGGATTATAATATGTGGTATTAAAATTTGGATATCTAAGTTGTTTGATATTAGAGGTTGGATTTCATTTGTATTGTTACATTAATATTTTTTTTTTAAATCACACGCACACACACAATTAATAATTCGAATCTTACCGATCCTTTCGGGTGCTGTTCTAATATCAGTAGACTAGAGAGCTCGAACATTACATTAACAAATTGAAACCTAAATTTAAATGACTGTTAATTTGGAAACTCCAATATCAATATCATATATTATAATATAATAATATTACTAAATAACTTTTTTAAACCTAAACTCCATTCCTGCCCGTCTCGTTCAGAGCCACCGCCTAGACTTGAATACATGTGGACACACCACCACACACCCTCCATGAAAGCCCTCCCAAGTAGACAGACAAGCACAGTGCTACAAACTTTAATACACTTGAATGCCTCTTCCACCTACCCTCCTCCACTTCCCTTCCTTCCATGTGCTCCCCTTTCCTTTCCTTTCCTTTCCTTTCCTCTCCTCACAAATGATCAGAACCCCATCACTCACTCACTGCTACTTAAACCTACTAAGTACCTATCCCTTCACTTTCTCCTCCTCACACTGACCATCCTCCTCCAACCAAGCCATGGCTGCTGCATGGCTCTTCCTCTCCCTATCCGTACTCCTCCATCTCCATCAAACGTCGTCAACTCTCTCCACCATCCTCCTCCTCCTCTTACTCATGAAGTTTACATCGTCCACATGTCGAAACCAGACATGCCGAAGTCCTTCACTCGCCATCTCGACTGGTACTCGTCCACTCTCAAGCAAGCTCTCTCCTCACCACTCTCAACTGAGTCGCAAGTAAGTGAAGCAGCTGCAGTAGAAGGATGGTCTACAGCTACCAAACAGCCCTCCACGGCTTCGCGGCAAAACTGACCAAACAGGAGGCAGAAGCGCTCGAAACCGCCCACGGGGTGGCGCGGTCCTCCCGGAAACCGTCTACCGCCTCCACACCACCCGCAGCCCGGAGTTCCTCGGCATCGAGGAGTCCGCCGCGGCCGACGGGAGCAGCATCTGGTCCGCCGCGCTCGCCGACCACGACGTCATCGTAGGCGTGCTCGACACCGGGATATGGCCCGAGAGCCCCAGCTTCAGCGACAGGGGCATGGGCCGCGTGCCCACCCGGTGGAAAGGCAAGTGCGAGGTCGGCCGGGGCTTCGACAGCAGCAACTGCAACAAGAAGATCGTCGGCGCGAGAATGTTCTACCGCGGCTACGAGGCCTCCGCTGGAGAGATAGACGACAAGGGGGAGTCCAAGTCGCCCAGGGACCAGGACGGGCATGGGACTCACACCGCCGCAACCGTCGCCGGTGTTTCCGTCCCGGCGCGAACCTCTTCGGCTACGCGCGCGGCACCGCCCGGGGGATGGCGCCCCGGGCGAGGGTGGCCGTCTACAAAGTCTGCTGGACCGGGGGCTGCTTCAGCTCCGACATTCTGGCTGCCGTCGACAAGGCGGTGGCCGATGGGGTCGACGTGCTGTCCATCTCTCTTGGCGGCGGGGTCTCTTCCTACTATCGTGACAGCCTCTCCGTTGCGGCCTTCGGCGCAATGGAGATGGGAGTGTTTGTCGCTTGCTCGGCCGGGAATGCCGGACCGGATCCCATCAGCCTAACCAATGTTTCTCCGTGGATCACTACGTCGGAGCTAGCACGATGGACCGGGACTTTCCGGCTGTCATTAAGCTCGGCACTGGCATGAATGTGACCGGCGTTTCGCTTTACAAAGGGCGAATGAATCTCTCGGCGCAGAAGCAGTATCCTCTTGTGTACATGGGCGGCAACATGAGCACCGCTGATCCGAGATCCCTGTGCCTAGAGGGCACCTTGGATCCTCGGGCTGTCGCTGGGAAGATCGTGATCTGCGACCGAGGAATCAGCCCGCGGGTGCAGAAGGGTCAGGTGGTTAAGGAGGCAGGGGGATTGGGAATGATCCTGGCCAACACTGCTGCTAACGGTGAAGAGCTCGTCGCCGATAGCCATCTTCTTCCTGCAGTTGCTATCGGAGAGATTGCCGGTAAGCTATAAAGCAGTACACGCGTACTAGCTCTCATCCGACTGCAACCCTCACCTTTCAGGGAACAAAGGTGGGAATCCGGCCCTCTCCGGTGGTAGCGGCATTCTCTTCCAGAGGGCCCAATTTCCTCTCTTTGGAGATCCTCAAGCCCGATGTAGTGGCACCGGGAGTGAACATTCTTGCTGCATGGAGCGGCAATGCCAGCCCGTCGAGCTTGGCAGCCGACCACAGGCGGGTCGGGTTCAACATCCTCTCGGGAACCTCCATGTCCTGTCCCCACATCGGAGGGATAGCTGCATTGCTCAAGGCTAGTCACCCGGAATGGAGCCCGGCTGCTATAAAATCAGCTCTCATGACTACCGCCTATGTACATGACAATACCTACAAGCCTCTCAAGGATGCTGCAAGCGGCACTGCTTCCGGTCCGTACGATCACGGTGCAGGTCACGTACAGCCTTCGAAAGCTCTTGACCCCGGCTTGGTGTACGACATCAGCGCGGCGGAATACTTTGAGTTCCTCTGCACTCAGAAGCTGAACCCGTTGCAGTTGAAGGTGTTCAGCAAGAACACTAACAGAACATGCAAGCACTCTTTAGCCTCTGCTGCTGACCTGAACTACCCCCATCTCCGCAGTGTTCCCGGAGGTGCCGTCCTCTACGTTGACGATTCACCGCACCGTGACAAATGTTGGCCCCCCTGCTTCAACCTACCATGTTAAGGTGACGTCCTTCAAAGGAGTAGACATTGTAGTCGAACCCAACGCCTTGAAGTTCACACATCAGAACCAGAAGCTCTCTTACAAAGTCATGTTCAAAACCAGATCCCCCCAGTCAGCTCCAGAGTCTGGAGCCATTACATGGAAAGATGGGGTTCACTCCGTTCGAAGCCCGATCGTAGTGACATGGCTGCCCCCATTGTAAACCCTTTTTGTCATCCCAACGAAAGGCTGTTCCTGGAGCAGAGTAAAGAACCATAGATCCCTGATAAGGGACTTGTACGAGATTGCTTTTTCCAGCCAACCCTTTATCAAATGTAGCGATGATAACCCCTTCAAGTCTCAACAAGTTTGTTTGCCGAGTTTCTCGTGTTGAGAAACAATAAGCCATGTAGCAGAAGTGTTTTTTTTTTTCTTTATTAAGAATGGGGGCATTTTTCTTAGTTTACAAAAGCTTCAAGTTTTTATTATTTTTTTTTTGACAAAACAAACTGGATGCTTTATAAATTAGAGAATTGAAGGTTACCCATATCAAAGTTGATACTGGGTACAATACATTCAGGTGAAGATTTATACAGAATAGATGCTGGAATATTAGAAAATAGAGCTTGAGTTGCTAGAGGGTGTGCCACCATATTAGCTGTTCTAGGTGCATAGACGAATGAGAGAGAAACATTACTTTCAATAGCTAGCCAACTATCTTCTATAGCTTGTCTTGCTCTCCACAGTAATGTCATGTCCTTTGAATAAATTGAGTCTGAAGCTTTTGCAATCATCTTCAATTGTGGTAGTGGTAAAACGTGCTTGCTTGAATAACTCGAGCGCTAGCAATGCAGCTAAGGCCTCTGCTTCTAAAGGTGAGCCTCCATCTTGATAAGAGCTGATTGCACCATGAAAATTTTCCCCAGAGTCGTGAAGAACAGCCGTTCCGCTCATCTTCTCATCATGATAGGCGCCGTCGAAGTTGATCTTCATAGAGTTTGGAGATGGGGGGATCCAAATTCTATTTGGTTTTTGTACAATGTCAGATGATGGAATAGGAATGTTGAATGCTTCATAGGATTCCCTGAGTCTCGAAGCTGATTTGATGACGTCGTTTCCGTTAATTGGGACGTTGCGGAAGATGAATCCATTTCTAGCTTTCCATATTGCCCATAGAAGCTTGCAGTAATGTTTTCATTGTCATTCTCCGATAACAGCTCTTGGATGAATCCTCGTAAAGACATCATAGGATGGATTTTGTTTCTTATCGATGATAATCCATTCCAAGCAGTACTTGAAATAGGGCAATGTAAGAGTATATGATTTATAGATTCGACATGTACCTGGCATAGCGGACAATTTGGATTGAAAGATTGGATTCTTCTGTTGATGTTTTCACCAGAGGCTATGGAGTTGCTAATAGCTCTCCAAACAAAAATTATAACACAAGGGCGGATGTGGTTTAGTTTCCACAGTTTCTTCCATTCGGTGAACCCTCCTTGCAGTAATTGGTTATAAGTCGTCAATCGATCATGATGCAGTTGTCTATATACTGATTTTGCATTTAGCAAACCATCTCTAGTATGGATCCATAGCAGCTTGTCAGGCCGTACAATAGATGTAATATGAATAAGCATAACTGCATCAGCTTCATGAGGTGGAAGGATACTGAAGATGAGGGATTCATTCCATGTTTTGGTTTTTTGGTTAATGAGTTCAATATCCCGTAGAGCACGATTTCGAGCTCCAGGATAACCCTTCACTCGAAACAGTGGTGGAGATGGACCCAAGGATCCTTCCATATATCAAGCTCCCCATTTCCAACTGTCCATAGGATATTTTTGGATAAAAATTTCCTACACCGCAGTATGCTATTCCAGATACAAGATGCAGTAGGCTTGAAACTGACACTCCAAAAATCAGTAGACATCAGATATTTAACTGTGAGAAGCTTAACCCAATCCGCATTTGGATTCGAGTTGAATCTCCAGGCCAGTTTAGTCACTAAAGCCTCATTAGTGAGCAATGGATCTCTAATTCCCAGACCTCTCAGCGTTAGGTTGAGTGAACACATTCCAGTTAGTAAAATGCAATTTTCGCTGAGTATTACTCCCACCCTACCAGAATTGGTTTTAGATTTGAGAAAGTTTTTTTAGAGTTGCTTGGGCACTAAGTAAGATAGATAATATGTAGGTAAAGAAGAAGAGTCGATTTAATGAGGGTAGTTCGACCTGCATGAGACAGGCAATGACTCTTCCAACCCTTTAATTTGGACATGCAAGCATCAATAAGGTTGGAGAATGAAGAAATACGACACTTTGGGAGAAGGAGATGGTGGCCGAGATATTTGTCATGAGAATTCATAATTTTTACCTCAAGAATGTTCAGGAAGATTTGTCTCATGTAAACATCCAACTTGCGTGAGAAGAAAATGGAGGATTTTTCAAAGTTTATCTTTTGTCTTGACCATAGTTCAAAAGAATTTAGGATGCTTTTGATCTAGAGAATATTATGAATAGAACAATGCCCAAACAACATATCATCGACAAAGAGAAGATGAGAGTATTGGAAATTTGTCCATCTATTCACTTGAACACCAGTGAACAAGCTATTCCTCTCCATGATTGTAATGTGTTTCAAAAGTAACTCTCCTTGCATTATGAATAGGTATGGAGATAACGGGCATCCTTGACGGATACCACGACTAGGATAAAATGATTTAGTTGGTGAACCGTTGACAAGAATGGCAAAGGATACAGAAGTAACACATTGCATGATTAAATCATGGGATTTTCTAATGATGCCGAACCCACAAAGCACTTGGCTAATGACATCCTAGCTGAGCCTGTCACTCCCGTTTTCCGTTATACGTATTTTCATTATACGTGTACGGATTTCTGGCATTTGTCAGGTAGATCGTAGTTAGACTTGTCTTGCTTAGCCTAGTCTTGGTTTAATCTTGCCTTGGTTTATTTGGTTTGGTTCAACATGACTTGGCTTGGCTTGGTTTGGTTTGAGATGGAGAGGTTGGTATTTAAGTCAACTTCTCTCTTTCTTCCATAACTTTCGTTTATTTCTTCTCATCTTCTTCATTTACTCCTCTCCACCTACCCCAAGCCCTAGGCAAGTATAACTTACTTCATGATGGATCTCAAATTTTGTTCCTTTATTTTTTTTGCTTGATTATAAGCCTCTTTAGACCTTGGAGATTTTGGTTTTGAGGGTTACATTTTTGTAGATCTAAGTTTATAGTTTTTTTGGTTTTTCTTGGTTTTGATATCTTAAACTTTGTTATTTTCGAAAACTAATGGTTCCATGTTGTAGAGAATTCACTTTCATTAAGTTTAAGACCTTTATTTTGCCTAATTTCAAGTCCTTTAGCCCAAATTATGGACATTGTAAGTTTTAAAACACCATGGCCAAAAGCTTGCTGGTAGGGACGATACATCGCGCACCTTGTGCACCTTGTGCACCTCACGCACCCTTTGGTCCACGCACCTTTTGGTTCGCGCACCTTGTACCACGCACACCTTTTGGTCCGCGCACCTTGTACCTCGTGCACCTTTTGGTCCGCGCACCTTTTGGTTCGTGCACCCTGTACCTCGCGTACCTTTTGGTTCGCGCACCTTGTATCTCGTGCACCTTTTCTTTCGGTCCGTGCACCTTGCACCTCGCGCACCTTTTGGTCCACGCACCTTGCACCTCGCGCACCTTTTGGTCCGCGCACCTTGTACCTCGTCCACCTTTTGGTCCGTGCACCTTGCACCTCGCACAACTTTTGGTCCGCGCATCTTGCACCTCATACACATTTTGGTCACCTTACATCTCGTACATCTTTTGGTCCACGCACCTTGTACCTCGCGCACCTTTTGGCCCGCGCACCTTGCACCTCGTACACCTTGCAAACTCAAAACATGAAAGTTGTAGATCTTTGTCTTGGCTTCAAGAATCTTTCCATCTCACTTTAATCAGAGTTCATATGTGACTTATAGTTTCAATCACATATGGGTGTTCTCGATCTTTTTTGCATGTTTTTCTATACTTGGCCTAAATTGCGACAACCCGACCTGACACTTGATAGTCTTGAGATAGTAACTTGAACTTGACTTGAACATAATAATATGAACCCGTCTTGATAACTATTGATAAGTGGCCCGTCGAGACGCACTCCAGACAAATACTCTTGACATGACAAGTAACCTGACATGACATGTATAATCTTGAAAGGCTGTTGCGATAGCTACCCTGACTTGCTAAATAACTCTTGTTTTGACACCATGGTTGACTTTCTTGATTATGTCTGTACAAGCTACATGTCTCGTCTTGCATCATGTCTAGGACATAGATTCTAGTTACCACGGTCAGGAATTCATAATAAATCTGACTAGGTTAATGACTAGATTGATCAAGTAGTTTATATAGAGAGATTTTTTCCAGTTACAGGCGATTCCCTTATCCCGGCCACACCTGAGGGACTTGTAGCTTGCTGACGAGTAGGGCACATTTCCAGCCCACTGTCATGTGGGATACTTCTTGATAACATAAGTACTGAAAGTACACCAGTAATCTTGATAACTCTTATAACTCTTGTAAATCACCTCGCCTGGATAACCTGGATAGCTGTAGGCCTTGTGACTGCGGGAACATCTCATTGCATCTTGCTAGTAACTAGGCCTTTGATAACCTAGTTAACTAATGATAGTAAGCCGTAGGACTTGATTGGCCGTGCATGAATGCTTGCTCGTGATTAGCTTGAGAATTTATTCCGTCTCTTAATGCAAGTTATTGTTTTATTCTAACCCTGTCTTCTCGTCATTTAAACATGTTCATTTATTTATTCTTCTATTTTATTATCTGCTGGTTTTAGTTCTTTAGTGAAGCCTCCCTTATGGCACTTGCTCTTTCTGTGGTCTGATCCAGCTGGTTTTGTATGGCCATATTTTGGAGTGATACTAGAGGATCTTCCAGCTTATCAGCCAGATGGTGAACACCAGACGTAATCCTGGCAACGAGTGGGTTTCTTTTTGCTCTCCCACTCTATTGTAAATTATTTTTTTGAGGCGTTTAGCCGCCGAGCAAGTGTTACTCGTGTTGAAACTTAATTCCTATTGCCTAAGGGTTGTAACATGATTGACAAATCCTAGGGTTGATCATGTATTGTTAGCCCAATGATTATATTATATTTTTGAATATGGCTAATCAATTAAGTTTAACATAATACATCACTAATACTCATGTAATCACTATCATGTTCTACTTTAACTTAGTATTGTCCTAATGTTCTGTATCAGTCATATTATTTGTGTTTGCCTAACATGTATTTGTAGACATGCTGTAAGCATGATCAAACAAGATCAAACCAGGACATATGCAGAGAATTATTTATGGGCCAAAGACGGCATTACAAGAAGATTTCTCTGAATCGCCCAACGACCTATCCGGGCCTCGCATCGAGGGTTCCGCTGCCCGGTCAGCGGACAGGGGTCCAGGGGCAGCGCCATCCGTGGGGTTCGGAGGCGAAGCCACCGAAAGGTATTCAGATTTCCAGATCTGTTTATCTTTGGACGACCGCCGTCAAGTAAAAAAGCGTCTTCAAGTCTGCTCAAATATTTGAAGAAAGGCATCATCAAAGGCTCTTGGTTTTCCTATTTTATCAATATAATTTTTTATATTTATTGAGTCTAGGAATACGATGTACACTGCATCGTACTGGCAAATCGGCTATCCAAGAAACGTTTTCAAAATACCCTTTCATTTTGAAAACAAGCACATTTACAAAAGTCCAAACTACTTCCTAACTGTTTGACTTTTCAAAAAAATCCAAAAACTAATTTGCAAAACCCTAACAGAACCCTAGCAGAACTCGGCCGAGTTCGGCCAGAGTTCGGTTAGTGAACGTTACTTTTTGAACTTGGTCTTCCTGCAGTTACGGATCCCAATGAGATTTTCTCATAGAGTTCTGTCCGAATTCTGTCCGAATTCTGTCAGAATTCTGCCTTTGGAAAAACTATAAATAGAGAAGAATTTTGATCATTTTAAAAACAACAATTCACTTTCATATCTCTTCTCTATAAGCCTACTACTTCTTCCAAAGTGTTTTGAGCTATTCATTTTCAAATCCCAAGCCAGTTACAATCCTCTAGTCGATTTGCCAGTACGGTATGGTCTAAAAGCTTCAGAGCGATTGTAATCAGAGGCTTGATTGAAGAAAGACACTTCACAATTGAAATTGGTCGAGTACTTCGATCAAAGCTCGCGTTGTAGAAGTTGCAAGAACTTCGGATGAAAACTTGTGGTGATTTTCCATAGTGGATTCAATTGGAAGCTAGAGTTCTTCCGACTGGACTAGTCCTCACAAGAGGGAAACCAGTATACCCTTGTGTTTGTGTTTGCTTTCTGATCTCTACTTTTCATTTACTTGTGATATATTCTGTGCTGCTAACATTTTTTTAATTAGCTAATTTCCGCTTCCTACTCTATTCATCCCCCCTCTAGAGTATTGTGCTTTACAACTCATTCCTACAATCAGTCCTACTATTAATACTTTTTGTCATTATTGGTTTGAATGGACACGTTTCTAATTGTTGTCAGATTAGAAAGCTAGTTGATATGAACTTGTGCAAATGGGTTCCCAAAGCTAACAAATGTGGATCCAAGTATTGGATACCAAAGTCTTCACCTAATATTTCAGGTGGAGCTACTTATGCTGAACCTTAGAACCATGGAAGATGTTGGTGATTGCAAAGCTACAAAGGTCATCTTCCATGCAATTGCACCAACAGAATGTGGTTACTAGAACCACTTCGGTAACATGCTTCCTAAATAGTTTTTAATATCTAGCATGTTTTGACTAATATCTTGCTATTAGATTTCATTGATCTCTTTTAAATTTTTTATTGTTTGAATCAATGTGAGACATAATCCTAGCTTGACTAGTTGTTTAGCTTAAATGATTAGTTCACACTATATAGTATTTTATTTACTATTAGTGTGACACATTTGTCTATGTTTGCTATTTACTCTTAATCTTTATTCTTGAAGCATGCATAGGAGTTTAATTTTGTTTTGGTGAATATGTTTTGACTCTTCGCCTTTAATATTTTTAATGGTCACTTCTTACCGATTTGTCTTTAACATGTCATATTTACTTTGATTTGGTATTTTGTGAGTATGTATGTTTAGCACAAGTCTTCTATTTACTTGAAAAGTATATACATATACTTTGTAAGTAATACATATACTTTTATGTTAACCTTGTGCTTGCATAATATTCACTATTGATTCTAAAATTTTATTGTGATTAACTTCTTATAAATCAATTACATCTTTATGCATGTTTTTTTGATCTTGTGATATTTTTTTATGCTTATTAAGGATACATGAATAATTTATTTTTATTTATATATTGCTCATGTTTCTTATATTTTTGTATAAATATCTTTTTGGGGATATTGAGTTAAGTTCAAGTTCTATATTATTTAAAAAGTAGTTTTTTAAACTTGTGCTTATCTCATACTTAAGTTATTGAATTTTTTTTAAAAAAAATTATGTTCTTATCTTTATTAGCTTCTTCCTCAAAGCCGTTTTTTGGCTTTTTGGTTGACATTTTGGATACATGATATTTTTAATATCTTGATAAACCATTATTTGGGTATTTACTTCTTTTTATATTTAGGGATTCTGGATTTCGATGTTGTTCGATGATACTGCATGTATTCTTTTGAATCTAAGTCCTTAAGAGTAGAGATCATTTTAGGAACAACCCGAAAGGGTCCTTTTGTCATATAGGTGTAAATAACCTGAAGCGACACGGTGTTCGGACTACCGCTAGCTGGGAACCGGCTCCTATAGCTAACCCGAAGTGATCAATACTTTATAGACTTAAGATTTATTAAGGTCTAAATGCAACTATTATCTAGTTCTGGATCCAAGGTACTAAACCCAGTCCCCTATGTTCCAAAATCATCAGCGTATCTAGATCCTACATTTTGATTTACAAATGTTTTATATTTTATTGTTACCCAATGATTTTGTAGCACATATGGATTAATGTAATTGATACATCTTATCCGTATGCTACATTGTTCTAAGATTTTTAAGTCCATAGAATGTAATTTATTTCATATTGTACTAATTCTTCTTAAATCCTCGGTTATTAAAGAATAGATTTGTTTTGGGTACAAGCCTACACTATCTGTCACCACGACTACGGTCGAAGCGAAGCGGTACTTAAGTGTTCCCCGATGAACCTCCGTTAGTTGGGACAGTACCCCTACAGCTAATCCAAGATTGACCAACGCTTTATAAACTAAAGATTTATTAAGATCTAGTTGCAATTGTTATCTAATAGATTTTGGATTTTAGATTTGATGGATAATATTATTTAATGATTTAATTTTACAAAAGGTAACATATATTGATCTTCATAGGTTATGTCTGTCATCTTTTGATATGTTCATTTTTCTGTCACACTATTCGATATTCAGACTTGATGATCTTGTGACTACTTATTGAATATTATAGTCTTGTGATTTCGTCTTTAACTTGTGTAATATTCAATAATTTTGAGCTTTATATTATTATCTTCTTATTCAAGTTTTTACTGTCTACAACAGTAATTCTTTGCGGGAGAGAAGGCTGGCAAATTGAATCCCTCTACCAAAGCATTTCTTTTCTTTAACCTCACGGTTGTCAGGTGGACACTGTGTTAAGGCTTTAAAAGGGAAGAAATGAACTTTGATGAGAAGATCTAATATTTTTGAATTAGTTTCCTACTTCCGAAAATATGTCTCTAAATTTTATTTTAAAATTTTGTCAATATTATTATTTTGGATATAACCATGTAAAGATGGAGTAGTTAATTGTTTCAAGTCAATTAGTGTAACGCCCCAGTCCCAAAATACGTAGGACTAGAACGTAATCATGCCAGCTGTATACATACGAAGCATATGGACCCTCGTATATATACATAAGCTGTAAAATGCAGTAACCAAGGTACTAAATCTCATCCACAAAGATAAATATGATATAAAAGTAACTTTGAATTTGTCATGTACACAATAGTTAGGCGGAGACAAAGTCCACTACCAACCAAATTAAATATGGAAAAATATACAAGGAAAGAATTTAGCAAGCGAGAGCAATGGCGAGTCCAAGAGCAATCACCACGAAGGAAGGAATGGCCTTAGCTAGAGCACCTGCAAGAAATCACGAAACACACACCTGGCGAGATAACCAGGTCCTCAGAGGGACGTAACAAGATACATCAACATGCCATATAATACTGAATATAAATATGCCACAATCAAAGAAAGTGACAAGACATAAATAAGGTAACCTAAACCGTACTAAAGTGAACATGCAGGGAGAACAAACCTTTCGTCGCATGAGCCCTGGCTGTAATGGGATCTAGTATAGTCCCCACTTGGGCACCAGTGACCGAGAGCATGACGTTCAAAACGACAGTGGCCAACCTGAGAGGCTCATACCCGTATCTCCAGCGGAGCTTCCGGGTTACAAGGGAAGTACAATAGAAGCCCATACGATAAGGAAATGTTCTCCCCACCCAATGTACCTATCATGTCGCATCCACGACCATGTAACACTACTAACCGTCAAGTCTTCTAACACGCAACTATTGACAGTTAGACCTAACGCACGTCCTGTACGCATCAGTGATCAGCCAACACGCAAGTCCGTAGACTATATGCTACTCATAACTCACACATCTCGTGGCACAACAGTGTCAAAGTCTATGCAATGCACTAAGCTAGTGGTAGTCCCTTAACTCTAGGTTCATATGCAATCAAAGGATAAATAACAAGGTACAATTAATATCACTGAACATGTAGTAAAATCTAGAACTGTAAGAACAGGAAATAAATGAACAGTGATATGTAAATAAAATGCAGACAAACTATAAACAGTATAATGGCAAGGTATCTTGCCTGGTAGGTCGCCTGGTGTGGTGCGGTGATCGAGCAAGTCATGTTCTGTCCAATAGCCATGGTCGATGCAGCATGGTCCGAATTCACGAGAAAATATGAATGGACGGTTAGTCATGTTAAGGGTTTTAAGCAAGGAGAAATTGTGGAGGTTACGTATAAAACATTTATATGTAACTTCTAGAAAATACTTTGTATATGTATATATCCAATTTGAAATTAGTCAATTATACATTTAGATGAATACTTAAAAATATCGAAATTCATTTTTAGGCTTATATATATAATATATATATATTGTAGAAAAGTAACTTTTCCGTTTAGTCAAATATTTTACTAAAATATAGTAAAAATAATTTTTAGGACTATAGTGGTGTCAAAATAATTTTTAGAAAACTATGCGTTATCCATTTATTTAAATAAGCAAATAATACTAATAATTCTAAAGATAATAATAATATAATAATAATACTAATAATAATACTAAAATAATTGTGATAATAAAGATAATAATAATAATAATGGTGATAATAAATAATGATAATATAATAACAAAACAAATAATATTAGATACTAATAATAATAGCTATGATAATATTATAACAAGAATAATAAGGATAATAATATCATAATAAATAATATAATTCCCATTAAACTTAAGCGACAGCGGACTGCTGTCTTCTTCTGTCCCCCCATTTTTTATAATAATAATAAAATAATCAATATAATAATAATCAATATTAATACCTCTGATATTTCTCAACATCCACCATCCACACATCTCATCCCCCTCCCCCAAATAAGATCGGGAGGAAAAAGTGAGAGATGGTACGAGAGAGAGAAGCGGGAGATAGGGGCTCTCACCGGAGTTCGTCGGCGGCGTTCGGCGCTGGGGCGTCGTCGAGCTCGCGAACGTGCGGAGGTCCGAGGGCGGGAAGCGGAGCGGTGTCGACCCGTGCGGTCGTCGGGCGCGCCTGGCGTCGGAGGCGACGGCGGTAAGGGCTCCTGGTGGCAGGGCGGATGGGCACCGCCGGCGTGGCGGATCCACGGCGGCTGTAGGCGCACGCGGTGGGGTGTGCTTTCGTCGGGTGCGGAGATACCGGCGGAGCGGATGCCGGCGCGCCGATGGCTCGACAGGAGGGCTTCGGTAGATGCCGGCGCACGGATGGGCGCGCGGTGGCTCCGCGAAGGCGCGGGAAGGAAGAGGGGTTTCGAAATTTCCAGAAGCGGTTGGCTCCGGCGGACCGGCGAGGCAGATGGGCGCTGGAGGCGGCGTAGGCGCGACGTCCGGTGGCGGTGGCTCAGTAGGTAGGTAAGGGTTGGTGGTGATGGTGTTTCCTTCTTCTTCTTCCTTTTTTTTGGCTGGGTGGCGTCGGCCGGATTTGGGTGTCTCCGGCGGGTGGCGACCAGATTTGGGGCGGTGGTGGTGGAGGTTCATAGTGGCGGCCAGAGGACCATGGTTTGGGGATGACGGTTCTGATGGTGGAGCCAGGAAGTGGAGGCGCATGGCGGACTGGTAGCGGACGGAGTCGGCTGTGCCGACGTGATCGGCGGAGTCGGGTGCCTGCACGGACTTCGGAGGGGATCAACGGGTTGGTTCGCCGGTTGGGGATCCGGCGGTGAGGAAGTCGGAGGGACGATGAACGCGGCGGTGCAGCGCGTACTGTGGTGTCCACGAGCGGAGGCGGAGTCCCACACACAGATCTGCGGCGCGGTGGTGATGGATGTGGGTAGAGTTAGGATCGGGAATTCGATGATGTCGGGGTGTGTCCGATACGGGGATGGGAATAATGTAGATGTAATATTTGGAATAAGATGTGGGGGGGAAAACATGGACACGATGCACGTTGTGATTGTGGTATGGAAATTGGAGGTACCTGCGTATAAATAGGATGTGGGAATTCCCATTTGGATAGGGACTAGGATTTGTTTAAATCCCTAATAGATAATCCATCATGTAATTAAATAGATTTAAAGCTAATTCAAATCAAATCCAAATCCAAGTTAATTCTATACTTAATTTAAAATATTTTAAATAGAGTCAATAAATCTTTTGCAATTTAATTTACCATATTTAATCAATTATTAAATTTAACATAATCTCAAATATTATTTTCATAGTTAAATATGGAAATAATTAATTTCGAAAATCACTATAAATACTTAAATATTAAATCATAAACTAGCTTTTGTAAATAACAAAGTTTATTAATAAACAAATTTTACATTTCGTAAATATTAAATCACAATTTTCAAATCATAATTTATTTGTAAATGACGAATAAAATTACCTTTTTATACAAAATAAAATATTTATAAAATTTATAATAAAACTATTTTTCTAACATATGTATCTCGACACATATTCGCACTCGTCGAGAAATTACGAACGCAATCTCGCACGTTACGCAAATAAAAATACGAACTTGTATGCGACGTACGAAGTACAAAATAGATACGAAAAATATTAAAAAAATTGTAGTAAAAATTTAGGGGGTTTACATCCTACCCAACTTAAAAGAATTTCGTCCTCGAAATTTAGGAAAAATTAGGGTAGGTAGGGCGAAGGGAATGGAGCGGGTTTATTCGAATAGTATTTACGAGATCTTCTTGGAACGAGGATGCAAACAAAATATTCGTCGATGAGGCGAGCAAAAATTTAATGGCAATGTATCATTCGATCGACTAGAACAAAATTTCGATGGTTTTAGATTACGATCATGCACATGACAATCGATCAATGACTAAGCTCAATCAACCTTAAATTAACCTTAAAAAGGGACAACCTCATGAGCAGGTCATAAACTCCGTAATCCTTTGATATCGTCAATATTCGTATGCTATATTTCATCATAAATTGTTCTTTCCAAAAATTACTTTCGTAGCACGTCCCCTTAATATTTAACAAAACCCCATATGATTATAATTACACTCTAACTTCCTCTATCTTGTCGTCGTAGAGTTTCAATTAATCTCAAATTTTGAATTCCAAAATTTCCATTTATATTAGCTCACTTATATATCTTTCCAGTTATGATTTCCTCTAAAATTAAAATTCAAAAATCTCCAACCAATTTGGCTCCAATAAAAGTTAGAATCTTCTTACTACAAATTTGTATTTCTCGGTCAATGCACAATGCCTCCCTAAGTACCAAAATAAAGTGCGTCTTCAATGTTCGATAAATCTCGAAAACTAGCAGTATACCTTCATAAAATTTTTATCATCATATTTGAAAATTCTCTAAAATATTCATTAGTCTCTCTCGAAAATTTGAATTCAACAATCTCCTCTTTTGATGAAAACTCATCTTAACTTCATATTCATAATCTTTTTAAAACTTAATCAAAGTATAAAAGTTTCTTTCTTCAACAATTGGTTATCCTTGAAAATATATCGTCGTATCGTCAACATTGTCTTTATCAAAAATTGCATCCATAAATTCTATATTTATTTTGGTTCTTAAACCACCAACACTTTAGAAGATTTTCCACTTGACTATATAGTTACCTTAAAACAAAATTTGAAATTCGCGAAGTCTATTTATCCTCGAGTGTTTCATCATAACATAATATCATTCCTTACTTCATTGATTCGGATTTATTGCACATTTTTTTATTTCCCTCCTATAGCTCATAATATCGTAATTATCTTAACCAACTACATTATTTATCCATGCTGTGGGATTCTCCAATCTAGCTTCCACTAACTCAAGATTGTCATGATCACATTTGTCATTTCGCATCAGGGAATCAATCAAGAAACAAGGTTGCATAAATATGGAGAAATCATAGCAAAATATGAGAAAGCAATTTAATTGGAAGGGAGAAAAGTAAGTGTTGCTAATATTGCATGAAGAGTAAAAGGTGTTATGGGTCTAAGTAAATCAAGATAATACAAGAAAATAAAATGACAAGGGTTAAGCAGTCAAGATAAAAACATAAGGTTAAGCTTTTAACGGATTTAGTAGATCGTAATCGGGCCAAAAATTTGAGTCGAGATCGAGTCCAAATATATAGTCAAAAGTATTTCGGTACCATGGTATAGGTTATAGTTGAGTCTTTATGACCCGAAAGTCGTACCATAAAAATAGAGTACAAGGAGGCGGGTTTTAGTGGGACATGTTATACTTGCATGAAGGTGAGCTCGTCTAGGTCTTGCATGTGAAATTTGTTGGAAGGAAAAGTCTAGTATTGTGCTCCAAATATCAAAGTCATGATGGGAAACGCCAAATGATCAAAAATAGAAAGTGGGTTTTCATAAGGTACTGATTAATGCACCAAAAATAAAAGATTAAAGCACGAATTAAAGATAATTAGGAAATCTCCTAGATCATGTTAAGATAAGTTAGAGGCGCAGTTTCTAGAAAGAAAATAGTCTCATAGATAAGGGTATGGTCAAGGGAACGACTCTAATCATTTCTAAGTTTCAAACAATTAGATGGTCACAAATAATGATCTAGATTTGAGGGAAGGTCAGGTAAGTCAAAGATATGTTCATCGGTTTGGTCGATGACTAATTACACTTGTGTATATGCAATATCATAATCATAGGTGGCATGGCAATCTAATGTGGAATACTTCTATCTCACTAGGGTGACCTTACTTGTTTCTTGGTCCTTCACCAATATATGATCTAATCTAAAATTTCAAGTTCCTCGAAAGTTCCTCAATAAATTTCCAAGATACTTCGCCAAAATTATCTTAGACTGTCAACTTTAATCAAAATTTTAAATCTCTAGTCAATCTCGAAACAACCCTTGTATATCGAAAATCGAATTTTTTTTCCAAAAAATTTAAATATCCATAATCAAGACTTTAAACTCGAAATCTAAATAACTTTATATATCATAGATCATATGAGCAAATTTTAAATATTTAAATTTTTCCTTCAAGTCGATTTCATATCTTCCAAAAATATTTCAAACAAAACTTTTACCATTATCTCTTCAAGCTCAAAATTAATACTTATAATTCGTAAATCGTAGAATCAATTTAAAACCGCAAGCTCTCTAACAAACTGTAAATCATAAACCCTTCATATTCTCTAGTCATTACAAAATCATAACTTATAATTTAAAATACTTTAATAATTCGAGATAAACTTTAACATATTCAATCCAAACTTGAACTTAATCGTAAATCATGTGTCACAATTTAAAGATATTTTTCAAATCGGTTTCATATCCCAATAAATCATAAATTATTTCACAATTTCTAAAAATCATAAATCATAAATTTGTTTTCGCGATCTAGCTGTCCTCTTGTGTATACCACCTTGTAATAGCAAAATAAAATTCCAATCTATCCTGTTGAGGCGGTAATACGCTACTACCCAACTTAAAATTAACTAATCCTTAAGAATCATATTTCTAGGAAAATAAATGCCTTTATAACTCAAATAAAATTCTACTGCATATTAATTGCCAAATGCAAACCATCTAGCCATGGTTTAACCTATGGGCATATACTAGTTTAGTCATCTTACTAAACACGAACTAAGAATTTACGGTAGAAGGAGTCAAGCAAGATGCAAATCAAGGAGGTCGAACGAGAGTTCGGAATTTGAAGTCAAGAAAGGATGTCAAGTAGGTTGATGAGATTCTAAACACTAATCCTATATTGCAGGTCCGTTTGGTTCAATCATGTAACCGAAACGGCAAACTAGACCTGCATGGGCCACCACAAAAATATGTAACACCCCAGTCCGAAAATACGTAGGACTAGAACGTAATCATGCCAGCTGTATACATACGAAGTATATGGACCCTCGTATATATACATAAGCTGTAAAATACAGTAACCAAGGTACTAAATCTCATCCACAAAGATAAATATGATATAAAAGTAACTTTGAATTTGTCATGTACACAATAGTTGGGCGGAGACAAAGTCCACTACCAACCAAATTAAATATGAAAAAATATACAAGGAAATAATTTAGCAAGCAAGAGCAATGGCGAGTCCAAGAGCAATCACCACGAAGGAAGGAATGGCCTTAGCTAGAGCACCTACAAGAAATCACGAAATACACACCTGGCGAGATAACCAGGTCCTCAGAGGGACATAACAAGATACATCAATATGCCATATAATACTGAATATAAATATGCCACAATCAAAAAAGTGATAAGACATAAATAAGGTAACCTAAACCGTACTAAAGTGAACATGCAGTGAGAACAAACCTTTCGTCGCATGAGCCCTGGCTGTAATGGGATCTAGTATAGTCCCCACTTGGGCACCAGTGACCGAGAGCATGACGTTCAAAAACGACAGTGGCCAACCTGAGAGGCTCATACCCGTATCTCCAGCGGAGCTTCCGGGTTACAAGGGAAGTACAATAGAAGCCCATACGATAAGAAAATGTTCTCCCCACCCAATGTACCTATCATGTCGCATCCACGGCCATGTAACACTACTAACCGTCAAGTCTTCTAACACGCAACTATTGACAGTTAGACCTAACGCACGTCCTGTACGCATCAGTGATCAGCCAACACGTAAGTCCGTAGACTATATGCTACTCATAACTCACACATCTCGTGGCACAACAGTGTCAAAGTCTATGCAATGCACTAAGCTAGTAGTAGTAACTTAACTCTAGGTTCATATGCAATCAAAGGATAAATAACAAGGTACAATTAATATCACTGAACATGTAGTAAAATTTAGAACTCTAAGAACAAGAAATAAATGAACAGTGATATGTAAATAAAACAGACAAGTATAAACAGTATAATAGCAAGGTATCTTGCCTGGTAGGTCGCCTGATGTGGTGCGGTGATCGAGCAAGTCATGTTCTGTCCAATAGCCATGGTCGATGCAGCATGGTCCGAATTTACGAGAAAATATGAATGGACGGTTAGTCATGCTAAGGGTGTTTAAGCAAGGAGAAATTGTGGAGGTTACGTATAAACATTTATATGTAACTTCTAGAAAATACTTTGTATATGTATATATCCAATTTGAAATTAGTCAATTATACATTTAGATGAATACTTGAAAATATCGAAATTCGTTTTTAGGCTTATATATATACATATATATTATAGAAAAGTAACTTTTTCGTTTAGTCAAAATATTTTACTAAAATATAGTAAAAATAATTTTTAGGGCTATAGTGGTGTCAAAATAATTTTTGGAAAACTATGCGTTATCCATTTATTTAAATAAGCAAATAATATACTAATAATTCTAAGATAATAATAATATAATAATAATAATACTAATAATAATAACAGTAATAATAATTGTGATAATAAAGATAATAATAATAATAATGGTGATAGTAAATAATGATAATAGATAATAACAAAAACAAATAATATTAGATACTAATAATAATAGCTATGATAGTATTATAACAAGAATAATAAGGATAATAATAATATCATAATAAATAATATAATTCCCATTAAACTTAAGCGACAGCGGACTGCTGTCTTCTTTTGTCCCCCTTTTTTTTATAATAATAATAATAATAAATATATTAATAATCAATATTAATACCTCTGATATTTCTTAACATCCATCATCCACACATCTCATCCCCTTCCCCCAAATGAGACCGGGAGGAAAAAGTGAAAGATGGTACGAGAGAGAGAAGCGGGAGGTAGGGGCTCTCACCGGAGTTCGTCGGCGGCGTCCGGCGCTGGGGCGTCGTCGAGCTCGCGAATGTGCGGAGGTCCGAGGGGAGCGGAAAGCGGAGCGGTGTCGACCCATACGGTCGTCGGGCGTGCCTGGCTCCGGAGGCGACGGCGGTAAGGGCTCCTGGTGGCAGGGCGGATGGGCACCGCCTGCGTGGCAGATCCGCGACGGCTGTAGGCGCACGCGGTGGGGTGTGCTTCCGTCGGGCGCGGAGACACCGGCGGAGCGGATGCCGGTACGCCGATGGCTCGACAGGAGGGTTTCGGTGAGATGTCGGTCGGCGCACGGATGGGCGCGCGGTGGCTCTGCGAAGGCGGCAGAAAGGAAGAGGGGTTTCAAAATTTCCAGAAGCGGTTGGCTCCGGCGGACCGGCGACGCAGATGGGCGCTGGAGGAGGCGTAGGCGCGGCATCCGGTGGCGGTTTGCTCAGGAGGTAGGTAAGGGTTGGTGGTGATGGTGTTTCCTTCTTCTTTTTCCTTTTTTTTGGCTGGGTAGCGTCGGCCGGATTTGGGTGTCTCCGGCGGGTGGCGACCGGATTTGGGGCGGTGGTGGTAGAGGTTTATAGTGGCGGCCAGAGGACCATGGTTTGGGGATGACGGGTCTGATGGTGGAGCCAGGAAGTGGAGGCGCATGGCGGACTGGTAGCGGGCGGAGTCGGCTGTACCGGCGTGATCGGCGGAGTCGGGTGCCTGCGCGAACTTCGGAGGGGATCAACGGGGTTGGTTCGCCGGTTGGGGCTCCGGCGGTGAGGAAGTCGGAGGGGCGGTGAACGTGGCGGTGCAGCGCGTACTGTGGTATCCACGAGCGGAGGCGGAGTCCCACACACAGATCTGTGGCACGGTGGTGATGGATGTGGGTAGAGTTAGGATCGAGAATTCGATGATGTCGGGGTGTGTCCGACACGGGGATGGGAATGATGTAGATGTAATATTTAGAAAAAGATGTTGGAGGGGAAAATATGGACACGATGTACGTTGTGATTGTGGTGTGGAAATTGGAGGAGTAACTGCCTATAAATAGGATGTGGGAATTCCCATTTGGATAGGGACTAGGATTTGTTTAAATCCCTAATAGATAATCCATCATGTAATTAAATAGATTTAAAGCTAATTCAAATCAAATCCAAATCCAAATTAATTCTATACTTAATTTAAAATATTTTAAATAGAGTCAATAAAATCTTTTGTAATTTAATTTACCATATTTAATCAATTATTAAATTTAACATAATCTCAAATATTATTTTCATAGTTAAATAAATATGGAAATAATTAATTTCGAAAATCACTATAAATACTTAAATATTAAATCATAAACTAGCTTTTGTAAATAACAAAGTTTATTAATAAACAAATTTTACATTTCGTAAAATATTAAATCATAATTTTCAAATCATAATTTATTTGTAAATGACGAATAAAATAACCTTTTTATACAAAATAAAAATATTTATAAAATTTGTAATAAAACTATTTTTCTAACATATGTACCTCGACACATATTTGCACTCGTCGAGAAATTACGAACGCAATCTCGCACGTTACGCAAATAAAAATTCGAACTTGTATGCGACGTACGAAGTACAAAATAGATACGAAAAATATTAAAAAACATCGTAGTAGAAATTTAGGGGGTTTACAATTAGCCCCTTGACATGCCATATATCTAGAATACACTTTTCTTTGGACATTTATCTAGTTATGTTTATTTGTTCAAATGGATTTATTTATGATTTATGGATTCGAATCGCCAGCTTTCAGTCTAAGGACTAAATAGACGCATTCGAACATTTTTTATACAACTTTTCATAATAAATTCTGTATTTCGAAAGTCTTTCTGAATTCTCTCTGATTTATTGAATATGTCCATTATTCGTATTAAAGACAGCTTTCAAAAATCTTTTACTTACATGAAATGATTTGTGTTATATTTTTTATTGAAGACATATTTTTTTTCATCTTTAAGCGTTTATTTATTGGATATTTCTTTTTATTGTCTAAAGATGATATTTGTTTTGAGTTTGGAATTTTATATGCATTTGATCAAAGGAAAGAAAAAATACATATCTTGGAAATCCCTTAGATCTTGTGATTATTTATTTCATCTATTTTATGCATATAAATTATTTTTGAACTATATACACATATTTTAAGGCGGAGCAAATTAATTGTTTTAATTTTTTTATGCCCTTAAATATGTGGTATACCTAGTTCATCATGGACATATCTTGTTGAGTTATTCATGATATTTCGATTTGTATTAGATGAGAGAATATATGATTATTATTATTTATTTTTAATTCTCTCATTTTTGAGTTTCTAAAAGTTATCCTGCCAAAATTAATTTAATTTATTGATAATCCTTTTGAGTTTATATTAATTTTGGCATTTCTTATTGAATTTTATCTCAAAGTTCATGATTATCTATATTTAGACTGATCATACTTTGTGGGGGAGCATTCAAGTCGACTGAATTTCTCCTTCTCAAGTATTTTGTCTTCATTACCTTCATGTTTATCTAATGGATATTCATATATCATGCTAAGGTAATTGAATTCAAATGCATGAACTTTGGTATAGATTTTGTATAGATCCTAGTATACATATTTTGATTTCTTTTCGATGATTATACTCTTTATGGAATTGATTTACTAATTTGTATGGGCAAATTATGAATCATATTTTTTGTGATCATTGTTAAAAGTCTCATTATATTCTTGATTTTTTTTTGGTATATACTAAATCTTTGAAATTCTCATGAATTATTTATAACCAATGATTGATTTCTACTATATTGATATATTTTTTTGGCCTATTTCTAAACACAATATGATGAACAAAATGTGTTTCGAATGTCATTTTTGGTTTTCTAGTTGGTAAACTATGTATTGATTGATTTCAATGTTTTTAAGTTCAACCAACTATTTTTGACAAGTTTTTCTACTATAATTATGCAATTTTCTACACTTGTCGTTACGCTATTCTCCTAATCCTTGATCATGATTTTTTTGCTTTCCTCCATCACTTATGCTTGAGTTCATTTTAGCTCTAATTACGGTAGAGCTTATTTTTATCATGTCAAAGGGGAAGAAATAAATTTAAGTCAGCACACAATATTCCAGTATTATGTGTTTATTAATGATACATGCATCTATCGTATCTTTCTTAAACTTAACCGATTTGCCATAATCAAAAAAGGGAAGATTGTTAGCCCAATGATTATATCATGTTTTTGAATATGGCTAATCAATTAATTTTAACATAATAATATCACTAATATTTATGTAATCACTATCATGTTACTACTTTAACTTAGCATTGTCCTAATGTTCTGTATCAGTCATATTGTTTTGTTTGCCTAACATGTATTTGTAGACATGCAGTAAGCATGATCAAACAAGATCAAACCAGGACATATGTAATGGAAAATTATTGATGGGCCAAAGACGGCGTTATACAAGAAGATTTCTCTAAACCGCCCAACGACCTATCCGGGGTCTCGTATCGGGTGTTCCGCTGCCCGGTCAGCGGACAGGGGTCGAGGGGGCAGCGCAACCCGTGGGGGTTCAGGGGTGAAGCCACTGAAAGGTATTCAGATTTCCAGATTTGTTTATCTTTGGACGACCGCCGTCAAGTGAAAAAGGCTTCTTCAAGTCTGCTCAAATATTTGAAGAAAGACGTCATCAAAGGGCTCTTGGTTTTCCTATTTTATCAATATAATTTTTCATATTTATTGAGTCTAGAAATACGATGTACACTGCATCGTACTGGCAAATAGGCTATCCAAGAAACGTTTTCAAACTACCCTTTCATTTTGAAAACAAGCCCACTTACAAAAGTCCAAACTACTTCCTAACTGTTTGACTTTTCAAAAAGACCAAAAACCAATTTGCAAAACCCTAACAGAACCCTAGCAGAACTCGGGCCGAGTTCGGCCAGAGTTCGGTTAGTGAATGTTGCTTTTTGAACTTGGTCTTCCTACAATTACGGATCCCAACAAGATTTTCTCATAGAGTTTTGTCCGAATTCTGCTCGAATTCTGTCAGAATTCTGCCTTTGGAAAAACTATAAATATAGAAAGATTTAGATCATTTTAAAAACAATAATTCACTTTCATATCTCTTCTCTATAAGCCAACTACTTCTTCCAAAGTGTTTTGAGCTATTCATTTTCAAATCCCAAGCCAGTTACAATCCTCTAGTCGATTTGCCAGTACGGTACGGTCTAGAAGCTTCAGAGCGATTGTAATCAGAGGCTTGATTGAATAAAGACACTTCACAATTGAAGTTGGTCGAGTACTTCGGATCAAAGCTCGCGTTGTAGAAGTTACAAGAATTTCGGATGAAAATTTGTGGTGATTTTCCATAGTGGATTCAACTGGAAGCTAGAGTTCTTCCGACTGGACTAGTCCTCATAAGAGGAAAACCAGTATACATCCTTGTGTTTGAGTTTGCTTTCTGATCTCTACTTTTCATTTACTTGTGATATGTTATGTGATCTTGCTGCTAACATTTTTTAATTAGCTAATTTATGCTGCCTACTCTATTTACCCCCTATAGAGTATTGCGATTTACAACTCGTTCCTACAATCGGTCCTACATGTATGACTTAACTCTTGCTAGTCTCGTATTTTGTATGACTAGCTTCATGATCATCTGAATATGTAATGTTTGGGACGCCTTACTTTGTATGTCTGATGATCTAACATCTTGTATATTTATTTGTTTGCTTGAGTTTGAGACACTAGGCTTGTTCTTGACCATAGAGACTGATGGATTGTAGTTTAACCCTCATGCATCTAGACAGCCGTGACCGTATTGCGAGGTGGGTTACACTTCAATATACGTAGCTGGCTGTGTCTGTCCTCCGTTCTCCAGTATTCTGGTTCTGGGGCGTAATAGAGCCTATCATAGGCTTTAGACATATCCACTTTAAGTGCAAATGCACTGTTAAAGGGACTGCGATTAGCAATGGTGTGAAGTAATTCTTGTGCAATAATGACATTATCACAACTCTGTCTACCAGGGATGAAGGCATTTTGATTAGGGGATATGAGTTTATATAGAACAGGTCGAATTCGGTTAACAAGAATCTTAGTGATTGTTTTATAGATAACATTGCACAAAGAAATAGGTCGATACTCAATAGGGTTCTGAGGATTCCGTTTCTTAGGAATGAGGACAATAAAGGAGTGATTTATATGATTTGGCATTGTACAGGAATAAAAAAATTGGATCAGTGAGATTACCTCATTCCCGACAATAGCCTAACATTTCTGATAGAACAAGGTTGGGAATCCATCAGGACCAGGTCCTTTACATGGGGACATTTCTTTGATGGCAAAGTGCATCTCCTCTGGAGTAGGAATGCTGAAGATATGTTCATTCACTTGAGGACTGATTTTATAAAGATCATTTATAATGGCAAGAGGAACTTGAGAAGTGTTGCATGCTTGGAACATAGATTTAAAAAGGTTGACCAGAATGGAGGAGATCTTTTCATGTATAACTGTGAACTCACCATTCTCCAAAGCCATACTTGAGATGGTTTTTTTCTTTTCTTGTTCAAAGCTGACATATGGAAAGACTTGGTGTTTCTATCACCTTCCATGAGCCATGTAATTCTAGATCTTTGTTTCCAGAATATTTCTTGATGATGTAGGAGCTTGTTTAGAGTAATTTGAATGTCCTTCTCCTTTTGCATATTGTCATTAGTTGGGATTTGATTTTGGAGGTGTAAGAGCTTATCATCTCAGGATTTGATATCATCATTAAGATTTGAAATTCCTTTCTTTCCCCAGGAATTTAGAATTGGTAGTGTTGCTCGAAGCTTTGAAGGTAAATGGCAGCTGAAGAATTGAATCAGTGGATAAAATGCTGGTGATGATGATAATTAAACCTGTTACCCCCTCTTTTCTGTATAATGAAGGATAGAGTTACAGTCGCCTATACATATCTATGGTTTAGAAATAGTTGATGTTTTGGTTCTTATGTACTCCCAAAAATTTTTCCTGTTAGAGACATTTGGAGGTCTATACACGCAAAATATATGCCAAGTAGGAACTGAACCCTCCTTATGGATTATAGATGGATGCTGTTGGAAGAAAAGGAGATTACGTCCAGCTTGATATAAGAATTCCATAGAAGTAACAGACCACCAGCTCTGCCATTCGAAGAAATTGCAACACTTTTGTAAAATCCAAGAATTTGGTTAAGAGAAGTTGCATATGTAGACGAGTACCTTATTTCAGAAAGAAAGTTGATAGACGGCCTCGTCGATTGGAGAAATGATTGTAAGGTTTGAATCGTCGGGTCATTTCTCAAAACCCCGACAATTCCAGGAGAGGATCATTCAAGTGGAGGTTGTTTAAGGCCAACTGCGCCCTGTACTTCTACATTGCTGAGCAGTAGTCTTTTGTTTGGTCTAATGTTATAATCAGTACCTTCATCTATATGTGTATTTGCTCGTGTACGTTAGACTCTGTTCCCGGATGAATGCATGGAAGATTCAGTAAGGATATTGAAATGGTCCTTCCAATGTTTCTGTATGGTACCTTGGGGTCCTCTGTGCACTTAATAGTGTAGGGAGATGAAAGAGAGGATAAAAGGGAAATGTAGGTGGTTGATGTTAGATTAGGGCTTTGGAGAATAGAATGGAAGGGGTGATGAGGAGAAATGATGGTATTAGAAGCTTTATCTCCAATGTCTACTGGGATGGACAGGGTAATACGAGTAACAAATTCCTGAACTCCTTTGACGTTCGTATTTGGGATAGAAGAACAGGATTTTGAAGATAAGCCAGGTTCAGAATGATGAATTATGAGTGTGGGTAAGTAATCAAGCAAAACATTTTGGTTGGAGGTTGGAACACGTGGAGTGGATTTGGTCTGATTGTTAGATGATTCAGAATGCAGAAGAATATCAGCAGAATTTTGAGGATTAGAAACATTCTGGGGGAGGTGTCACGACCCGCACCCTGTGTAAGGGCACGAGACCAAGGGTACGTCCAGCCTATGCCGCTATGTCAGCAGTAGAACGCTGTCTTAGGTCTTAATCAAAAGCTAAACACAATATAATGTACCTGTCCAATATATATATACTCTCTAAATGAAGGACAATCTCAGAATGATACAACTCAATCACAAAGTAACTAAAGATGGATATTAGCACGAAATGGAATAGATAGAAAGATCTCTTAGTTCAATACAATCCAGAATTGAAAAGAGTTTAAGTGTTATCAACACAACACAGAGTACGAAATAAATATATAACAAAGTAGCTAAAACAAATCCAAATAGTCCTAGCAGTCTACTCCAAGCACTACTGATGTCTTCTCTAGGCTAGCTGGATCCTCCAAGTTCTTTATAAAATTTTATCAACATATCCAGTTAGGATTGGAGCGAATACATAACTCTGAAAGCAGTTCCAAAATATGGTAGAAAATATAGCGTTAAAAATAAAATAAAGTACATGACGTGTTGTAAAAATAAGTACATGAATACAGGAGATATAGATAAGTAAGCTGAGTACATGAAATACAATAGAGAATCTATGAACTGTAATAAATATAAGTGTTTCATAGCATAAATAGGTTGTACATTATTATTCTACGGTAACTCCATTATACGTGAGGGTATAATCGACATATACATTTTTACACTAGAGGAATTTAATCACACAACCACTTCTACTCTCTCTACCCTAATTAATACACAAGGATCCAATCAAGTTACTTTACGTACATGATTGTTAGTTTATACATAAAGTACATGTGAAAACATGGGAGTACAGAGAACACATGAGAGTACATGAGAGGACATGAACATACATGAGAGCACATGAGTGTACATAAATAATACGAATACATGGAGTACAAGATGTACATGATGAAGTACATGAACATAAAATATTCGATGCACCTGTTAAGGGGATAACATCTCATGACAAGATCCATATAGTACTGGTCTATGTTAACAATATATCAGCATCAAGTAAAGTAGTCTAGAGCAGGCAATATAAATACTATCATGAATAAAAAACTAACAGAGAATGTACTCGCCTGATATCCTGAGCAACTGATATGTATCGGTGTCCGAACTGGAGTCACAGAGTCCTATTATGAATTACAAGTTACAATGTGTTCTAGATTAAATCAATAGATTAAAAATAATGATGTCTACATGTTACTAGGCCTTTCTAGGTCAAGAGTCAACTATTGGTCAACTTCTAGTCAAACTAAGTCAAACTTTAGCTATTTGGGTCAACTGGTCAACTTTGGTTAATATATAGGGTTTGCTAAATTAGGCTTTTCTTTAGCCCCATAAATATATCAAGCCACCCTCATATATATATATATATATATATATATATATATATATATATATATATATATATATATATATATATATATATATATATATATATATATATATATGTCATGACCCGTACCCAATATTTGGGCATGAGCCGTGGGTACGTCCAGCCTACGTCGTTGTATCGGCGGTAGAACGCTGTCTAGTCATCTCCATATTTTATCAAATACAACCATGTAGTTTATAGATTTCCATAATACAACCAAAAATCCACAGATCAGTCCACATCAGCAAGATATATACAAATAACTACGGTGAGAGAGAAGATGATAACTGATCTGAATAATCTCCAAGTTAGAGACCAAAATGTGATAGATAAAATAATCTCAAGCGAACAAAATATGCTAAGATGGATGTCCACTATTCAACTCTCATAATCCTCAAATAAAATAAAGTACAATGAATAGGAAGAGTTTCCGAAGGCAACTCCTGCCCTACAGGATAATATCTAGCTAAATGTCTCCTGCGGAGGATAACCCCGCATCCAAGTTCTCCTGCATGCTCAGATCAGGGTCCACAGTCTGCTCATAATAAGTGGTACAGAATTCCTATAACTGATCACCTAAAATATTGGTTTTCCAGTCAGGAATGGAACAAGTACACATATGACAGTTATCCGAGACACAACAGTCACAAATCATGTATATAGCATATGAGAATGAAACTAGAAAGTAACTAGAATCATGGTACAATGGAAAAAGACATATAACTCTATCAATAAGAAATAGCTACTAGAAAGCAATATGTAAATCATGGTGACATGGCAAGTGGTAAAGAATACGATAAAATAATAGGAATATTAACTATCTACGTGCATTGAAATATTGACTTCAACGTGTGAACGACTAAGGGGTAAATCCGACACCCTGCACGTGTCGTGTGCAGCTGCTATCAGTCAAGAATAGACATTTTGGGGATGGAATGGGTAGTTCACATGTCTACTAAGATATTTTCTCTCTCAACTAGTACTCATAGAATCAATCGCAAGTGAGGTAAGCATGTAAAAGACAATCAAGATGTATAATAAATCCATGATACTATCTCCGTGTGACGAGCATGTCAACAAACAGCAAGACATATGTATAACATGTAAAGAAAACTATCAAAAACGGTAACAATCAGTATATGCACTTGCCTGTGGTCCTGAGCAGTGGGTACAGTTCGAGCGCTGAGTTAGAGTCCAACCAACCTATAGTGCGAATTCATAAAGATCAATACATGATACATGAAATTAACCAATTTCTAACTATACTATGTTTTTGGTTTATGCGTGGCTTAGATTACCTACTCTCCTTATGTTAGTGATCTGCAACCCTAGTATTTGTTTTAGGGTAACTGTTACCTACTTGTAATGGCTGGGTATTAATGGTTTAATAAGATACCATTTCATTGGCTCATAGGTGAGGTACCTCTCCTAACCACCTTTCCAAGTTACCAAAACACTATCCCATGGTACACTGCTAGGAAACTTACCAATCACCCGATATGTCCACTGATACACGGAGAAATCATAAACATTCAATGTTAGGCCTAAACTGAAGGTTACAGATTTACCAATGATAATGCATATATGGGTTAATAAGTGGGTGTATCATACAGTTTAATCGAAGTGCATCCAGGTCACCATTTAAGCACATATGCCACCTGAGAACACCTGGTATTGCTTCCTATACACGTATCCTTCATACTGTAACTCCATCTCCCCATTTTAAGAAAAAAAATTTTGATTTTAAAAGCATTTCTAATAATAATAGTTGATGATTTAAGTCTCAAATAATAAGTTTTGGTTTTAAAAATAAATATTGTGATTAATATTATTTTTGGAGGGAAATAATTTTAGGAGCATAATTTCAAATTTGAAAGTTTGTTATAACCAATTTAGTGGTCCACACTCAATTTTAAAATGTTCTAACTGATTTTCTTTAAACTTCTGTAATTAATGAAAAGGAGAGGGGGGCTTCTGAATTTTTTCCTAAGCTTTTCGTAAATTGCTGTGAACGGAGGGGATTAAGTACAAAAATGCACTTTTTGAATATATATAATCAGCATTTGGGAACAGAGTCATTTTATTCTATTCCATCCTATTTCTTTTCTGGTCGTTCGATCCTTTCTTTTCCAAGCTCGACGTCGATGACTTCGACGCCGACGACCTCGACGCTGACAACTTCGACGCCGGAGACCTTGACGCTGACAACCTCGACGCCGACTACTTCGACACCTACGACTTCGACGGCGACGATGATGAGCTACTTCCTAAGCGAATCTCCATCAACGATCGACTGCGCACACGAGCTCCGGTGATCTTCTTCCATCGACGAAGATCGGCGCTGCCGTCTCATCTCGGGTGAGTGGCCGATTCTTGAAAGTGTTTTCGATCCACAAAATTTTTCCTGTCTCTTGAAATTTTCTATTTAAATTCTGAATTTAGAATTGGAGTGAAGATCGGGACGGGTTGATTCAGTAGCAATCGAGCAGGAACTCGATCTAGGTATGATCTTAAGCCTTGTCTTTGTTTCAAATTCTCTTTGGATTTTTCTTGTGCGAGAGTTGGTTTCGAAATATGGGGATCTCGAGCATAAGAGTTGAATTTGTGATTTGAGTTTCTGGATCTTGGTGATCCTTGTTGAATTCTCGAATTTTCGAGTTTGGATCATTTCAAACAGAACTGAAACCTTAATTCTGTATTCCTAAATATCACCTGTTTGATATAATGTCACAACAGGAATTCATATTAAATTTTGGGGCGAAGCAGCAGTATTCAAGTTCCTAGTTTCAAGTCTTCTTCAATTCTTCTCTCAGGTATTGATCGATCCTCTCTTTGCTGTGTTTATGCCGAGAATTATTGTTTAATCGTTGGTTGGGTCAATTGGTCAGTTGTGGCCGAGTGCAGGCATTGGTGTCGTGTTCGCACTATACGTTCGGGTTTCCTTATGTGTCCTGCTCGAGTCTTCGTGTGTCCAGCCTTGTTCATGAACTGCTAGCTGGTATCCAAGTGGGGGTCGTGTCCAGGAGAGTAGTGTCGGGGCTCTGACTGTTCAGGAGGAGTTGATGGAGAATTTTATATTGTTTAGCCGTTGGTTCAATCCAGTTTGAATAGCAGTGGTAGCCGTTAGTGTTGTAGGTTTAAAATTTTGTAATAAAGTGAGTTGGCTTTATTTCTGTTATATATATATTTATGTATGGCTATGGGGAAAATTGGTTGTATTTTCGTATCAGTCACTTATGGTTGCTGAGATTAAGGGGTTGATTGTAGTTACATTTCTTTTTGTTTATGGTTGTGCAAATAGAATCAAACTGTTACTAAGTTGAACCATTTTTGCAAAAGCCATTATAAGTAGGTTGGCTGTGGTATGGCTTTAAGGGCTCACCTTTTTGATTTGAAGATTATATATATATTTTGTAGAGAGGTTGTAATCTTTGACTAATGGTAGTGTATGACCACTTAAGAGTTACTGTTATAATTGCCACCTATATGTGTTAGCACCAAGCTATAAACAGAGGTTCAGGATAACTAAACTAGATTTTATTCTTTTAAATCAATTTGTACCTAATTAAATTAGAAGTGAAACAATTAGTTAATTTAGATATTAATCAACTTGTATTAAATTATTCATATCAGGAGGACATCCAGCTTTACTATCCATTCTCGATCACCCTGAGCAAGGCAAGTATACTCCTCGGACTTGTTCATTTTCTCATGTCTTGTATATTCTTTCTTGTATCACCTTGTTGACATGATGTATCACGGGATTGTCTTGTTTCATGTTTCTTGAGTTTACTTGTGTCTGGGAGGGGAAATACTACAGATGCGTGATCAAACTCGAGTTACTATTCATGTGAATAGCTTAGGTCCCGTATCGTGCACGCGGGACCCAAGCCGTACCATTTCATGTTCATTAAATCTACCCAAGCCGATCACACACTCTGGATGTATTTCGATATGTTGCACATTTCAGGTTCGGGTTGTATTTCATATTCAGGTTGTATTTCATGTTCAGGTTGTATTTCATGTTCAGGACTCATACCATGTTCCCTGTATTTACTTTCAGTATTCATGTTCAGTTTTCATGTCTTGTTCTCATTTCTCGTACTGTATATATATTTCCTGTTTCCTGTTTATACCATGATGTTCATGTTTATTTCCTTGGATATACTTAGCTCCGCTCCTGACTAGGATATGTTGCAGGTGTACTTGCAGGGTATATTTCTACTTTATGGGCCAGAGCCCGAGATATTCGCTGAGTAGGATGAGACTTAGCTTGAGGCTTCAGGTTTAGACTGTTTAGCTTTACTCCTAGATATTGTTCTTAGAATTCATAGTGTATTTTCATTCTTGTTGTCTTTAGTACTTTTATGATATTATGATCGGTGGATTACGGTGATCATTTTAGGAACGTTTTATAGATGTTGTGATTGTATATATTCATCTTTATCTAGTTAGATTTCTCTAGCTTGGTACAGCTTACTTTGTCGTGTCTAACGACGAAGGCTGGGCGTGTCCGACTCATGTCCGATTATTCGGGAGCGGGTCGTGACATATTTTTTGTGGTGGCCCATATAGGTCTATCCTAATAGTACCTAGGTATTAGTGTACTATTGGGGGACTTGATTTAAACTAGGGAAACTTGATCACAACATAGGAAATCGGGTACATCGGGTATATGGATATTATATAAACACTTGTTATTTTTAGGTTTAGGACATTTAACAGTTTTCTGTTTTTCAGATGATTCAGACACACAAATATAGGAACCGTCGATTCACCTGCACTTGACGCTTCTGAGCTTCCACTACCTTCTATCGCCCCTACTATCCCCATGGGTAGTACGCATCTGATGGAGATATTTTAAAAGTTCCTGGACAAACAGAGGTAGCAGACCATCCTTTTCTACACCAGACTTGTGGATACACTCTCCGAGCTAGAAAGGACTTATGATTTTCAGACTCACGGATCCTTGAACTTCTCCGACACCGAGCACATATCTTGCACCGAAGAGCAGATCGAGAACATGGAGTCACAACTGAAGATCATCCAAGTCCCTGAGGACCCGACTCCTCTGAAGATTGGAGCTACCAGCCAGGAGATCCAGAATATAGCACAGACAATAGAACGAGACGGGAAGCTGAAACCCAGAAAAGACATGAAGACTTATGACCGAGATAGCAGCTATTATGGATCCGCGAAGCGTCGCCACACTCAGACATTGCTTCTTCAGCCCAACGGGAGGTTCAAATTCAGATCCAGTCGACGATCATTTGCAGTTCTACCACCTCTCAGGACACCACTATGAAGAGTGCTGCAAAAAATGGAGGCTATGCTTGTACTTCGAATCGCCTGCCCATCAAGTCAAGAAATGCCTGGAGACCGTTGATCACACTGCCCAAAGACAAGCATGAGGAGCATCAGGACTACAGCAAGGGGACCCACCTCTCCAGATTCCGCAATCACATGTTGCATTACAGCAGGGACTAGTCTACGTCAGGAAAGTTGGAGAAGGTTAGAGAGATTTTCGTCCCGGAGGAATACTGAAGATAGACTGAAGACAGAAGATTTCTTTTGCATGGTTGGGAAAACCATGTATCTTGATTAGCAATCCAGTCTTTCCTTAAATTTCTTTTAGTATCTAGACCATTTCTTGAAACTTTCTATTTTCTATTTTGGAACCTTGGTTGATATTCAAAACTTATTTCGAGATATTGTTTCCTATTTGTTGATTGATACTCCTCCATCCACTCTTCGTAACCTTGCTTTCTTTTCGAGACTCTACTCAGGAATTTTGTTTCCTATTCAGAACTAGTTATAATTTGTAAATTTTATTTTCTCCCCGAGGTTCAGTTTTCTATTCGGGGCTTGTTGGAATTTGATTTTATTCAATATTTGCTTCTATTCACCATTCAAGACATCGTTTGGAAATTTTCCTTTCAAAGCTGAGGTCTTAACATGTTCCCTATATAAGATTTCTTTTCCTATTCATGACTTGTTTTCTGTTTGAGAAATTGTTCTGATCACCACTTTGTTTCGATCTTGTCCCCTATTTGAGGTATCGCTTGTTTCATGGATACTTGTTTCCTATTCACCCAGTGATGTCCTTTTCCTATTTCGTAACTTGATTTCATTCGAGATTTTAAGATCATGTTTCCTAATTTTGAGACCTTGTTTTGTTCGTGATTTAGTCTCATATTCAAGATTTTTTAAGAGTTTGAAACCTCAGTTCCTACTCGCGACTCGTGGAGACCGTGTGCCCTATTCGATACCTTGTTTCCTCATCAAGATTTTCTATTCGAGATTTTATTTCCTAATCACAACTTTGTTGTTATTAGTTCTCCATTTGGGACCTTGTATCCTATTGGAGCTTTGTTTTTCCATCGAGATTTTGTCTGAGATTTTGCGGTTATTTGAGATATTATTGAACTATGTTTTCAATATGAGATTTTATTCCTTATTTTGAGACTTTGCTTTCTATCTGATACCTTGTTTCTATGCAACCTTCGCGGCTTTGTTACTATTTCAGGATTATGTTCCCTATACGGAATTTTGTTACCATTCCAGATATCAGTTGAAATTCTGTTATAATTTGAAATTTCGCTCCCTGTCTAAAATTTTAAATCTTCCTAGTTGCCCTTTTGTACTCATTGATTGGATCCCTTTTCGTCTCTTAGTACCTAATAAACCCTTGTATTCTAATAGTCAGATAACCTCACCATTTTCGTGACTTGGACTATTGAAACTCATTTTGATTCCTTGAAAGTTTCTATGGATAAAGTTGAAAGACTATTCGATGACCTACTAGGGCATGGCAGTTGTGCGCTGCAGCCGTTATCTGGATTGCGGAGACCGAAAGTTCACTGCAGCCAGTAGCGCACTGGCGAGGCAGAAACTCTAAGTTGAAGTGATTTCAGACATTCATAGGTTTTCGGATATTACTGAGACTTTATCCTAAATTCTTCATATTTTGATCTCTTAAGTTGCTTCGTTAATAATTATTTGGAAAGGGATAAGTCGATAGAGTATCCGATAACATATCGTTATTTGAGTCGCTGAACCGAAAGTTCATTGCAGCTAGATATACACTGGCGGGGCGAGAATTTTAGGTAAAGTGACTTCAAATATCTATATGTTCTCGGATACCATAGAGATTATATGCCCTTTTCACATGATTATTGATTCTTCGTGAATTACAAATATTTGCACTTTCACCTTGATTTGATACAAGCATCTTCCCGGTAGACTCCAGACACCCTCTCGATCAATCTTGGTAAATTCTTCTTACATCTTATGGATAAATCATTTGATTTTCTCAATAAATCATACTTTATATCTTGATCGTGCCTTGTGTAAACTATGATCCTAATCATGACTATCTAACTGCGACTTTCCTAATTTGTTCTGGTTTAATTGTACTAAAACTTTCAATTTTGGTCGTGCCTAGAAGGTCGTACCTTCATTATTTTACTCCTCTAAGTCGTAATTAAATTCATCCCATCTCGTGCCTATTTGATCCTCAATCATTGTTAAACCGTGTTATCTCAACTCCTTATATGTACTTGGTTTCAATGCTTAGAGCGTCTCAGAGTTGCACAGGATCGACAGAAGCACTGGACGGACAGCTGCAGACGGCCACCGGAGTTCGCGGTTGGAGATAGAGTGTTCCTGAAGATATCATCGACCAGGGGTGTCATTCATTTTGGCAGAGGCAGGAAGCTCAGTTCGAGGTACATCGGGCCTTTCGATGTGACGGCACGGATTGGCGAGGTGGCATACCGACTAGCGCTTCGAGCTAGCTTGGAGGGAGTGTACGACGTTTTTCACGTGCCCCAGCTTCGATGCTACATTCCAGATCCGAGCCATGTGGTGGACTATTCAGAGCTAGAGGTGGGTCTGAGTTTGACCTACGAGGAGCAGCCAGTGGAGATCCTTGATCATAGGGAGAAGCGCCTACGGAATCAGACAATTCCACTTGTCCGCGTCATGTGGAGACACCACTCTCCGGGAGAGTCCACATAGGAGCACGAGAATGAGATGCGGGAGCGCTATTCCTGTTTGTTTGTTTGATTGTATTTTGATATTGAGAATTTTAAATACAATAAATGATTTGTGTTTGAACCTTCTTTGAGATTCTGCTTTGAGATTTGTTTTGATTGTCTCTCGAATTTTGAGGACGAAATTATTTTAAGGGGAGAAGATTTGTAACTCCACCTCCCTATTTTAAGAAAAATAAATTTGATTTTAAAAGCATTTCTAATAATAATAGTTGATGATTTAAGTCTCAAATAATAAGTTTTGGTTATAAAAATAAATATTGTGATTTATATTTTTGGAGGGAAATAATTTTAGGAGCAAAATTTCAAATTTAAAAGTTTGTTATAACCAATTTAGTGGTCCCCACTCAATTTTAAACTGTTCTAACTGATTTTCTTTAAACTTATATAATTAATGGAAAGGAGAGGGGGGCTTCCGAAAATTTTCCTAAGCTTTTCGTAAATTGCTCTAAGCGGAGGGGGTTAAGTGGAAAAATACACTTTTTGAATATATATAATCAGCATTTGGGAACAGAGTCATTTTATTCTATTCCCTCCTATTTATTTCCTAGCCGTTCGATCCTTTCTTTTCCAAGCTCGACGCCGACGACTTCGACGCCGACGACCTCGACGCTGACAACTTCGACGCCGACGACCTCGACGCTGAAAACCTCGACGCCGACTACTTCGACGCCTACGACTTCGACGGCGACGATGATGAGCTACTTCCTAAGCGAGTCTCCATCAACGATCGACTGCGCACACGAGCTCCGGTGATCTTCTTCCATCGACGAAGATCGGCGCTGCTGTCTCATCTCGGGTAAGTGGCCGATTCTTGAAAGTATTTCTGATCCATAAAATTTTTCCTGTCTCTTGAAATTTTCTATTTAAATTCTGAATTTAGAATTGGAGTGAAGATCGGGACGGGTTGATTCAGTAGCAATCGAGCAGGAACTCGATCTAGGTATGATCTTAAGCCTTGTCTTTGTTTCAAATTCTCTTTGGATTTTTCTTGTGCGAGAGTTGGTTTCGAAATATGGGGATCTCGAGCATAAGAGTTGAATTTGTGATTTGAGTTTCTGGATCTTGGTGATCCTTGTTGAATTCTCGAATTTTCGAGTTTGGATCATTTCAAACAGAACTGAAACCTTAATTCTGTATTCCTAAATATCACCTGTTTGATATAATGTCACAACAGGAATTCATATTAAATTTTGGGGCGAAGCAGCAGTATTCAAGTTCCTAGTTTCAAGTCTTCTTCAATTCTTCTCTCAGGTATTGATCGATCCTCTCTTTGCTGTGTTTATGCCGAGAATTATTGTTTAATCGTTGGTTGGGTCAATTGGTCAGTTGTGGCCGAGTGCAGGCATTGGTGTCGTGTTCGCACTATACGTTCGGGTTTCCTTATGTGTCCTGCTCGAGTCTTCGTGTGTCTAGCCTTGTTCGTGAACTGCTAGCTGGTATCCAAGTGGGGGTCGTGTCCGGGAGAGTAGCGTCGGGACTCTGACTGTTCAGGAGGAGTTGATGGAGAATTTCTTATTGTTTAGCCGTTGGTTCAATCCAGTTTGAATAGCAGTGGTAGCCGTTAGTGTTGTAGGTTTAAATTTTTGTAATAAAGTGAGTTGGCTTTATTTCTGTTATATATATTTATGTATGGCTATGGGGAAAATTGGTTGTATTTTCATATCAGTCACTTATGGTTGCTGAAATTAAGGGGTTGATTGTAGTTACATTTCTTTTGTTTATGGTTGTGCAAATAGAATCAAACTGTTATTAAGTTGAACCATTTTTGCAAAAGCCATTATAAGTAGGTTGGCTGTGGTATGGCTTTAAGGGCTCACCTTTTTGATTTGAAGATTATATATATATTTTGTAGAGAGGTTGTAATCTTTGACTAATGGTAGTGTATGACCACTTAAGAGTTACTGTTATAATTGCCACCTATATGTGTTAGCACCAAGCTATAAACAGAGGTTCAGGATAACTAAACTAGATTTTATTCTTTTAAATCAATTTGTACCTAATTAAATTAGAAGTGAAACAATTAGTAAATTTAGATATTAATCAACTTGTATCAAATTATTCATATCAGGAGGACATCCAGCTTTACTATCCATTCTCGATCACCCTGAGCAAGGCAAGTATACTCCTCGAACTTGTTCATTTTCTCATGTCTTGTATATTCATTCTTGTATCACCTTGTTGACACGATGTATCACGGGATTGTCTTGTTTCATGTTTCTTGAGTTTACTTGTGTCTGGGAGGAGAAATACTACAGATGCGTGATCAAACCCGAGTTACTATTCATGTGAATAGCTTAGGTCCCGCATCGTGCACGCGGGACCCAAGCCGTACCATTTCATGTTCATTGAATCTACCCAAGCCGATCACACACTCTGGATGTATTTTGATATGTTGCACATTTCAGGTTCGTGTTGTATTTCATGTTCAGGTTGTATTTCATGTTCAGGTTGTATTTCATGTTCAGGACTCATACCATGTTCCGTGTATTTACTTTCAGTATTCATGTTCATTTTTCATGTCTTGTTCTCATTTCTCGTACTGTATATGTATTTCTGTTTCCTGTTCATACCATGATGTTCATGTTCATTTCCTTGGATATACTTAGCTCTGCTCCTGATTAGGATATGTTGCAGGTGTACTTGCAGGGTATAATTCTACATTATGGGCCAGAGCCCGGGATATTCGCTGAGCAGGATGAGACTTAGCTTGAGGCTTCAGGTTTAGACTGTTTAGCTTTACTCCTAGATATTGTTCTTAGAATTCATAGTATATTTTCATGTTGTCTCTAGTACTTTTATGATATTATGATCGGTGGATTACGGTGATCATTCTGGGAACGTTTTATAGATGCTGTGATTGTATATATTCATCTTTATCTGGTTAGATTTTCCTAGCTTGGTACAACTTACTTTGTCGTGTCTAACGACGAAGGCTGGACGTGTCCGACTCGTGTCCGATTATTCGGGAGCGGGTCGTGACACATACTGATACCTATTCCACTTCCTAGATTCTATCATATTGTACCCAGATCCCTACACTCCTCCCATCCATTACTGGATTCCTAGGATGGTATTCTGATACAAGAAAAATAGGACGGTGTACTTGGGTTAGGGGAAAAGTAGAACTTACAATAATGGGAAAAGAAAGAGGAGAGACTCGGATTCCTCTTCTCGAATCCTTGTCGAAATTTGCAGCTATCTGAGCTCTGCTCAAAGTTGGATACTCTGTTCTGCTACCTATGCTACGAATCCTTCTACTCTGCTATACTGGTTAGACTTGTTAGTTCCGGATTTCTACTAACTAAGGCAGTTTCCTAAACTGCTTAATTGTTTCATACTCTTGTTGTTCATGGTTCTGACTCTTCCTACTGGGTTTTGTGAACTGATTACTAAGGTGCCCCCTTCCTATTGTCCAATACCAACCTGGTCTTACCCATCTTGATGCTAAATATACTGAGCCTTAGTTCAGGGTGTAGTCTACACTATTGGCCTTGGCCACCCTTGATGTTAGCTGACACATTAGTTTAGTTCACCTGATACGAGATGGTAATTAATTGATACGATGTGTGTATCTGTCGAAAATAAATTAAATACATCTGATGTCAGTCTAGATGCATAGATGTATGCATACCCTTTGACACTTCATGGCAACCCAGATAGAGCAAATCGGTTGTCAGTTTTGCAAGCTGCCACTCGTTGCTAATAAGTTACAAATTCTCCTGTGATACGTGTCTTATACCAGGTTTCTCTATTACTTGGTACTCTTATATTCTATGTTGGACACCTCCCTATGCTACTGCTTGACTTGTTATCAGGGTTCCCTGCCTGTTCTGACACTCTCTACCTCACTACCATTAGTTTGACATAAACATGTGCAGGAAATCTCCTTACTGAGTGTTCGCATGGTATCTCTCAACTATAGGATGTATCTGCACTCAACTCTAGGCTGCTGTTATGAGGTCCCTACAGGTACTGTACAAAGGATAAAGTTGGTGCCTTTCTCTAGTGTGGTCGAGGCCAATGTATCAATACTGATACTGCACATGAGGATTTGATGTCTTTCATCTTTGTATTTGTAAGTGCCTATGGATACACATAGTTGGAAACTAATAATGGATTCAAGTAGACTTAAATGAAATCCTAAAGAGAAAAGCACAGGTTGGCTCATGTAAGTACAGCCCCCACTTGAAAAACATGATACTATAATTAGGGGGTTTGGGTTTAGATCTCACCATATATCATTTCCCCTTTGATTCAAAAGGAAAACCCCATGTCAGTATCAATTTGATTACCAGGGATGTCCAGGTTAGTGCCAATGTGAGTGGTACACACATCAGTTCCTAAGGGATACCAAGGAAAACTCATACCTAAATATCAGTTTGGTTTACGAAGAAGGTTTCACATGGCAGTACCAAGAAATCCCTATTTGTGGGTAGCCTAAACCTCAGAGCCATACGTCTATTCACCTATTCTAAAGTCTCCTCAAGAAGTGTGTTCTCTTTCTACCCTACTTGTAAGTGCTGCCCAACTTGTACCTATGGTTGTGCATTGACTTGGGCTTACTTGGATTTCTTTACTCGGCTAATCTATTACCTGCACCATCCTGCTCACTATGCATATACCCATTCCTTACCTCTATGCCTATTTCATTCTCCCTGTCATAACTATATATATATATATACAGAGGTGTACCTAAGTACAACTTGGCATACAACCTACTGCCCTGCTTCCCAACATATGAGAAAGATGACATTGAATTGCTTCTTCAACTCTCTAGCTGCAATTAGAAGCACATCGGCAATGGGTTTGTTATAAACCCCTCATTCATGTAAGCAACCATATATGGTTAATATAAAAGGCCCTCTTTAATAGAACGAAGCTTTGATGTCAACACCAGGAACATTGACATAGCCTTTGGTACAATTATAAATCATTACCCTGTAATTATATATGTGCATTGCATAACAAGGCCTCTAGAAACCATCTATAGGGAACCTGTACCTCTATTTCTATTCTTGTGGTTAACGTCTACAGTAGGCCATCTCAGACCTGGTATGCTCGGGTTTTGCCTATTACCTAGTACCAAGGGCTAAATATGGCACCAAGTGTCAATCAAGTATGATGCTAAGTATCGAATCTGATACAAAGTCAGGCATGGTATCAACTACCAAATCCAATGCAAGAGTCGAATATGACATCAGATCTGATACTAAAGCATACCATCTGATACCAAGTGCCTAGACCAAGATTCGAATATAATACTCTGTCTAGAGACCGATACAATATGTGAAATTGTGTTTTAGCGTAGTGGTTGAATGCACTAGTGTATTTGATACGAAGTAACTCCGATTTCTTACTGATGAACCCCATCCCTGTTTGTCAAATGCAATGCGAACAGTGCGTGCACAGGGTGTACATTGTGAGTTTAAACCTTATAACCTCTACCAGGACTTATCTCGAACACCTAATGTCACCTTATTCTGATTGTCTAATGGTAGGACATTTGTAGTATTTAAGATTTGAGATGGCTTACCTCTTGTGTCGATGACGGGATTTGAACTATCCTTCGAACCGACTGGGACTCTGCCTTCCTGGGTTTTTCGAGCGGGGAAGGAGGTGAGAATATTAGGGTTTTGCAAAGCTTGGGTCGGCTGCCATCCCCTCCAAATATATACTAGTGTGGATCTATGGGTGGAGATGAGAAGAATCCGATTTGGGCTTATCTAAGGTTTTTGGATGTTACCTCTTCAAATTCAAATCGAAATTGGTCACAGGAGTTTGAGTGTTCGGTTAAAGAATTTGAAATAAGGACATTTGCATTGAGGTCCCTGGACTTCGGGTTTTGACAAAATCCACCTCCTAATCTATTCATTTGTCACAAGCCTATACATGGACATATGAAATTAATGATGACAGTATAAAAAAATAAATATATATATATACACACACACATATACATATACTCTACTACTTATCAAGTATAATACCTAAACTTTCATGCCTTACTAACATTGTACTTATATATGTGATGTAGATATTCAGAAGATACATCAATGAGGTGACTAGTCCTAAACTCATAGTGGGCTGCACTTATGAAGGCAAAAATGGCAACAGGAAACAGAACTCAACATGTTCAGGCTACAGGTATGAAATAGTGATTGGCACAAAGTCTAGGTAGAACTGAACTTAGAGGGGATGGACAGTTGATATTCAAGGAAATGAACATTACAGATGTTCAAAGAACAGAACAAAAGGAGCATGAAGACTGATGCTTAGGATTAAGGATACATGCTCCATATTGGACTGCAACAGGAGTTCAAGTCTGAACTCAAGTCTAAGGTTGTTCCCAATTTAAACAAGGTTAGAATCATGAATGCAAGTGGCTGATATTTATTGTATAGATGACTGAATAAATAGGTAAACAGGTCTGAAAGGTCTGAACATTCTAAAGTATCAAGGAATCTAATTTAAAGATGTTTTTATCAAATATCATAATAGGGGAAAACTAGCAGACGTGAATTAAATATCCAAAAGTGATTTGGGGCCATAACCATTAATGTAGCAGGGGACTAGTAGATCAAAATGCAGGACCAAATATACTCATGGTACTTCTATGTGAAGGATTTGAACCAAAGGAATGCAGTGAACTAACACATCCCATCCCTAATCCTAGTATGGACTGAACTATAGGAAAATGGACATCTAAGGGAATCAAGTGTCTGAACTCAAGGTGTAAGAAACCTGATGCTCAAGATATTGGGCAGTTAAATGAAGGCAATGGTGAATAATCGATTTGAACCTATGTGACCACATGATTTATATGGACAGAACATTAATAGCCTAAACAAAAATAAGGGATATGGACCAACACTCACTAATTAATATAGGGAAGGAAGGTTGATGCTCAAGAGGGACTGAATCAAATGATTCAAAAGGACAGATACTAGAAGTGAATAGTGGGTATACTTATACAGGCTGATACACGATGATATGGGCTAATATCATCAATCCAAAGACTGATCATGGATTGGAAACCAAACAGTGAACTAAAAGCAGTTAAACACTTGCATATAGTGAATGAAGAAGAGTGCAGGAATGCATATGCAAGGTGTGTGCAGCTAAGTGAACAATTAACGTGAATGCAAGGATGTCTGATACTCTCTTGATGGACAGAACAGTCAACTTACTAAAGGTGTGCATAACACTACCCAAATTTGAAAGGAAGAGGAAGGGAATATTAAGATGGGAAGTAAAGGGCAGTTGGCTAAGGATAGGACTATGGAGTTCAATGTCTGAACTCTAGGTCAGAATAGTAGAAGGCATGAATTGCTGCAATCCTGAACAGGACGTGATATAGTCTTTAGAGATACTGGACATGCTGGTCCTAGGAATGGTTTGGACATGTAAGGATGATGTGGTTTGTTTGAACAAGAAAATACAGGGAAATAATAGTGTGTGGCTAAAGTGGTTCCTTGGACTGAACATCTAAGGAATGTGGACAACTCATAATAAAAAGCATTGGATTGATTAGAAGGAATACATAGGACTGAACATGGTACATACATGGACTGATCATTAAGCCTTTAAGAACTGAACCCAAATGCAGGAATCATATGTGGGGGGAAACTTAACGTTCGGGCATGACTGGACCTCTAACAAGGCTAAGCTAAAGGAAATGGACAACACTCTAAGAGTGGACATATGGTTAATATAATGTCTGAACTCTATTAAAGAACAAGGGGAGGTAAAGCCCAAGTCTAAACAAGCAATGGGCTATAGGTGAATGCAAATGTGGAGTGAATGCAAGGATATGAAATGAGTGATATGCATGCAGTGGATAATGGTTAGGTTCGATTGGACCAGTACAGTGAATGACATAATGTGTAGTAAAAGATAGTGTAAAGGCAATGAAGGGCAGGACAATGCAATGTTAAGTGAGAGTGCAGGGAATTAATTTTGCAGGTAATGCAAATAGGTAAATAGTGGTTAATTGAAGTATGCAGGGACTAAGGTCTGCAGGGCAAATGCAATAAATCAACATGCATGATAGATCAGTATGCAGTGTTCGATTGAACCGAATGTAAGCTAGGCATATGTGCATTTATAGAGGTTAAGCTAAGTCATCTGGGGGTAATTAGGATGCAAAACAACAATACAACTTAATCTAACAGACTGCACAGACACAAAACAAAACTGTGAGCAAACCACTGACCCGAGCCTCCCTTTTGACCAAATAACATCTCAAACAAACCACAAATATAAGATACGACCCACACATTAATTTTAGTATATTAACAACAATATATCTAATTACAATTGAATTTAGAGCAATAAAAGTCCTAAGAGATATTTCACCAAACACTTGATGTGCGTTTCCGATACTCTTGTGATACGCACCTCAAACGAATCAAAACTTGATCCAAATTCTTCCTAATGCCATGGGGACCCTAAATGAATGCATCTATAATAAGAAATGGGAAATTTGAATGTGTTTAAAGGTTCTTACCACTTAAGAGATGGATTCTCAAAGAACAAAACTAGAATGAGATTTCCTTCACTTCCAATGGCCAAATTGTTCCAATAGGCTCCCTCCTAGCAATTAGAGGCTTTCTCTCTTCAAGGGGAAGAGATTGAAACTTGTTTGGAGGAATTTGGACTCAATTTGGAAGATGGAGACAATTTGGGGAAGAACACAAATTAGGGTTAGGCCTCTCTAATGTTATTTAAAAGCCTTTTAAGAAGAAGGCCCAAAGTGGTTTATTATTTAAGTCGATTAGTGGCCTCTAAGTGATATTCTAGAGTAAATAAAGCCTAACTAACATGACTAAACTCACTAACCATGTTTCTATACTCTTGGTTAGTCTCTAGTCAATGTGGTTCTAATGTTTCACTATCTAATGAAACTATCACAATACATTATTTAAAATAATATTAAAACAATCAGTTCACAATTTACCAAAAAGTTTAAAAATACCCTCATTTTAGAAAAATGGTAGTTACAATCCTTCCCTCATTAGAAAAATTTTGTCCTCAAAATTTAAGTTGGTCATACTCTTCCTAAGGTCATGCCCCCAAGAATCATGGTCTAAGAAAACCTTATCTAAATCATACAATTTTTTTTGAAAGAACCAACATACAAGGTCATGACATGTAATATTAATTTGAGGTCTCATCTAGCTACACTAACCATACTATAGCACAAGGCAAATCATAAGGTATTAAAAACACAAGCAATGGTGGGGTGCATCAAATCATCTCAAAAGACATATTAAGGTCTAGGTCAAATATTCACCTCCAACTAGGTCTAGTGACTAGAACTCCCTCCTAGAAGCGGGGCTTTGGAAGGATAGGTGCAGTAGGACAATCTCGTATCATGTGTGCAGCTGACCCATAGAACAGGCACAACTTTCTCTCCTCCTCCTACAGTCGGACCACACATGCCCAAGCTTCTTACAGTAAGCACAAGTAGGCACTCGCTCAACTGGCCTTTGCTGGGGAGGAATCCGAACTAGAAAGGATAGCACATGCTAATGGTCTGGGTACTCTTGAGACCCTGGGTGGATATTGCTTCTCGTCCTCTTGGGACTAGGCTTTCCTCGAGAATGCACTAGGTCCCACAGCTCTCGGGTCCTTTTTTTGCTCCCTCAGGATCTCGGTCTGAACTCTTTGTGTCTCTAGCACATCCCGGAGGAGTCCAAACATCTGAGCTCCATCAGGAATCAAACCTCTCGAGAATATGGTATGGGATACTACTCCAGAAGGCAGAGGAGGAGACGGAGGAGGATCCTTGATCTCAAACGAAATCGTAGCTCTTTCCTGAATGGTAGGAGATGGAGAAAAACTCTCTGGTGAGGCTACTACCACCTCCTTAACGACAGGATGTGCCGCTACCCTCTGGTCAACTGGAGGGGTCACTACCTCCTAAGCAATAGGAGTGGAAGCACGCTCTCAGTCATATCCGGAGCTGCAGCTGCTCTCAAACGACGGACTCTGGTCATGGGTGCCATACTAGAAGAATAGAGGAAAAACAAGAAATCATCAAGGGCTGTAAGGCATATTATCATTCTACACATTATGAAAACAGGTAGTTATTATAAATAACATAGAATTAACTATAATGGATTACTGTTCTAATACCAATGCTAAACTAGCATCTCAAGGATACAGACCACTACAAGCCACCAAACCATCACACTATGAAAGGACTATAAATGAAATGAAGTTCTACAAAGAAACTGAAAGCATCCCTACTCCTAAGTTAATTGATGGCATATAATTCTATAATAACAGAAGTGAAAGATAGAGATGATATGTTAAGAACCTTCTCAAGCTACAATCTGATAATCATACGCGTCTGTCCATAATCATGATACTCAGAATACTCGCCATGTCAGCAAGCAAGGCTGCAATAAACGGTAGATTCCATAACTGGGTATGCACCTCTATAATAATGTCGTCTAGAATCCTCGCTATGCCGACTAGTATTGCTGCGAGTAATTCTAAATTTCATAACTAAGATATATACATCCGAAGTCAGGTCTCTACATTTTTGCTATACCGGCTAATATGGCTGCGATAAAATCCAGGCTCCATAACCAAGTAGACGTTTTACCTTTCATGTTGTCCTCATCTACATATGTTGTCAGAAGATACCGTAAGTCAGGTCATAAAATTCATCTCGATATGAAATCAAAATCAACAACGATCCATCAAAATCAAATTCAATAACAAGGAGCAAGGGTGAACAGAAATAAGGGAAAGAGATTTTGAATTGAAGTTCAAAATAAGATTCTCAAGGGTCGTCCCATGAATCTCTCAAGAAATTATAACTGTGATTGAGTATCCTCTCATTCTAATACCCTATTTCCTATATTCTATCACAGGCTCGCAGTAGTACAACTAAGTCATTGTGCTACCACGACATCGTATCAATACGAATCTCGACCTGTATGGACCACCACTAAAAATGTGCCACGACCCAGTATAAGGGCACGAGACCGTGGGTACGTTCAGCCTATGCCTCAGTTCGGTAGTAGAACGCTGTCCTAGGTCTTAATCAAAAGATAACCACAATATAATGTACCTGTCCAATATAGATATACTCTCCAAACGGAGGACAATCTCAAAAGGATACAACTCAATCACAAAGTAACTAAAGATGGATATCAGAACAAAAGAATAGATAAAAATCGCTAAGTTCAATACAATCCAGAATTGAAAAGAGTTTAAGTGTTATCAACACTGCACACAGAGTACGAAATAAATACATAACAAAGTAGCTAAACACATCCAAACAGTACTAGCAGTCTACTCCAAGCACTACCGGTGTCTCCTCTAGGCTAGCTGGATCCTCCAAGTTCTCTGTCAAATTTTATCAACATATTCAGTCAGGATTGGAGCGAATACGTAACTTTGATAGCAGTTCCAAAACATGGTAGAAAATATAGAGCTAACAATGGAATAAAATACATGACGTGCTGTAAAGAGAAGTACAGGAACACAGAAGATATATAAGTAAGCTGAGTACATGAAATAGAATAGAGAATATATGAATTGTAATAAATATAAGTATTTCAGAGCACAAGATGGTTATGTAATCGGTTTATGTTGTATATGATTATTCTACGATAACTCCATTATACGTGAGGGTATAATCGACATGTACATTTTTACACTAGAGGGATTTAATCACATAACCACTTCTACTCCCCTTACCCCAATCAATACATAAGGATCCAATCAAGTTACGTTACGTACATGATTGTTAGTTTATACATGAAGTACATGTGAGAACATGGGAGTACATGAGAACATATGAGAGTACATGAGAGCACATAAACGTACATGAGAGCACATGAATGTACATGAGAGCACATGAGTGTACATGAATAATACGAATACACGGAGTACAAGATGTACATAATGAAGTATATGAACATAAAATACCCGATGCACCCGTTAAGGGGATAACATCTCATGACAAGATCCATATAGTACTGGTCCGTGTTAACAATCTGTCAAGCATCAAGTAAAGTAGTCTAGAGCAGACAATATAGATACTATCATGAATGAAAACTAACAGAGAATGTACTCGCCTAATATCCTGAGCAACTGATGTGTATCGGTGTCCGAACTGGAGTCATAGAGTCCTATTATGAATTACATGTTACAGGTTACAATGTGTTCTAGATTAAATTAATAGATTAAAAATAATGATGTCTATTTGCTACTAGGCCTTTCTAGGTCAAGAGTCAACTATTGGTCAACTTCTAGTCAAACTAAGTCAATCTTTAGTTATTTGGGTCAACTAGTCAACTTTGGTTAATATATAGGGTTTGCTAAATTAGGCTTATATTTAACCCACTAATATATATATATATATATATATATATATATATATATATATATATTTGGAAATCAGGTAAATACACTGGGATTCGAACTCCTGACCACTCGGCCGCATGCATCTCTCTTAACCACTAGGCTAGAGGTCATTTGCGTATACACACACACACACACTACTTATCAAGTAAATACCTAAACTCTCATCCCTTACTAAAATTGTACTTATATATGTTATGTAGATATTCACAACATACATCAATGAGGTGACTAGTCCTAAACTCATAGTGGGCTGTACATATGAAGACAAAAATGGCAACAGGAAACTGAACTCAACATGTTCAGGCTACAGGTATGAAATGGTGATTGTCACAAATTCTAGGTAGAATTGAACTTAAGGGGCTGGACAGTTGATATTCAAGGAAATGAACATTACAGATGTTCCAATAACATAACAAAAGGAGTATGAAGACTGATGCTTAGGATTAAGGATACATGCTCCATATTGGACTGCAACAAAGAGTTCAAATCTGAACTCAAGTCTAAGGTTGTTCCTAATTTAAACAAGGTTAGAATCATGAATGCAAGTGGCTGATATTTAGTATATAGATGACTGAATAAATAGGTAAACAGGTCTGAAAGGTCTGAACATTCTAAAGTATCAAGGAATCAAACTTAAGGATGTTTTTATCTGATATCATAAAAGGGGAAAACTAGCAAATGTGAACAAAGTATCAAAAAGTGATTTGGGGCCATAACCATTAATGCAGCAGGGGACTAGTAGATCAAAATGTAGGACCAAATATACTCATGGTACTCCTATGTGATGGATTTAAATCAAAGGAATGCAGTGAACTAACACATCCCATCCCTAGTCCTAATATGGACTGAACTATAGGGAAATGGACATCTAAGGGAATCAAGTGTCTGAACTCAAGGTGTAAGAAACCTGATGCTCAAGATATTGGGCAGTCAAATGAAGGCAATGGTGAATAATCGGATTTTAACCTATGTGACCACATGATTTATATGGACAGAACATTAATAGCCTAAACAAAAATAAGGGATATGGACCAACACTCACTAATTAATATAGGGAAGAAAGGTTGATGCTCAAGAGGGACTGAATCAAATGATTCAAAAGGACAGATACTAGAAGTGAATAGTAAGTATACTTATATAGGCTGATACATGATGATATGGGCTAATATCATCAATCCAAAGTCTGATCATGGACTGGAAACCAAACAGTGAACTAAAAGCAGTGAAACACTTGCATATAGTGAATGAAGAAGAGTGCAGGAATGCATAAGCAAGGTATGTGCAGCGAAGTGAACAATTAAAGTGAATGCAAGGATGTCTGATACTCTTTTGATGGACAGAATAGTCAACTTAATAAAGGTATGCAGGACACTACCCAAACTTGAAGGGAAGAGGAAGGGAATATTAAGACGAGAAGTAAAGGGCAGTTGGCTAAGGATAGGACTATGGAGTTCAATGTCTGAACTCCAAGTCAGAACAGTAGAAGGCATGAATTGCTGCAATCCTGATGGAGGACAAGATATAGTGTTTAGAGATACTGGACATGTTGGTCCTAGGAATGGTTTGGACATGTAAGGATGATTTGGTTTGTCTAAATGAGAACAATGCAGGGAAATAATAGTGTGTGGCTAAAGTGGTTCCTTAGACTGAACATCTAAGGAATGTGGACAACTCATAATGAAAAGCATTGGATTGATTAGAAGGAATACATAGGACTGAACATGATACATACATGGACTGATCATTAAGCCTTCAAGAACTGAACCCAAATACAGGAATCATATGTGGGGGAATACTGAACTTAACGTTCAGTTATGACTGGACCAATAACAAGGCTAAGCTAAAGGAAATGGAAAACACTCTAAGAGTGGACATATGGTTAATATAATGTCTAAACTCTATTACAAAACAAAGGGGGTAAAGCCCAAGTTTAAACAAGCAATGGGCTATAGGTGAACGCAAATGTGGAGAATGTACGGATATGCAATGAGTGATATGCATGCAGTGGATAATGGTTAGGATCGATTGAACAGTACAATGAATTAAATAATGTGTAGTGTAAGATAGTGTGAAGGCAATGAAGGGCATGACAATGCAATGTTAAGTAAAGAGTGCAGGGAATTAATTATGCAGGTAATGCAAATAGGTAAACAATGGTTAATTGAAGTATGCAGGGACTAAGGTATGCAGGGCAAATGCAATAAATCAACATTCATGACATATTTGTAAGCAGTATTCGACTGAACCCAATATAAGAGCTAAGCATCTGTGCATTTACAGAGGTTAAACTAAGTCATCTGGGGTTGATTAGTATGCAAAACAACAATACTACTTAATCTAACATACTGCACAGACGCAGAACAAAACTGTGAGCAAACCACTGACCCGAGACTCCCTTTTGACCAAATAACATCTCAAACAAACCCCAAATCACAAGATACAACCCACACATTAATTTCAGTATATTAACAACAATATTATCTAATTACAATTGAATTTGGAGCAATAAAAGTCCTAAGAGACATTTCACCAAACAATTGATGTGCGTATCCGATACTCTTGTGATACGCACCTCAAATGAATCCAAACTTGACCTAAATTCTTCTTAATGCCATGGGGATCCTAAATGAATGCATCTATAACAAGAAATGGGATATTTGAATGTGTTTAGAGGTTCTTACCACTTGAGAGATGGATTCTCAAGGAACAAAGCTAGAATGAGATGTCCTTCACTTCCAATAGCCAAATTGTTCCAATAGGCTCCCTCCTAGCAATTAGAGGCTTCCTTTCTTCTAGGGGAAGAGATTGCAAATTGTTTGGAGGAATTTGTAATCAATTTAGGAGATGGAGGCAATTTAGGGAAGAACACAAATTAGGATTAGGATTTTTAATGAATGGGGGAAAGAAGAGGGAAATGTGTTGCTATAAATAGCAAGGGCAACCCATGGTAGCTAGCTATATAGTATAGGCTAGGGTTAGGTTAAGGTGCACTAGTCTAAAAGCCTCTATAATGTCATTTAAAAGCCTTTTAAGAAGAAGGCCCAAAGTGGTTTATTATTTAAGTCAATTAGTGGCCTCTAAGTGATATTCCAGAATAATTAAAGCCTAACTAACATGACTAAACTCGCTAACCATGTTTCTATAATCTTAGTTAGTCTCTAGTCAATGTGGTTCTAAGGTTTCACAAACTAATGACCATCACAATACATTAATTAAAGTATTAAAATAATCAAAAATTCATAATTTACCAAAAAGTTTAAAAATATCCTCATTTTAGAAAAGTGGTAGTTACAGGAGGGGTTGAGGGATATGGGAAGAGGATATAGTATCCAAATGATCTTGAGGTAAGCCGAATAGTTAAGGTGATTAATATCGTACACATTTTTGAATTATTTATTCTTAGAATAGGGAGCGGATATGTGAGTATTAGAGGTGAGAGTATGAGATAACTAAGTGTTAGGAACACCTGTAGGGAAAGATTTTCTGTCTGAAGATGTGGAAGTGGACTTTGTGGTGAAGTCAGAGTCGTTGGACGAGTTTTTTAACAAGGTGGTTGAATTAGGTCGAGTTGGGTTGACTGTGTAACGCCCCAGTCCCATAATACGTAGGACTGAGTACGTCAGCATGCCAGCTGCACGTATACGAGGAATACACCAATATGTGGTATCCTCGTATTTGTATATAAGTTGTAAGTAATATATATGATAAGCCACAATATAATAACTATATCTCATCCACATCTCAACACAAAATGAATAAATAGTCTCATCTAATGATATAAAAGTCAAGAGATAGCCGGGTGGACATTCCCACTCCAAACATATAAAAATTAGTCTCAACTAAATGGAGTCCAACCTCCTCAAACAGCAAAAAAGATGATAAAGATGTCCAATACATGGTCTCAGATAATAAAGAATAAAAAACTAAGTATGAGCAGGAGATGCCTCATCACCGATTATGAAGGATCCAACGCTGCATCGTACTCCTCGGGATATTCCTGCTCGTCTAATCCTGAAGAGATCACCAGGTCCTCAGAGGGACGTAACAGATACAGAAAATATGCCGAAATAACTGAATGTGAAAATATGCAACCATGATACTACATGTTATCCTAACCGTCTATGTGAGATGCACTTTAGAGGACAACATTCTACATAGGGGCTGTACGGATTCACGCAAGTAATCAAGAGTGGCCGTCAAGTAGCGCTCATCCGAGACACTATTGGCTGGGCAGCAAGTAGTGCTCATCCGAGTCACTATCATCCATAATGTGTATAAAAGTAAATGTAGCCCCTACGCTAGCAGTTGTCCCCTCCCCCTAAATGCTCATGTTCAAGATGTATCCACAATCTATCCAGCTGGCAACTGCTATGGCTTCTAACTCGACTCACTAGTAGCAGTTACCTCCTAACCGTCGCACGACCCTTACGTATCGATGGCCAATTGAGTACGCAGGTCCGTGTCCTATATGAACTCACTCATCACGTGATACACATGTGTCAAGGCCATAAGAGATGAAAATATCCCACACTCATAAGGTGGTCGTCTAACTCTTTGTCGACATGCATAATAGAATATCTAAAAAAATAACGAAAATGACTAAATCTAGTCGCCCGCACCCAAGTGTGACTTGGACGCCCAATATAAACAAATTGACAAATAAGAGAAAGAAATATGCAATAATAAAATATACTAAAAATAATGAGCAAATTAGAATCTATGGCAAGGTATACTTGCCTGCGGTACGAGGAGGGCAAATCCAAATGTCGCAAGCGTCAACACAAAATTCACAATTCACAGATGACTCCGGATGCTGAAACAAACATAAAAATGTTCTCGGTAAAAAAGATATACCTAGGAAAAAGTCTAATTCTGGAACAGGAGCAAAATCATAATTTGGGTCAAAACGATGTCCGTCGTTGGACCCGCTTTGCACCGAAATACGTGCCAAAGTCTATGGTCGCTAAAGTCGTCAAACTATATGTCTACGGATTCAGTTTAAGGAGAGGAACTCAACGGTATGTCCAGTTTTAGATTCCGATGAGCTGCGTACAAAATTGCCCATTTGAGTGGGTTGCGGGCCCGCTAAAAAGGGTTTCGGTCGACCTTTCAGAATCGAACCAAACTTGGCACACAGGACCAAAATTTTGATTCGGACCTGTTGGCGCAAGTTTCGTCTCGATTTGACGACTGTACACGAAGTTAGGGCAAAGTTTGCAACTTGGCGATACGGGGGTATCTTGACGAATACGGACTGATTTCGTCGCACACACACGACGAATCTGAGTTCCGTCAGTTATCATACGTCAGCAACGTCCATACGCGCCTTTCGATGCGTATAGCGCGCGACCACGTCGCCCGGTTCGTCGGGGCGTACGCCGTATCGAGAAAATTTCAGAATTCATATATAAGTTTAACACAGTTTTTCCTCCAACTTCAACATCAATTAGTTTCTACAAGTTTTTAATGCACAGCAAAAAAATTGGCCGACAAGTTCTCGTTTAGAATTGGTTTCAACAGTCCAGAAAATTTGATTTCTTGCTAACTTCGGTTCGATTCTTCGAACCAATTAGATGGTCATGTCGAAATCCATCTGGAGGATCTCGAAGAGGGTCAAGTCTACTTTTCTGAAAATCTTACGGATCAAAAATCGATGCTACGAGTAAAAAGTTACGTCATCGGGAAGTAGGATACCTTGAGTAGAAAAACTGCTCCGTGGATGATGAGGGCTGACTTCCGAAGCTCCGTTCGTCGCACACACTCCGTCGCTGGTGAAACGAACTCGTAGGCGAAGAGGGTATGTTCTTTCGCAATTTTTGTTTTGGAAGTCTAAGGTTTTGAGGTTCGTGGAGGAAGTTATATATAAAACAAATTTGGACAAAACCTAGTAATACTAGGATTTACCAATAAGGCCAAAGAAAGCCCCACGGGTTGGGCGCTGCTTATAGCAGCTTAGGAATGGGTGGGGGGCCCGCCCACTTTAGTGGGTGGTGATTCTTTTTTTTTTTTTTTTACCTTTTTGTTTTCTTTTCCTTTTTCATTTCTTTTTCCTTTCTTATTCTTTTTTTATTTTTTTATTTATAAAAAATTCTTTTTTTAATCTATTTTCTATTTTTCTATTATACTCTATTTAAATATCTAAATTCTATTTTTTTTGTTATTTCTAATTAAAAACTCTTTTCAATAATTCAACGCTTTAGATATATTTATACACATTTTTTTTATTCCCACATATATGTATATATATAAATATATACACCTTAATAAATCAACACATACACACATACATATATACATATAAATATATCATAAAAACTTACACCCATACTATGCATTAACTTAAGTATTTGCTATTACTATTTTTTTTCACACTCCTAATATTATGCATACATGTTTTTAGCACCAATTTTTACACAAACTAAATTTAAATATTTTAATGAATTAGGGGGGTTTACATCCTACCCAACTTAAAAAAATTTCGTCCTCGAAATTAGACTATGGTAGGGGCCGAATGCAATATTATGCAATGCAAGAAGCTATAAAGACTATCATGTGCAAGACATACCTTGGTTGTCAAACAAATGCAGGTAACGATTTTGAACGTCGTCCTCATGCTCCCAAGTAGACTCTCCTGGCGAGTGATGCTTCCAAGCCACGCGAACCAATGTAATAGATTGATTCCGTAACACCTTCAGTCGACGATCAAGAATTCCTACCGGTTGCTCTTCGTACGACAAGCTCGGTCCAACTGTAATCTCGGAGTGATCAAGCACATGATTGTCGTCCGCCACGTACCTCCTCAGCTGAGATACATGGAATACGTCATGCACTCCCTCTAGTGATGGTGGCAAAGCCAATCTATAGGCAACCTCTCCAACATGTTTCAAGACATCGAAAGGCCCGATGTACCTTGGACTCAATTTGCCACGTCCTCCGAATCGAATCGTGCCTCTAGTGGGGGATATCTTCAAGAACACATGGTCGCCCTCTTTGAACTCCAAAGGTCGGCGACGATTATCTGCCCACTGCTTCTGACGATCCTATGCCGCTCGCAGGTGGCCCTGAATTTTCTTCACTATCTCCACTGCGCTCAAGACTAACTCGGGACCCAATAGCTGTCGCTCTCCTATATTGCTCCAACAAACAAGAGACCGACACTTCCTACCATACAACGCTTCAAACGGAGCCATCTGAATGCTCGCTTGATAGCTATTGTTGTAGGAAAACTCAACAAGATGTAGATGGTCCTCCCATGATCCGCCAAAGTCAAGCATACACGCTCTCAACATATCCTCTAGCGTCTGAATGGTACACTCTGACTGGCCGTCTGTCTGCGGATGGTACACCGTGCTAATTTCAACCGTACAGGATGGTGTAAGGTCGATTACAGACTTGTTGAGTTTTAGTAGTGGTTGAATTGATGACGGTTCCGTGCATGAGTGGCAGTTTCAGGTTGGTTGGAGAAAGAGTGGGGTCTGCAGTTATAACTGCCTATGTTGTTCTGGAGTTTATTGACGGTGGTTCACCATCGACGATCATCGGAGAAGGGAGCAGTGGAGGATTAGGGTAAATGGCCAAACCTTATCGAGGTGGATCCAGATTTCTGCCTTGGGTAGTAGTCTTCATCTTTGAGCATTCTTGAGTGCTAGCCATGGTTGTTTGGAAGGATCCCTTACTTTTGAACTTGCTAGCATGATTAGTGCAAATAGAAGAATCCAGTCTCTTATTCAATAAGGATAGCACATGTTCTTTTTGCTCATTCGTCCACCCATTCTCTATGAAAGATGCTAGATCCTGATGGTGTTTGCATTTATTCACTCCGTGGCCAGATAACTGCAAAACTTGCAAAAAACTTGGTTAGGCGTTCATATTTCAGATAGACAGTGCAGTCGAAGCCATTACCGAGAGGCACCTTCATTCTCCTTGGCCATGGAAGATCAATATTGATGCACACCTTAATCCGTGCAAAGAGACTCCAGTTGCTAGCTTCTACAGGGGAGGTAGAGTCACCAGGCCAATTCTTACAGCTATAGTGGCCACAAAGTTAATTATTAGCAGATTCACTGGTAGTCCGTAAAGTTGAATCCAGAAGTCGATCTCCATGAAAGAGCATTCGCCAGGTAATTTATTGGGATAACATCTTTCGATAAGAAGAAGATGGTTGTTACTTTTTCAGGGGCCATTGTTAGCAATAGATTCAAGGTCATCTATAGGTTCAAATTTTGTAGAAAATGATCCTTCATGGTACTCTGCTACCTTGATTTTACTTTTAGTTTTCCAGATCTTCGAAATAGTCGAGAGAATGATATGGGTGGATAGGTTTTATGGGATAATGGTTTGAAGAAGAGAAAGAGTTTCCAATCCGCTTGAGGGTCGACAAAGGTGGAGGTTGGTGTTCTCAAGTCTTCCGAACCAGATTCTGACAGTAGAGAACCCAGATTGCGGAGGACCTCCTGATAGGAAGATGTAGATGTTGTGTCCATTAAACATGAGAGAGTAGAGGAGATTCTGATGATAGTTCATGAAGAAAATAGTGGAGAATAGTAAGAGGAAATGCTGAGAGGAGAGTCGCCAAGTCTAAGAAAGACAAGGCGAGGCGGAACTTTCTAAGAGAGAGTATAATAAACAGTGATTAGACTTCCAATACATTTTTGTCCTTGAGTTTAATCGATAACCCAATTGAATATGACATTTTGTTTCATTTTATTTAGTAGGTTCGGTTTCCGATTTTTAGTTAATAAAAATTCGGTCTATCAGTTCGAATTTTGGATTTGGACTTCCGTTATCTAAATCAAAAACCAAATATACCGAAGTTACAATTTTACCCTCTTCCTCCTCCTTCTCCTCTATATGTATACATAATTTTTTTTACCAACCCTAATTCCGAATCTCTCTCTTTAACTCTCTACTGTCAAACCGCGAAGTGTAACGCCTGTCACGACCCGCAGCCGCTTTTTGGACGCGAGCTCGTGAGCAAGCCAGCTACGTTCGAGCGGACTCCAGCCCGACTCGAGTACGTATAAGCTGTCAAGGTCATGGTATCATATCTAATCTAAACTATATCTCAATCCACATGAATCATATAAACAAGAATGAACAAGTATCGGTCATGGTCTGCAGCCCATTAGCATATTGTTCGATTAGACTCCAAGAATGATATGAGTCTATAAAGTAAAGCTGATAAGCAGAATATATCATAAAAGCACGAGAAAGAGAATAAATCAATATCACTAACAAAATACCTGAATCATGCAGATGAAGTCAACTACCACATGCTCAGCTAATTAACTCCGTGCAATCAGCTACCTGAAGAGATCATCAGGTCCTCAGAGGACTAGCAAGATACATAAAACATGCCTACTAATGACAGTAAGATACTCCCAATCTATGGCATGTCTCAAGTCAAGTCAATCAAGTGATATCAGGGTAGAATAATCGGCTATAGGTCGTAATACAATGTAAGATACTCCCAATCTATAGTATGTCTCAACTGTAGTACAATGCAAGATACTCCCAGTCGAGAATGGTCAAGGACAGATATAGAAACTGACAACTCAATCAAGAGAAAAGGGTAACACAAAGACCAATATTCTAGCAATGTCAACCATCCTATACGTACACGTGTTCTAGAACAAGTAAAGCAATCAAGGACGAATCAATCACAATATGGAATCATGTGACAATATAAAAAGGACTACAATAAGGAAAGAAAACCATGTAAATACTGTATATGTTCGGCAAGGTATACTTGCCTGGAGGTTGCACGAGAACCAACAACAATGTATCGCCAATCAACAAGTCAGAAAGTCCATCATCACAACTGTCTCCGAAAGCTGAAATAAACGTTACAACAATTCTCAGAATAGTCAAATTAGCTAGGATTTTGTTTCTCTCCTTAAGTCCAATTCGGACACAGGAGCAAAACGGTAATTTCGGGCAAAAATGATGTCCGCCGTTGGATCCGCTTTGTACCGAAAAG
>JANAVB010036700.1:0-35335 GCA_029216955.1 Iris pallida | reverse complement strand
CTCTCTCTCTCTCAAGTATGATCATGTCTCATTCAGGAACAAAGCCTGCAAAGACACTGGAGTTTAGAGCCTCCAAACTCCAAATAACAAAAGTTTTGTGCCTTTGTGTTGGTTTTTTGGAGTTAAATGAACTCCCATTTCTAACCGAGATACCGGCCAAACTTGAGTGAGCGAAACTCCAACTGATTGAATTTTTTGGAAGTCTAAACTCCATTTCCTTTTCTTTTTCCTTTTTCTTTTTTTCACAAAACTCCATTGCTAGCTACAAACTCCGATCACTCCCTAACTTAAATACAACTCCAATTTTCTCAATGGAGTTTCATGTTTCCAAACCCCAGTTCCGCTTCGAACTCAATATAACTCCAGTTTTAGTTTTCTCACTGGACTTCCAACTTAGCTACAAACCCCATTCTCAAAACTCCAACTAAACCTATCTCTGTTTCAACTCTTGTTCGCAACATAGATTTTTTGCCCCCCTTCATTTACAGAATGAAATCTCTCTCATCCCCTCCATTTAACTTTTCTATGCTTTAACACATGGATTCATTCATCCTTCATTTCCTCGCTAAACTCCGCTTAGAGCAAGATTTTGCAAAAGTAACATCCAAACACTAAAAATAATAGCAAGAAAAACCAAATCCTAACGAGAAGATGAACTCACCTCAGCTCCCAACCTCTTCTTCTTCCTCCTCCTCGACGCCGACTCGTCCCAATCTTACTCAACTTTTTATTCGTCTCCTCCTCCTCCGCTGCGAATCCAGAAAGCCCCTTCTCCATCCGGTACAGTGCGCATCCTCTTCCCGCTCACCAGCCGCTCCATGAAGCACTCCGCCTTCCCCACCACCACCACCTCCTCCTCCTCGTCGTCGTCACAACAATCATCGTCGTTGGAGCCGTGGGATCCAAGTGGTTTTCTACGGCTCCCTTGGCCGACCAAACCCCGGCGGCGCTGGTGGTGGTGGTTCTTGCGGTCGAGCTTCCGCTGGTTCCGGAGCCTCTGCTCGCGGTAGTGCTTGTCGCAGTAGGAGCGCCCGCGGGTTGCCATGGCCTCGCACCGCCAGTCGCCGTTGCCGGTGCGGGTGCACCGGAGAATGGAGGGAACTCCATTCTCTCTCTCTCTCTCTCTCTCTCTCTCTCTCTCTCTCTCTCTCTCTCTCTCTCTCTCTCTCTCTCTCTCCTTCTTTCCTCTTCTGGGAGAGAAGAAAAAAACAAAACCGAAACCGAAAGAGAAGAGGAGCGTTTCTATTTTTAGTAGCTCTGAAATTTGTTATAGATGGTGGTAAAATAGGTGGTTAATTTCTTGAAGGACAAATGAATTTTGTTTGTTTAACTTGCAAAACAAGAAAATTTGGACACGGGAATCTGAGAACAGAATATTATGTCCAGTCAGAATCCTTGTTAGCAATTCGGCAAACGAAAAAATTCGGGACGGCAAAAGTACGAATAAATCGGCTCAGTGCAAATAAATACGTTCAAAAATTCGGTCAAATGTTCGAAAAATAAAATATTGAGGTTAGAAACTTTACATTCTTAAATATGTTGTCAAATTTGGTCAATTAAACAGTTCTTAGCATGTTTATTGTACCAAATTTGTCAATAATTTATACAGAACATGTTTAAAACTTCGTATGCTTAAATTTATGTACTGATTTGGATCTGTCAAAGTACGCAAGTATTATACGTTTATGAAAGATACGAAAAAAATTCGCGTATAATACGAGTTTTATTCGGGTGATTGCTAACAAGGGTCAGAATTATATCTTTGAACAAGAATAATTTAGTCCTAACTTTTTTAATAAATGTAATAAAAAAAAGTAAAGAAAACTATTTTTCTTTTTTTTTCTCTTTGTAGATTATTTTTTTCTTTTTGCTACTTTTTTTGGGTCATCCAAACACAGAAAATGGATCTTTCCTTTTTCAAAATTTTTATTCAGTGAACCAAACTTAGTTTGTGAATTTTGCAAATTTTGTAGTAAAATTGCAAGGTACCTTTTTCTAAGTAGGTCAACTGTAAGTCCAATAAATTGTATAATGATACATGGCTCATGCTACTAAAGAGTGATTGGTTGTACAAGGATGTTTCACGAAACAGTTGTCGATGGTTGATGGTTTTTAGATCGATTATGATATCATTTTGTAGACATGTGTGTCACAAATTTGACATGCAACACGTAAATTTGACATAAATTTTCTAGAATATTATTAAAAATAATTTATTTTTATATGGAGTTTTGTTATACTTAATCCTATAATCTATTCTGAATGGAGAATCCTTAAATGTTGACCACTATAAAAACTTACATGTAAACCTAACTACTAGGAAGTAAAGAATGCAAGATATAATTTGTTACCTATCAAAATGAACAACATCATAACCTAGTTGTCCGAGCTCTCTAGCCTAGAAGTATTAGAGCAGACATCCGGAGGGACCAGCAAGGTTCGAGTCCCCCAAATGTTGTCTGCGTGTGATTTTAAAAAAATAATCATAAACTAGTTGTCATTACAATATAAACGAACATAATGAATATGTTAGTGCCTCGAGACACAATTTTCGATGGAAAATTCTGAAACTGAAACAATTGTACACACAACGTTTCAAATGCAGCACCTTAAAGAAGATGTGCAACTGAGATCCTGGAGGATTCTGAATTACGAGGATCTAAAAGATTCTACGTAATACACAAAAAATCTAAAGAGACTTTGTACAAGCAACTATCGGCAGTAGAGCTTCTAAAAAGAAGTTACTGTAAAAGCACAGCAGCGATGACAGGCGAGAATGAGATGCTGGGGTGAATGAACCACCGTTGCTCAAAGCTTTATTCGCCCCACACAGCACGAACAGCTTCTAGGAACCAGCAAGTTCACGAAAAACTTCTGGAACGCTCGTAAGTCAATATTTGAGACTTGAACGGCTTTCTGGACTTAACAGACTCCCTCAACTCTCTTCTTGGTGCCTCTTTCAAAGGAGGCCAAGGGGCTCTATTTATAGAGTGGAGTTGAGACTTCACCTCTTCTCCTATCCGATGTGGGACTAAAATACCAATACTCAAAAATAGAGTTTGATATTTTAGATCATCCCACAATCAGCATAGAAGTGTGCCAGTCCACGCCTACCCCCCGAACACTCCCGTGCATGCACGAGACATCCTGGAGTCCGTGTCCGAGTCCGAGTCCGCACAACAAAAATTAACTTGCATCCTTGTTGGATTTAATCCTTTTTTCTTCTAGGAAAATACTTCCACATGGCACAAACTTGTGCCCCACTACACCTCATGTGCACACCTCAACACAAGCAATGCATTATATTGAGATACTCACCATTTGGTGTAGCCGATGTGGGACTATCTTTTCTAGTCCAAAGGCAAAAACACCAACAATCCCCCATATATCTCAATATATGGGTTGAGCGTTCCCCACAGTGACTGCCCATCATGCATTAGGAGAGATGTCGCTACGACTTGAATCTTCCCGTATAGGTTAAATAACAGCATGATACAAGAATGGACTAAGCCTTGAATTTTGTACCATAACTGCAATTCTTCCTACTACATAATGACATCAACTGTGCTTCTGGCTGCACATTGAAGGCCTTGTGCCAGCCTGGTTTCAGTGTATAATTTTTGGGCGTCTACAAGTTTACCCAAGAGATGGCCTGATATCTCTGTCCATACACTATAGGTGAGTTCTTTATAAAGAGTCATGGCATGAAGCATTGCGCTTCTTTGCGGTGCTACACCGCTATGACATGGCTTAAAGCCGAGGCTTTACCCCACCTGGGTACCTCATCGTAGTGTCATACTACTGTAGCATGAGGTCACAGGCCTCTTTGTAGTGCCAAACTACCCAGCATGAAGCCTTGCGCTTCCGTGCGGTGTTACGCCGCTATGACATGGCTCACAAAGCCGAGGCTTTACCCTACCTGGTACCTCTTCGTGGTGTCATGCCACTGTAACATGAGGACATCGTCCTCTTTGTAGTGCTGTCTACTTCTCTTTATTATGATTATCATACAGCATTAGGCTACCTGCCTATTTGCGGTGCTACTCCGCCGCTGTGACTTGGCTTGCAAAGCCGAAGCATTACCCCTACCTGGAAATCATGGTGGAGTCACCCCACTATAGCATGGAGTTACACTCCTTGTAGTGCTGCGCTACCGTGCTTCCTGTAAAGCACTCCAGCATTCACTCTGCCTGAGAACTCATTAAGGCATTTAAGCCAACCTTCCCACAGGATCCGTTTTTCGCAGAAAACAACAGTAGACAACAGTGGTTGTAGGTCCGTAACCTCTCCATGTCACAGAGGACAAGTACCCATCGTTCCTGATATTCTTCTGGTTAATAGTCCTCCTTGAACCAAAAGCTAGATGCCTAGTAGATTTCTTTTTGAACTAATAGCATAAAACTTTATGGTAGGATTGTAATAACACAATATCAGAATGCCTTCAAGCCTATTTTACAAGCTGTGTCATCGACCAGCTGGCGCTTGAGGCCCTTGGTGAACGGATCCGCCAGGTTCTCCTGACTCCGAACATCAATCACTGCAATAACACCCCTTGATGAGATCGTGTATTGTCCTGTGCTTCAACCGCACAGTCCTCTTCTTTTCGTTGAAGAGGTCATTTGATGCCACTGCTGCTGCCGTCTGTTGTCACAGTATATCGGTATTGTCGGTATCTGAGCCCCAACCACCGGAAGATCATACATGAGCTCCCGAAGCCACTCTACTTCATCTGCAGCAGCATCCAATGCAAAGAATTCAGATTCCATGGAGGAGCGAGATAACATAGTCTGCTTCTTCGACTTCCACGATATAGCAGCTCCGCCCATAGCGAATACGAATCCACCTGTAGAATACTCGCTCTCCATATCTGAACACTAGCTAGCATCACTGAAGCCTTCCACTACTGACGGATCTTCGCTGTAGAAAAGTGCATATGTCTGAGTTTTCTTGAGATATCTCATAACATGCTTCACAGCTTTCCAGTGCTCAACGCCTGGATTGCTAGTGAACCGACTCAGCATTCCCACTGCAAAAGCTATGTCAGGCCTTGTGGCAGTAGTAGCGTACATCAAGCTTCGATGATGCTAGCGTACTCCAACTGCTGACGCTTTTCTTGAATTTGGCTCCAGCTTCTGATCACTCCGGTACGGTGTATCAATAAAAGGAAGATCTTGATACCCGTAGCGAGTGAGCATCTTCTCAATATAATGAGATTGTGACAGCGCTATTCCAGTGCCTGTCCGGATGATCTTGAGCCCCAAGATTACGTCGGCATCCCCCAAGTCCTTCATACTGAACTTGGTCGAGAGGAATTTCTTTGTCTCTGTGACGCAGCTTAAATCCGTACCTAGGATTAGCATGTCGTCCACGTAAAGACATACGATTACTCCTTCTTCCGTCAGCAAACTTCGTATAGACACACTTGTCTGTTTCACTGACCCTGTAGCCATTTGACCTTATCACCTTGTCAAACTTCTCATGCCACATTTTGGGAGCTTGTTTCAAACCATACAGAGACTTATCAACTTGCAAACTTTGTCTTCCAGACCTCTGACGACAAAACCTTCTGGTTGTTGCATGTAGATCTCTTCGGTCAGCTCGCCATTAAGGAATGCCGTTTTCACATCCATCTGATGTATCTCCAGCTTGTGTATTGCTGCTAGAGCAATTAACAATCTGATGGTTGGCATCCGAGCTACTGGAGCATAAGTGTCAAAGTAGTCGATCCCCTGCTTCTGAGCAAACCCCTTGGCCACTAGCCTGGCCTTGAACTTGTCAATGGTTCCATCTGCTTTCATCTTCTTCTTGAAGATCCATTTGCATCCGATGGGTCTTGCTCCTTCTGGTAGGTCAACCAATACCCATGTGTTGTTGGAGGTGATTGAGTCAATCTCGTTGTCTATCGTCTCCTTCCAGAATACAGCATCTCTGGTCTTCATTGCCTCATCATAGGTAAGCGGATCTGCTTCCCATGATAGGTGACGAAGTCATCTCCGAAGTCTTTCGGCCTCCTCGTTCGCTTAGTTGACGGCTCAGCGAGTTCTGGTTCAGCTGGTGTCTCCTTGACGACAGCTTCATCTTGGACTACTGGTTCATTAAAGACTTCTGTCTGCTTTGTACCCTCATCATTCTCCGAAGATCCGAGAACAATATTCTTGTGTTTTACAAACTTGTCTTCAAAGTATTCAGCATCGCAAGATTCGATGATATGGTTTGACTCGATATCAAGGAATCTCCGAGCATCACTCTTCTCGGCATACCCCAAGAAGATCGCCTTCGTAGTCCTTGTCCCCAGCTTCTGAATCTTCAGATCCAAGAGCTTCACATAAGCCAGACACCCCCACACTCGAATGACATTCAAGTTAGGTCTGACTTTGAACCAGAGTTCATGAGGAGTTATGTCGGAAGTTGCATATGGCACTCTGTTCAGAATGAACGTTGCCGTTAGTGCAGCTTCTCCCCAGTAGCCTTTGGAAGACCCGCAGTCAACAGCATGGAGTTCATCATCTCTGTCAACGTTCTGTTCTTCCTTTCTGCTACTCCGTTGGATTGAGGAGAGTGAAGCCGTTGTCTCATTGATGATTCATGTTCTTTGCAGAATGATAAGAATTCATGAGACCGATACTCCCAGCCTCGATCACTCTTAACCTCTTGAGTTGTTATCCAATTTGCCGCTCAGCCTCGGCACTGAACTCCTTAAACTTCTCGAATGCTTCGTCTTTAGACTTGAGCAAGTAGACGAAAGCATACTTTGAGAAGTCATCGATGAAAGTAATGAAATACTTCATCTCGGCCTTTGTAGAGAATTATTTGAAGTCACAGATATCTGAGTGAACCAACTCCAGAAGATCTGTGCTTCGATGGACCCTGTGAAAGGGTTTCCTTGTGATCTTCGTCTGAGCACATACTTCGCATTTCTTACCTTACCCCTACACTTGGAGATAAGTCCTAGACTAGACATTCTGTTAATCCTTTTACAATGAACATGTCCTAGCCTATTATGCCACAACTCAAGAGAATAATCAGAAAAAGTGATTGCATTTAATTATCATGCTGGGTTACAACAAGCTGAATCTTGTACATTCCTTCAGTTTGGAAAGCTTTTCCGAAGAATGTACCCTTCTTGGACATCACCAACTGGCCAGCATTGATGTCCATCCTCAAGCCTGCGTTGCAAAGCAGACTTTCAGAGATCAGGTTCTTAGCAATTACTGGAACATGCTTCACACCTTGAAGTGTCAGAGTGTTCCCGATGTGAGTTTCAGCTCCACCGTCCCGATCTCCAAGTACTTCAGCTTGTGCCTGGTTTGCCATTATGACCTTCTCTGAAGTTGGCTCATAAGAGACGAACCAGTCTTTGTCTGAACAGACATGGCAGGTCGCACCAGTGTCTATCCACCAGTCCAAGTCAGCCCCCACAGTTGCAACCTGTGCTATCATGGCAACTAGATTAGTAATCATAAAAACCTTACTAGGCTCACCTTGTTCTTTGGGCTTGGACTTGCATTCGGATTTGTAGTGGCCCTTCTTGCCACAATTGAAGCAAGTCACATGGGACTTGGACTTCTGCTGCTTGAAAGCAGGACCCTTCACTTTCAGATTCGTGAAGTCCTTCTTTTTGCGATGAGAAGCAGCCTGCTTCCCCTGGTACTCTCTGGTTTGGACCAGATTTGCCTTCGCCAGTTGTTTGGACAGAGTATCCATCTTCTGTTGAGAGCGCATCTCGTCCTCAACATGGATCTCTTGCAAGAAATCTTCCAAGCTAATTTCCATCTTCTTTCGATGCATCCTTGCATAGAAGTTGCTCCATTCTGTAGGAAGTTTCGCGACGATTCCTCCAACGACAAACTTGACGACGAGGGGCATGTTCTCGTCTTCTAGTTTCTGACGCAACTTCAGAAACTCCTTCACTTGGGGCAGCATCGCCTTCTCGTCTTCGAAGGTCCACTTGTGGTATTTTTCTACCATGAAGATCTTGGACCGGTTCTCGTCATCTTCATAGAGCTTTCCCAAGGAGTCCCATATCTCTTTGGCAGATGTCTTCTTGGAGTAGGACTCTGCCAGAGAGTCTTCCATGGAATTGAGTATCAGTAGTTTGCATATACTGTTTTCTCTCTTCCACTTCGCTTGCTTGGTCGTAGCAGCGGCCACAGCTGCAGCAAATCCAGTGGTTGGAACGATCGGTTCTTCTTCTGACAGCACGTGATCAACATTCACGAGTTGAAGATTTAAAGTGACCTTTCGTCTCCATATCTGGAAGTGTTCGCCATCGAATTTCTCCAACTTGTTAAAGCCGGTATCGATGAGCGAAACACGAGAATTATCCATCTTCTCAATAAAGCTTTGAGATTGTTAGTGCCGAGGCACAATTTTCGATGGAAAATTCTGAAACTGAAACAATTGTACACACAACGTTTCAAATGCAGCACCTTAAAGAAGATGTGCAACAGAGATCCTGGAGGATTCTGAATTACGAGGATCTAAAAAGATTCTACGTAATACACAAAAAATCTAAAGAGACTTTGTGCAAGCAACTATCGGCAGTAGAGCTTCTAAAAAAAAGTTACTGTAAAAGGCAACAGCAGCGATGACAGGCGAGAATGAGATGCTGGGGTGAATGAACCACCGTTGCTCAAAGCTTTATTCGCCCCACACGAGCACGAACAGCTTCCAGGAACCAGCAAGTTCACGAAGAACTTCTGGAACGCTCATAAGTCAATATTTGAGACTTGAACGGGCTTCCTGGACTTAATAGACTCCCTCAACTCTCTTCTTGGTGCCTCTTTCAAAGGAGGCCAAGGGGCTCTATTTATAGAGTGGAGTTGAGACTTCACCTCTTCTCCTATCCGATGTGGGACTAAAATACCAATACTCAAAAATAGAGTTTGATATTTTAGATCATCCCACAATCAGCATAGAAGTGTGCCAGTCCACGCCTACCCCCCGAACACTCCCGTGTATGCACGAGACATCCTGGAGTCCGTGTCCGAGTCCGAGTCCGCACAACAAAAATTAACTTGCATCCTTGTTGGATTTAATCCTTTTTCCTTCTAGGAAAATACTTCCACATGGCACAAACTTGTGCCCCACTACACCTCATGTGCACACCTCAACACAAGCAATGCATTATATTGAGATACTCACCATTTGGTGTAGCCGATGTGGGACTATCTTTTCTAGTCCAAAGGCAAAAACACCAACAAGGTTCGAGTCCCCCAAATGTGTGTCTGCGTGTGATTTAAAAAAAAATAATCATAAACTAGTTGTCATTGCAATATAAACGAACATAATGAATACAGTTACCATGTCATTACATGCATTATTATTTGTTACAATATGTCTTGCTTGAATAATATAATTGAAGCAAATCATTTCCATTTGTATGAAGAAATGTAGCATGTAGACATCCCAATGTCTTTATTTTCAGCTCAAAAAAATATATGCCTTTATTTTGCTATCCGGTATCATTTAGCCTTCATTAACTGTCGATTTTGTTTTTTAGTGGTTAAACTTAAAAATTTTATCCTTCATTGTAATGTTTTTATTCTTCCAAAAAAGAAAAAAAAATTAATGACACTACACTTTTTTATTTGGAATAGCCTATTACTTCAGGATAGTCCACCTTGGTGCAACTTTATTTAGGACATACCCAAATTTACTTTGGGCTGTCCAAACCCCCCAAACCTTCATCAAACCCTTTATTCTAAAATTTATACTCTCTCTCTCTCTCTCTCTCTCAAATTCTCAAACCATTTTTCTCTCTTTCTAAATCACAATTTCTTTCTCCAACTCCTACAATTCCAAGCAATGGCACCCAAACCCAAACCTTCATCATAATCTAGGTATGTCTTCAATATTCTCCAATATTCTTACTCCATTCATTAGGGTTTTGAAATATTTATTTGTTTTTAAATTTAATTTTCGTGAATCTTTGGTAATGCCTAAAATAATCAGATAAAATAGTTTAGAACTAATTTAAGGTTGATATTTATTTGTTTTGAATCCTAGAAATCCAATTTAGGGATTAGAAAACCGGATTGTAGAATTTATTTGCCTACAGCCAGAATGGAAACTGACGGGACTTTAGGCGAATTCTACAGTCCAGCAGTATATGCAGGACCCTAGAATTTCCTACAGTCATGTAGTATATGTAAGACTGTAGGAAAATTCTACAGTCATGTTATGCATATGGACTATAGATTTTTTCCTGATAGTCCTATTTGTAATCAGGACTATAGATTTTTCTGACAGTCCCAGTCATTTATCCATGTATCCTAAAATATTTTTTTCCCAGTTTTGTGACAGTTACCAAAAAATGGCCCACTACGTCGGCACGCAAGGAATGCAATGTGGCTTGTCCTGTTGAGAGACCGATCACTATCGTCGAACCCGAGCTACAGAGACAAGTCACTACATCGGCTTGCCAGTTTTGTTTGAAGACACTGGCTCCTGCTAGTCCTTGTCTTCTTCCTCCTCCGATGAAGATGTGCCTATTGGCCGAACCCGACCAGATGATGGTTCAAGGCCTTTTCAGCAGCAACTAGTCCAATTTTGTCTTGTCCAAAAGGTTGCCCTATGTTGTTGTCGTTCGACAACCATATTGCATTTCAAATATGGAACGACCCGGTATGTACATTACGTTACGAAAACTTAAGCTTTGATTTAGATTATTATATATTTTATAATTTTAATTTCATCCAATTGTTAATTTTTCAAATGAGCTCTCGTATGCTAAAGGTCTTGTACCACGAGAAGAAGTGCAGTAGTTGAAACTTTGACATATTAGGGGAAGCCGTCAGGAACAAGATCATTCCTACCAGTTTTCACAATTTGGCCAATTATGCGTATAAGACGGTGGACAACGCACTTATATCAGCATTCGTAGAGCGCTGGCATCCAGAAACCAACATATTTCATCTCCCAACGGGGGAGATAAAGATTACATTGGAGGATGTCCATCAAATATTGGGTCTTAATATTGCGATCGGGTCACAATAAATGAACTTTATACATGAGAAAGACCCTGAGTTCTACGATAATATCGTAGAACATGTGTCAGATTCTCTTGGGGTTGATGCTAGAAGTTTTGCAACCCTTCCAGACTTCAAGAAGTCCTACATACTTCCTTTAAAATATTTGGAGGAGATTTTCAAAGACATGGAGGCCGTAGATGATAACGTCGACGTGGTGGCCCGTGGATACATGCATTTCATCTTAGAGCCATTGGCATTCCAAGTCCAGAATTTCAATTTATGCCATATATCTACTGAATTTTTCCGATACCGTGGAAAAGATTTCTTGGGAAAATGATATACTAGCATACCTTAATCGCAAGCTTGGTGCAACATTTCGTGTCGGTACGAAGATAATAAGAGGATGCTAAACTCTACTCCATGTAAGGAAATATCTTCTAGTTAATCTCATATATGAAATTTCGTTGTTAAATTGTTGAGTATTCTTTTAATAATTGTATAGGCATGGATATACGAACATAGCCACCATACGCAATGTACTTAAAAATTTGGTGGTAGAAAAGATGAGAAGAGAGCATATTTTTTGTTAGATTTACTTTGTTACAGATAGTTTGGCATCCATATCGGGATTTACGACAGAATAGTTGCCCATTGCAACCAATAGCTTTATTTCATGGTCTGATAAGTTGTCATGATATCTGGGAGCCTTATATGCCCGACAGAGTGCTCGTCAAGTTGGCTTCGTACAAACGGCATCGAAACGCACATTGAAATAATAAGTGCTCCGGGAGGGATAAAAATCTTGAATTATATTTCGGGCCAATTAAACTGGGTCTCGGACTTCTATACCGAGTGGCAGTGGCATGTTCTTGGGGAATCTGAAAGACAAGTGGTGGTTGAGATGTCGGACTGCAGTGACGCTACATGACATACTATGCTAATGTCGGACATCCTATGTTGTTGAACCCTGACATGCCAAGGCCCGATATTGTGGGAGTACTGGAACCTCTTCCCGCTAAACATGTCTTATATGCTACACTGCTGAGATGGTGAGGAACTAATTTATAGACTTGAAAGATTTGTAAATGTTTACAAACTAACTTATTTTTTTGTCGTGTGATGTGCATGTTAAAAAAATAAAGGGGTTGGAAAAAAGTCTCCTACGACGCAAGGGCAAAAACTATATTGAAATCAATGAGGAGTTGCAGAACATCGACAACTATATAGATTTTTCCTTTCTGAAAAATAGAGAACATTGTACGAAGAGGCGACATGATAACTGGTGTTGTTTCTTTTGGTTATGAACTTTTGGATGTTGTCATTTTGGTATCATTCTTTTGTGGATATTATGATTTTGATGCTAATTACTTTTGGACAATAAGACTTCGTGGGTATGAAACTTTGTTGGTATATAATTTTGGTGCTAATTACTTGTGTCCTGACAGAGAGTTTGGATTTGGAATGTCAACTTAGTTGACAGTCCTAATCCAATGGGGTCAAGATATGTCCTGATAGAGTTTGGATTTGGACTGTCAACAAGTTGACAATTGTAAGGCCCCCTGATTTTTTGATAATATTTTTAATTATTTTATATGGATATTTAATATTTAATTATATTTTAAAGTCAATAATGACTATAGTAGTACTTTACCGTAGCTTTGATTTTTGAAGCACAACAATTATCAAATTCTCAAAACTAGTTCCATATTCTATTCTAGACGAGTCCTTCTAGACGAGTCCACCTTCAGTTTGATATATCATGTCCCATCCAAACATTTTTTCTTGTGCTACATTTTTTATGTACAACTTTAGGGCTAAAATAGTCATTTTAGTCTCTAAAATTTGACTAGTTTTCCAAATAGCAATTAAGGTCCAACTCCGATCCAAATTATTTGACCTAATACATGATTTTGACCAATTTTGATCCTACTATGCACATGCCAATGGTATGCCACTCAATTGAGTTCCCATGTGCTAATTATTTTTAAATGACACATAAGACCCATATAGTGCAATTTCGGTGTTAGAAGCAATTAGAATTATTTTCAGAACTTAACCCTAGTAACACAACTTAGTGGGGGCCATCCTAGGTTGTCAACCCATAGTGGAACCATATTAGATTGATCTAATTCAAATTAAGTACAGCCATGTGCCACAAATCCTTACATCTTTGACTTAACCAATAAATCTATCCAAATATGGAAATCTACTAGACTCATCTTGCCATAGTTGGAGATTGGGGGCCCAAACCTCAACCAAATCAATCCAAACAAGATCCATATGAACCCTAACATATAAAACCTCATATTCTTATATTTTAACCTTCAAAAACTGCAGCCCCTCTCCCCATCCATTGAAAAAAAATTGAAACTCCCTCCCAGCTCAATTCAGCCGCAGCACCTTGTGGCATAATGACAGTTTTGACCCTTTATAACATCCCATGACGCTCCATGAATATTCGTTGCGAAGTTAATGTGACCCTCTATAATTTTGTTAACCCTCCACATGTTCACAGCCTCTTCTAGTATACCAAAATAGTCCTACAAGTCACCCGAAGTCCGAAATCCAAGTCTAAATTCGTTACAGCAGGTATGTTGTTTTGTATGTAGGGTTTCTTGTACTTTTTGTAACCCCACTTTTCATATATTTTTATTATTTTCTAAGGTTTGATTTAAGAATGACATTGATTTACATTTAGTCTTCTTATTAAAATGATTGTTATATTTGTTTTCTTTTTTTCCTTGAGTTCTTTTAGCCCAAACCCTGTTGGGCCTAAACTTGGGCCACCCCTTTTCAGTGGCTTACTGATTTCTTTTAATTAAACTCTTAACCTGTTGATTTTAAATTGCTTCATTCCAATTGCGACAGGGAAGAGAAGGGAAGGAATCAGTTGTAACTGATTTTTCAATTTTTGTCAGTGGAGAATCTTCTAATACCCAAATTTTGGCGCCAACCTAGCGTCGACTTCAAGCAGAATTCCATCTATTTAATTCCAATCTCACCATTATTTCCTGTTGCTTCCATTCTTCTTCAAGTTGTTTCCTCCCTCAAATTCCTTGTAAAGCTGTGGCGATGGCGATGAAGGAGCCAACCCTCACCGGGAGAATGACGACGGCGATGATGGCCTGACCAACTCGACTGACGATTTGTCCTCTGGGCGACCCTTCTCTTTACTCAAATTTGGTAATTTTCCTGACTCTTGATCAAAAACTCGTTCGTTTCAAGTAATTGATCGATCCATGATGAATTCCCTTGATTCGATTGTTAAGGAGTTCAGATCTGGAAGCTCCTTTGTTTTAGATCGAACAAGCTCTTCGAAATTTCATTTCTAATGCTTGGTAAGTTATCGCCGAGCCTTGATTCTTAGTGTTGCTGAGTTCTTATTTTGATATTTGGTTGATTCTCCAAACATCAGATCGAATCGTTCGATTGAGAATTGAGGATTGATCGATTCTTGGGTGGATCTAGACAACAATCGAGTGAGATGCCATTTCCTTTGATCCATTTTTGAAAGACTTTTCGTGATCGGAAACTTTGAATGCAGATTCTCTGGTTGGATTTAATTGTGCAGGACAATTCAGTATCAAAGTTATATCTGAAGTAGTTGGACACGGGAAGGATTTTGTATCTGTTCTTGAGAGCGTGTCTGGTGCAGGCTTGTCACATTCGCAGGTAATTTCCTTACCTAGTTTAGGAGAATGCTAGGTATCGGAGCTTGTTTATCAGTGATAATTTTGGCGAGAATAGTGGTTCATTGGTAGAGCTTGATATCTGTTTTTGGGTTAACTGTTCTTCTAAAAAAAAGTTGGATATGGGTTTTAGTTGATAATTCATGATTACTCTTTATCAATTCATTTTCTGTTATGCAACCTGACCTACAGATGATCGGTTTATTCCCTGTTTTAATCATTTGATTTGGGATGCTATGTTCACTCGATACCTATTTTTGGGGTGATAACTGATATCTAATGTTCTATTTCAATCTTAGGATGTTAGTTAGGATAAATTTCAGTTGGTAGATTTTTCCCTGTCCTCAATACTGAGTTTATTTAAGCCTTGAAGGTTATCTTGAGGTTGTTATGTTGAGCCCTTGTCAAGAAAGAAGTGGACAGTAGTGATAGTATTAATTTGAGACTGTCTGTGACATATTTTAACTACAGAGGGTATTTAGCTTTTACCTGCAAACCTCTGTTCTTTTTCGACAACTTTATGCTGTCTCCTTAGTTTCAGTAGCTTAGGGAGTCTTGATTTATAACTTATAAATACTTGTACTGATGCTTGATTAGATGGCAGCAGAGAATAACAAGTTATCTAGAGATATAGGTTGAGTATCAGGAGTAAGGAAATCTATGTTTGTTATCAGTCTCAAGTTTGATTTACCTCTACCTTTAGTTAACTTTAAATGATGCCAGTTAGAGATGCTGTGATCCTAAAGAATAATTGAAAGATGAATTGCCAGTATGTGCAGAGTACAGCAATATGGCCTCTTGAACCTTGTTCAGCTATTAATTCTTCTAGTTGAATGTTAGGTATTATCTGAATTTGTGGAACCCAGGGTTGTCTGACTTAAAGACTTGTTTACACCATGATTCAATTGAAATCTGAACCATAGGTTGCATACTGGATTGAGGTTTCAGTTTAAAACAAATCAAGAACTGATTAGTGGCTTTGGATGCTAAGCCGAGTTCCTAATAGGGAAACTAAGAGCGGTTGCAGGTTGAACCTTACTGCTATATTGGCTGGAAGCCTGTGGGTTGCAGTATAAATTCAGGTATTAAGTTATATTGATAAGCCTGGAGAATTGGCATATCTCGTTTACTGTGGGTTACTGTTGAGTTTAAGGCTAGCATGAGCTGTCTGTTTGTGTTCCTAGGACTGGAAGTTGGTCACCTTTCTCTCTGTTTTCAAGTAATTGGAGAACCATCTTTCAATTTTAAGTTATGGGTTTCATGATTTAGTTAAGACTATTAGGATAGCCTATAGGCTAGTTCAGTTCAGGATTGATTTTAGTTTAGGATTGATACCTGTCTATAAAAGTCCTGTTAAGACTGTTAGACATTGAGTGGTGCTGTATGTTACAGTATCTAATTTTCAGACTATTTAGTAGGAATACCAACCTTGTATTATAGTAGTAGCTAAGCATGCTCTAGTAATTTCAGTATTTAAGAATCTGTAACTTAACTAGGTTGTATTGTTGTTGTTTTTGTTAATGTTAACCTATAGGAAAAGCTTGGTTAGGAGAAAAACCTACTTAGAACTTGTGTAGTTGACTAATATCTTTTAGAATTGACAACTTGTCTAAATAACTAAGTTTGCTTAAATGCTTTTGGAAAATACCTAGAAATTGATAACTTGTTTATCCTTTTAGCTTAGAGTATAGCTATTGTTGATAATACTCTATAAAGCAAGATTAGAAGATCATTAAACTAAACTTGTATAGATTTTAATCAAATTGTAATCATATAACAGGACATGATCACCCTGAGCAAGGCAAGTATACTCCTCGGACTTGTCCATACTTCATGTCTTGTATTCATGCTTATACCTTCTTGTTGACACGATATTTTACGAGATTATCTTGTTTCTTGTTCCCTGAGTTTACTTGTGTCTGGGAGGAAAAATACTACATATGTGTGATCAAACCCGAGTTACTATTCATGTGAATAGCTTAGACCCCGCATCGTGCACGTGGGACCGAAGTCGTACCATTTCATGTTCCCTGAATCTACCCAAGCCGATCACACACTCTGGATGTATTTTGAAATATTGCACACCTCAGCTTCATTGTATATTTCATGTTCAAGTTTTATTTCATGTTCCCTGTATTCCCTGTATTTATTTTTCAGTATTCATGTTCAGGTTTCATTTCATGTTCTTATTTCTCGTACTTTATATTTTTCTGGTATTCATTTTTATGCCATGATGTTCATGATCATTTCCTTGGATATACTTATCTCCGCTCCTGACTAGGATATGTTGCAGGTGAGTTGGAGGCTATCTGTGACACTTATTACGGGCAGGAGCCTGGAGGTACCTATGAGCTAGCCGATGTTGCTCTGGATTTAGAGGCTGAGGAGGCCTAGTACCTTCCTTTTTGTTTCATTTGGACTTTGTATTAGAGACATCAGTTTACATTTCATTTGCTCGAAATTGTAATAATACTTAGACATGTAATTTGATTCTGGGATTCGATATTATAGATGCTGTGGTTTATATTCATTCTTATCTGGACTTGTAGTTTCCCTAGAGATTGGTACAGCTTACTTCGTCGTGTCTAACAACGAAAGCTGGGCGTGTCCGACTCGTGTCCGATTATTCGGGAGTGGGTTGTGACATATTTTTAGTGGCAGCCCATGCAGGTCTATCCTAATGGTACCTAGGTATTAGTGTACTATTGGAGGACTTGATTAAACTAGGGAAACTTGATTACAGCATAGGAAAATCAGGAAATAAGGGTATATCTGGTACATCGATATTATAAAAACATTATTTATTTTTAGGTTTTAGGGTTTGTCAATCAACGAAATTTTCTTTCTATTGTAGGGTGGTTAATACGAGGAAGACAGCGGATCAGCTCGGAGTTGCAAGCAGTACGGGACAGTCTGCACCAGATGTTCCGGTAGAGCAGCTTTCGCCACCGCCTTCCTATCTTTCCTCCGTTGCCGCCGACGATGATGTTCGACAGCGCCCAGGTGATGGCCATATTACAGCAGTTCATGGAGGCTCACAACTACCTGGTCGCACAGTTCCACACGACAGTTATGTATGCACTCAGGACTCGAGAGCCGGCAACACCAGCACCGGTAGCACCTCCAGCACCAGCAGTACCGAGACTGGGGACCTCCAGGGACTACCAGAATCTCTGTCCAATGGATTTCTGGGGCCATGAGGGGATCATATATGCGGATGAGTGGCTGAAAAATATGGAGCGGACGCTGAAGATGGCGAGGATTCCTGATGACCTGAAGGTGGAAGTTGCGAGTATGCGACTTTTTGATCTTGCCAGAGCCTGGTACCGAGAGGAGCCCCAGTTAGCTGTGCCCCAGGTTCTTTGGACAAACTTTAAAACTCTGTTCAAGGAGAAGTTCTTTCCAGACGTAGAGCGAGACGAGCTTCGGATGCAGTTTGAGGCACTACAGCAGGGGACCATGACGGTGGCAGAGTATACGTCGGAGTTCACCTTTCTCAGCAGGTTCGTAGAGAACCTAGTCGGCACGCCAAATGAGAGGGCTTGGAGGTTCAAGAAGGGCCTCACCAGAGAGTAGGCAACGACTTATTCGAGCATTCTCAAGATTGCTCAGGCTGTGGAGAAAGAGATAGTCCCGAGACCCAAGAGGGATAGGGACATCGGCAGTAACAGCTATCAGGCACCGGCAAAGAGGACTCAGATTCAGACTCAGATGAGGCCACTGCAACCGGCAGCAGTTCAACATCGTCCTGTCAGAGCTCTAGCAGTTCAGCAGCATCAGAGATAGCAGGAGGTAACTTGCACATACTGTCATCGGCCAGTGTTAGGGTTATATACTAAAAGCATCACTTTTTTAGTAACCTTATTTCCTTAAATTTTGAATGAGAATCATATGGGCAAATGTTTGCATATTGTATTTGTTGCAAGTGTTAATGCAAATGTCTGATATTCTATATTGTAGATAATATGGTGTGTGGTGTCACACAGAAGATCATATTATCAGTTCCCTATGGAGTATATAAATAGTTCACAACCTAGATGGACTTGGACAATCTATTGGAAAGGTTGTAGTGTAATCTGGTATTAGTCTATCTTGACTATAGGTTTATACTAGTACACTTTATTTATATTGAACAGGACCACTTGAGGTTGTTCTCTTTGTACTGACTACATAAGAGAACAAACATCTCTGTTATTATGGATGCTTGTGCTCTTAATCCGGATATAATAACAGACATGTATATGCAGTGTGCATTATTTTGACTCATAAAAGAGTGAGATTCATTATGGATCAACAACCTCTATGAATTAGGTAATAACATTGTATGTATGATGAGCTGTTGATTATAAATGGAATCCATGTCCCGATACATCGGGTTGATGATGTCCCCTTAAGGAGCTCATAAGGATTTTCATGTAAACCCTGCAGGTGGATTATATCCGACATGACAAATAAAGTTGAGCGGTACTACTTAAGGATAAAAGATGTCGAATCAATATAGTCGTCAGTAACTTAATTTGATCGACGGACATACGATATCTTAACATGGGGAGCCAAACGAGCATATAATAAAATGAGCCCACAAACATAATTTGGGATTAGGGAGGTAGTGCAACAATAGCTCATTAGTGGACCGAGCTATTGTTAATGGGCCTGGATTGTGTGTTCGGGCTGAACACGGGATATCCAGATCCGTTAGGAGGCCTAACCCTAATTTCTCCTCATGGTCCCTGCCGTAGCCTATATATATCCTCTATTCTCTGGCCGCCATGATTACCGATCAAAAATCTAAAACTTTCTCTAAATTCGCGATTCGCGTAAGGAGAGAAAGAGAGGGCTGTCAAGAAGAAGAAAAGGTTGGGAGATCGTCGCCCACATGACGTCCAACTCGAGGAAGGAATACGTACAGAAGATCTTGGGGTCGTCCACTCGAGATTGCCAGGAATTACTTGTCTCCTTTCCGCCGCAGGTATAATTTGTGAACCCTAGTTTCCGTCTATGAAGGGTTAGAACACGTATTAGATCTGTTTAACTTTCTATCGATCAATACGCACACCAAAGAAAGGGTCCTGGAAATCCTCAGTTCCATCAACTGGTATCAGAGCCAGGTTGGATCTACGTATTGATTGATACGTCCATGTTGTCCAATAAAACCTGTGCTGTGTAATAGTCGGCAGATGTAGATCTGTTCTAACTCGGTTTTGCAGGCATCTTAGATCCAACTATTATGGTCCAATGCATGTTTTTGATTGTGTTGTTTAAATCACGGACATGTCGTAGATGTTGTTGCTGTGGATGTAATTAAAATCACGAGGGTTGATCGTGCTTATTATTTTAATTTTGTAATCTAGATTATGTGTGAACTCCTTCGGGAGGCATAGGATTGATGTAATTTTAATTATTTTTGATCAATCGTGATGGCGGTGGTGGCTGTTTCTGACGTCGGACGAGATGCTGGTTTTAAGCAGTCTAGAGGCAGACAGATGATTTTCGATGAAGGAATCGACAGCCAAAACCTTTAAAAAAAATAGGGCGCTGCCCCGAACCCTGCGACCTGACCGGGCAGGTCGAACCCCGAATAGATCTGCGCAGTGCCAGATTTTGGATTCGGATAGTTGAGGATGGAGCAACAAAGATGACCATAATAGTTGGATATTTTCTCTTATTTTTGTCATTTTGCTTTTTCTGATTATGCATGTTTATTATTGTGTGGTTGTTTTTTTTTGAAAAACCAAGCCTACATTAATAATGGACAACATGAACATAATATCAACTAGTAGAAAAACTCTCATTGTTAAATAACTAAGTGGGAGAGGATATTTATTTAGTTTAAATCCTATGGTCTCCATTACTGGTTTGTAGGTGACGTAATTATACTTGCGTGTTGGCTATAGTGCTTTCCTCCATATCGGATGAGTATAATTATGGATCACCAGTACAAACTTCCTTAGGGATAATTGTCGAAAGTTACCTAGTATGTGTTCACTTCTCCATCTGAAGGAACTCATTACAAGGTAATGGACTTAGTATTAAGTAATGGTATACACTTAGATACAAATAATGGTATCCTCCCCATCGGAGTCACTGCTATTATTTGTATGACCAGAGCAAGACCAGCATATTAATTTTATTTGTCATAAAGTTATGTTGACATGATAGTAAAATTAATAAGAAAAGCCTACTTGAACAAAGTTGAATTTGTATACGTCCACACTATCGTGGCATGCTAAATTCATGGTGTTCAAGGTGTTGGTGAATTTCTTATTATTGTTTTGAGGGAATCAATATTTAGTTAATTCAAAAAGTTTTTTTTTGCCCTACATAATTTTATTTATGTGATTCTCAGGATTTCAAAAATGGGTTCTTTCAGTCCACTTATGGTGATTCTTAAAGAAAACAAACTTACTGGACCTAATTATATTAACTGGAAACGTAATTTGGATATTGTTTTGACTGATGAGGAGTACAAATATGTACTTGTTGAGGAATGCCCACCTAAGCCTAATGCTAACTTTGATGAAGAGGTCAAAGAGGCTTATAAGAAGTGGAAAAAGACAAATGAGATGGCACGGTGTTACATTCTGGCATCTATGTCAAATGTACTGCAATATCAGCATCAGGCCATGGCCACTGCTTATAACATGATGTATAACCTCAAGGAACTCTTCGGACATCAGAGTAGAGCAGCTAGGCAGTTTGCGATGAAATGTTCGATGAATACAAAAATGGCTGAGGGTACACCAGTAAGGGATCATGTTCTCAAGATGATGGGTCTTCTGAATGAGATGGAGATCCTTGGAGCTAAAATCGATGGAGAATCCCAGGTCGATATCATTCTCGGGACTGCCTAAAAGTTTTGACAATTTCTGCCTTAATTACAACATGAATAAAAGGTTGTATAGTTTGGCAGAACTTGCAAAAGAGCTACAGGATGCTGAATCTCTCTTTAGGCAGAGTGGTCATATTTTTGTTTCTGAAAAGGCTTCTACTTCTAAGCCAAAAGGCGGTAAGAAGAAGAATAACATTCAGAAACAGGAAAACTCAGCAAAGAAGGGCATGGGACCTCAAGGTGCGGTGAAAAAGCCGAAAGGCAAATGTTTCAAGTGCAAAGGGTCAGGACATTGGAAGACTGATTGTCCACTTCTCAAACAAGGGAACAAAGAAGGTATATCTCATTTACTAGTAGTTGAAACATGTTTAGCGGTGTTATCTACCGGCACCTGGCGTGTAGATACATGAGCCACTAATCATGTCTGCAATACGTTGCAGGGGTTCCAGGAAACCAGACGGCTCTGATGGAGAGATATGCTTGTTCATGGGTGATGCTACAAAAGTATCGGTCGTTGCATTAGGAGATGTTACTTTATCTTTTGGTAGAAATAAGTCTTTGACATTGAGAGATTGTCTTTATGCACCTTTACTTAGAAGGAATTTAGTTTCTATTTCTATGTTAGTTAAGGATGGATATTCAGTTTATTTTAATGACAATATTGTTATTAGAAAGAATAAATATTTTATCTGTTCTGGTGCATTGGTTGATAATTTGTATGTCATTAATCCTATTTCGCCCACAATGCAACTTATGAAAATGAATAATATGTCATCTAACTTAAATAAGAGAAAAGAACCTTCTTGTATGAACCAAACATATCTTTGGCACTTGCGATTGGGGCATATTAACCTAAGAAGGATTCAAAGACTGGTTGAAGATGGACCTTTGAGTTCATTGGAAGTGGAGGCACTACCAGTCTGTGAATCCTACTTGGAAGGTAAAATGACCAAAAGGCCTTTTACGGCAAAGGGGTATAGGGCCAAAGATGTGTTAGAATTGGTTCATTCTGATTTGTGTGGACCCATGACTATCCAAGCTAGAGGTGGCTTTGAATATTTTGTCACATTTATTGACGATTATTCAAGGTATGGATACATTTATTTGATGTGCCGTAAGTCTGAGTGCTTTGAGAAATTCAAAGAGTACAAGGCTGAAACGGAGAAACGTCATGGAAAATGTATCAAGTCATTACGATCAGATCGTGGTAGCGAGTACCTCTTTGGAGAGTTTAGGGATTATTTATCAGAGGCTGGGATTGCATCCCAATTGACTGCACATGGAACGCCCCAGCAGAATGGTGTAGCCAAAAGAAAGAATAGAACTCTTATGGAGATGGTTAGATCAATGTTGAGTTATTCGGATTTGCCAGATTCATTTTGGGGATATGCCTTAGAGACTGCAGCTTATATTTTGAACTTGGTTCCTTCTAAGTCAGTACCTCTTACTCCCACAGAGCTGTGGATTGGGCGTAAGCCTAGTCTAAAATATGTTCGCATTTGGGGTAGTCCAGCACATGTGCTGAATGCAAAAGCAGATAAGTTAGAATCTCGTACAGAAGTACGCTTGTTTGTAGGCTATCCAAGAGGAACGAAAGGAGGTTTATTTTATAGTCCTAAGGATCAGAAGGTCATTGTTAGCACCAATGCCCGATTCTTAGAGGAAGACTATGTGATGAACCATAAATCCACAAGTAGAGTTGTTCTAGAAGAACTGAGACGTGAGACACCAAGTACTTCAGTACCAACAGTACAAGAGGATGGACCATAAATAACTGCACAACGTGTCACAAATGTTACACCACAACCGATAGTGCCTCGTCGTAGTGGGAGGGTTGTGATACAACCTGATAGATATATGTTCTTGGGAGAGTCGTCAGACTTCGTCCCTGAGGAACAAGATTATGATCCCTGTACCTACAATGAAGCACTCCAAGATAAAGATACAGAGTCTTGGCAAAAAGCAATGATATCTGAAATAGAATCTATGGATTCTAATCAGGTCTGGGAGCTTGTAGAACCATCTGTTGGTGTAAAAGCCATTGGATGTAAGTGGGTCTATAAGAGAAAAAGAGGATCAGACGGTAAGGTTGAAACCTTTAAAGCTCGGCTTGTAGCAAAAGGTTTTACTCAAAGAGAGGGTATCGATTATGAGGAAACCTTTTCTTTTGTAGCCATGCTTAAGTCTATCCGGATTCTTTTATCTATTGCAGCTCATTTCGATTTTGAAATTTGGCAAATGGATGTCAAGACAGCTTTTCTTAATGGAAGTCTTAAGGAAGACATCTATATGAAGCAACCAGACGGGTTCATTGAAAAGGGCCAGGAGCATCTTGTTTGTAAGCTCAAGAAGTCCATTTATGGACTTAAGCAAGCTTTCAGATCTTGGAACATATATTTTGATCAGGTGATAAAATTCTATGGATTTGATCAATGTCAGGATGAATCATATGTATACAGAAAGTGTGACAAAAATGTGGTGGTGTTCCTAGTACTTTATGTGGATGACATCTTGCTCATTGGAAACAATGTGAAGGTGTTATCTGATGTAAGGGTATGGTTATCCAAACAGTTTGATATGAAGGACTTAGAAGAAGTAGGTCACATCCTTGGGGTCAAAGTTCTACGAGATCGCAAGAAAAGGATGTTGGGCTTATCCCAAGCTTCCTATATCGATACTGTACTAACTCGTTTTAGTATGCAAAATTCTAAGAAATGTTTCTTACCTTTTAGACATGGAATTGCTCTATCAAAGGAGCAGTATCCGAGGACGCCTAAAGAGATAGAGAATATGAAGGCAGTTCTTTATGCTTCACCAGTAGGAAGCTTAATGTATGCAATGTTATGTACGAGACCAGACATCTGCTTTGCCGTAGGCATGGTCAGCAGATATCAGTCTAACCCAGGATAAGAGTACTGGACTGTCGTAAAGCATATTTGAAGTACCTGAAAAGGACTAAAGAGTATATGCTAGTTTACCAGGCAGATAGTTTAGTTCCCTTGGGGTATACAGACTCAGATTTTCAGTCAGATAAAGATTCCAGGAAATCTACCTCAGATTATGTGTTTACTTTGGAAGGTGGAGCCATTGTGTGGAAGAGTATCAAGCAAAAATGTATTGCTAATTCCACCATGGAAGTCGAGTATGTGGCAGCCTCTGAGGCAGCCAAAGAAGCGGTTTGGCTCAGAAACTTTCTGTTGGACTTGGATGTGGTACCTAGTTTGCCTAAGTCTATTACACTTTATTGTGATAATAGTGGTGCAGTTACAAACTCGAAGGAACCACGAGCCCATAAGACTGGCAAACACATTGAGCAAGTACCACCTGATACGAGATTTCGTAAAGAAAGGAAAAGTTGCTGTGATCAAGATAGCATCAGCCGATAACCTAGTCGATCCTTTTACAAAGAGCTTACCAGCTAAGGCTTTTGATAGTCATATTGAGGGAATGGGAGTCAGATGTGTAGCAGCATGGCTTTAAGTATAAGTGGGAGATTTTGTAACAGTATACTGAAAAGCAATGCTTTGAGTATAAGTGGGAGATTGTTAGGATTATATACTAAAAGCATCACTTTTTTAGTAACCTTATTTCCTTAAATTTTGAATGAGAATCATATGGGCAAATGTTTGCATATTGTATTTGTTGCAAGTGTTAATGCAAATGTCTGATATTCTATATTGTAGATAATATGGTGTGTGGTGTCACACAGAAGATCATATTATCAGTTCCCTATGGAGTATATAAATAGTTCACAACCTAGATGGAGTTGGACAATCTATTGGAAAGGTTGTAGTGTAATCTGGTATTAGTCTATCTTGACTATAGGTTTACAATAGTATACTTTGTGTGTATTGAACAGGACCACTTGAGGTTGTTCTCTTTGTACTGACTACATAAGAGAACAAACACCTCTGTTATTATGGATGCTTGTGCTCTTAACCCGGATATAATAACGGACATGTATATGCAGTGTGCATTATTTTGACTCATAAAAGAGTAAGATTCATTATGGATCAACAACCTCTATGAATTGGGTAATAATATTGTATGTATGATGAGCTGTTGATTATAAATAGAATCCATGTCCCGATACATCGGGTTGATGATGTCCCCTTAAGGAGCTCATAAGGATTGTCATATAAACCCTGCAGGTGAATTATATCCGACATAACAAATAAAGTTGAGCGGTACTACTTAAGGATAAAAGATGTCGAATCAATATAGTTGTCAGTAACTTAATTTGATCGACGGACATACGATATCTTAACATGGGGAGCCAAACGAGCATATAATAAAAGGAGCCCACAACATAATTTAGGATTAGGGAGGTAGTGCAACAATAGCTTATTAGTGGACCGAGCTATTATTAATGGGCATGGATTGTGTGTTCGGGCTGAACACGGGATATCTAGATCCGTTAGGAGGCCTAACCCTAATTTCTCCTCATGGTCCCTGCCGTAGCCTATATATATCCTCTATTCTCTGGCCGCCATGATTACCGATCAGAAATCTGAAACTTTCTCTAAATTCGCGATTCACGTAAGGAGAGAAAGAGAGGGCTGCCAAGGAGAAGAAAGGTTAGGAGATTGTCGCCCACACGACGTCCAACTCGAGGAAGGAATACGTGCAGAAGATCTTGGGGTCGTCCGCTCGAGATTGCCAGGAATTACTTGTCTCCTTTCCGCCGCAGGTATAATTCGTGAACCCTAATTTCTGCCTAAGAAGTGTTAGAACACGTATTAGATATGTTTAACTTTCTATCGATCAATACGCACACCAAAGGAAGGGTCCTGGGAATCCCCAGTTCCAATATACTGCTACGGCCAGGACACCACGTGGAGATCTGTCGTAAGAGGCTCGGACTTTGCCTATTCTGCGGATCAAACGCTCATTAGATGAGAGATTGCCAGCAGGCCACAGCCAGACTAGCAGGAGGACCCCGAGGAGGTGGAGGACCACCACCTGCACCACCCAGGGCACTGCCTGCTACACCCAAGAGAGGACCAGCTCTACCACCTCAGCAGAAGAGATTTGCACAGCACCAGTAGCAGCTGAGAAGAGTACCTCAGTGGGGACGTGCTTACGTCATGGCCGTAGTTGAGGAGGAGGAGGAAGCTCCAGATGTTATCACAGGTTCTATCATCTTATATTCATTTTCTGCTATTGTATTGTTTGATTCTGGAGCCACACATAGCTTTGTATCATATGAGTTTCTGCATAGACACGGCTTCACACCTAAGCCCACTAAGAAGAACTGTCGGATTATAACAGGAGGAGGGGTAGTACCAGTTAGTGAGATGGTTGATTGCTCTATCACTATAGCTGGAAGGGAGCTTAGGGCTCGACTTCTAGTGATGCCATTGCCCGAATTTAATATAGTCCCTAGCATCGACTGGTTGAGTGAGCAGTTTGCTGTAATAGACTGCCATGAAGAGAAGGTTACTTTTAGCCCGCCTGGAGTTCCGCCGTTCGAGGTAAGAAGATGGATCATAGAGAGGCCAGAGGGAGTCTACTTTGGATCAGTTGCAGAAGACCAGGAGTTGCCTCATCCGCTGATTGCAAAGTTTCTCAACATCTTCCCCGAAGAGTTGCCAGGATTGCTGCCAGAACGAGATGTGGAGTTCAGCATCGACCTAGTGCCCAGATCAGCGTCGAAGTCCCAGCATTGCTACAAGATCAACCCGAAGGAAGCTGCAGAGTTGAAGGCCCAGATTAATGAGTTAGAAGGCAAGGGTTTTATTCGGTCCAGTGCTTCACCCTAGGGAGCACCGGTACTCTTCGTACCGAAAAAGGATGGGACTGTTAGGATGTGTATCAATTACCGTGTACTCAATAACATTACCATCAAGAATAAATACCCGTTGCTACGGATAGATGAGCTGTTTGATCATCTGAGTGGGGCGAAGGTCTTTTCCAAGATTGACCTTCGGTCGGGATATCATCAGATGAAGGTTCGGGAGCAGAATATTCCGAAGACAACTTTCAATACCCACTATGGCCAGTATGAATTTTTGTTGATGCCGTTCGGACTCACCAATGCCCCAGCAGTGTTTATGAACTTGATGAATAAAGTTTTTTATAAGTATCTGGACAAGTTTGTCATAGTCTTCATTGACGACATCTTGATATATTCGAAGATCGAGGAGGAGCATGTGGAGCATCTACGGATTGTGTTAGAGATTCGACGGAAGGAGAAGTTGTACGGAAAGCTCTCGAGGTGCGAGTTCTTCTTGGACAAGGTGGAGTTCTTGGGTCATGTTGTGACTGGAGAGGGGATTTCTGTGGATCCAAGAAGATTGAAGCTGTGGAAGCATGGGCACCTCCCAAGTCAGTAGCAGAGATTCGTAGTTTCCTGGGGCTAGCAGGTTACTACAGGAAGTTCATAAAAGATTTTGCCAAGATAGTAGAGCCAATGACGAAGCTTACGTGGAAGGACGATGAGTTCATCTGGAGCGACGCCTGCCAGTCAGCATTTCAAGAATTGAAGAGAAGACTCACTACAGCGCCAATTTTAGCCTTGCCATTCGGATCTGGAGGGTTCGTCATTTACAGCAATGTATCAGGGAAAGGCTTGGGATGTGTGCTTGAGCAGAACAAGATGGTCATTGCTTTGCTTCTAGACAGTTGAGGCCTCATGAGAAGAATTATCCCACACATGACTTGGATCTTGCAGTAGTCATTTGTGTCTTAAAACTGTAGAAGCACTATTTGTATGGAGAGAGAGTGTGGACATCTTCACGGACCATAAAAGCCTGAAGTATGTTTTCACTCAGAAGGAACTGAATATGAGGCAGCGAAGATGGCTGGAACTCATAAAAGATTTTGACATCAATCTGCAATACCATCCTGGGAAGGCGAATGTGGTAGCAGATGCTCTCAGTCGATATCTTGTTGCTATGTTTCTTACTATGGACCGGCATCTTCTAGAGGATCTTGAGAGCCTTGGGATTGAGATTGTTCTCCCGGGAGTTGGAGGGCAGCTGATGCACATGCAAACACAGTCAGGACTGATAGAGAAGATCAGGAGGCCCAGTTTCTAGATGAGGGACTCCGATGTCTCAGAGGCCAGGCAGAGGCAGGATTGCTTGACGACTTCATTATTGCAGATGATGGATCCCTAAGGCACGAAAACCAGTTGTGTGTGCCCAAGGATTTGCGGGAGGGAGGGTTATGCAGGAGGCCCACCAGTCGTAGTATTCTATTCATCCTGGATCTACCAAGATGTATAAGGATCTGCGGGAGTATTTTGGTGGTATGGGATAAAATGAGAGGTTGCCAGATTTGTTTCCAGATGCCTTGTATGCCAGCAAGTCAGACGGAGCGCCAGAGACCAGCGGAATTACTCCAGCCTTTACCTATTTTGGAGTGACAGTGGGAACACATAACCATGGACTTCGTCTCTGGTTTACCGCGTACGCCCGGTGGAAAGGATACTATTTGGGTTATCGTAGACAGACTGACGAAATCCGCTCACTTTATTTCGTTCAGGTAGGGCTATCGACCGAGAAGCTTACAGACCTCTACATGCGGCAGATTATGCAGATTCACGGGATGCCGGTGAGCATCATTTCAGACAGGGATAGCCGCTTCATATTACACTTCTGGAGGAGCCTACAGCTGAGCTTGGGTTCACAGTTGAAGTTCAGCACCGCCTATCATCCACAGACAGACGTGCAGTCCGAGAGGACCATTCAGACACTGAAGGACATACTGCGAGTTTGCGCACTCGACTTTCGACAGTTCGTGGAAGGATCACTTGCATCTTATGGAGTTTGCCTATAACAACAGTCATCAGGCTAGCATCGAGATGACACCGTTCGAGGCACTGTATGGGGCGGAGATGTCGCACACCTTTATCTTGGGACGACGTTAGCGAGAGGACTTTGCTTGGGCCAGAGATGGTGGTAGATTCAGTCGAGAAGATCAGACTGATCAGAGCATCTCAGAGTTGCACAGGATCGGCAAAAGTACTGGGCAACAGCAGCAAATAGCCTCTGGAGTTCGCAGTTGGAGATAGAGTGTTTCTGAAGATCTCGTCGACCAGAGGCATCATTCGTTTTGGCAGAAGCGAAAAGCTTAGTCCCAGATATATTGGACCCTTCGATGTGATAGCACAGATTGGCGAGGTAGCATATCGACTAGCGCTTTCTGCTAGCTTGGAGGAAGTACATGACGTCTTTCACGTGTCCCAGCTGCACGCTACATTCCAGATCCGAGCCATGTGGTGGACTACTCAGAGCTAGAGGTGGGTCCGAGATTGACTTATGAGGAGCATCCGGTGGAGATCCTTGATCGGAGGGAGAAGCAACTGTGGAATCAAACTATTCCACTTGTCCGATTCATGTGTAGACATCACTCTCCGGGAGTCCATATGGGAGCGCGAGGACGAGATGCGGAAGCGCTATCCTAGTTTATTTGTATGATTGTATCTTGTTGTTTGAGAGTATATCTTTTGAATTCAATAAAAAGGGCTTGTGTTTAAAACCTTCCTTGTGTTTTACCTTGAGATTTAATGTTGTCACTTTTGAATTTCGAGGACAAATTTTTTGAGGATGAGATATTTGTAACCCCACTTTTCATATATTTTTTTATTTTCTAAGGTTTGATTTAAGAAGGACATTGATTTACATTTAGTTTCTTATTAAAATGATTATTATATTTCTTTTCTTTTTTTCTTTGAGTTCTTTTGGCCTAAACCCTGTTGGGCCTAAACTTGGGCCACCCCTTTTCAGTGGTTTACTGATTTCTTTTAATTAAACTCTGAACCTGTTGATTTTAAATTGCTTCATTGCAATTACGACAGGAAAGAGAAGGGAAGAATCAGTTGTAACTGATTTTTCAATTTTTGTCAGTGGAGAACTTCTAATACCCAAATTTTGGCGCCAACCTAGCGTCGACTTCAAGCAGAATTCCATCTATTTAATTCCAATCTCACTATTATTTCTATTGCTTCCACTCTTCTTCAAGTTGTTTCCTCCTCAAATTCCTTGTAAAGCTGTGACGATGGCAATGAAGAAGCCAACCCTCATCGGGAGAATGACGACGGCGATGATGGCCTGACCAACTCGACCGACGATTTGTCCTCTGGGCGACCCTTTTCTTTACTCAGATCTGGTAATTGTCCTGACTCTTGATCAAACACTCGTTCGTTTCAAGTAATTGACCGATACATGATGAATTCCCTTGATTCGATTGTTAAGGAGTTCAGATCTGGAAGCTCCTTTGTTTTAGATCGAACAAGCTCTTCGAAGATCTTTTCGTTTCTAATGCTTGGTAAGTTATCGCTGAGCCTTGATTCTTAGTTTTGCTAAGTTCTTATTTTGACATTTGGTTGATTCTCCAAACATCAAATCGAATCGTTCGATTGAGAATTGAGGAATGATCGATTCTTGGGTGGATCTAGACAACAATCGGGTGAGATGCCATTTTCCTTGATCCATTTTTGAAAGACTTTTCGTGATCGGAAACTTTGAATGTAGATTCTCTGGTTGGATTTAATTATGCAGGACAATTCAGTATCGAAGTTATATCTGAAGTAGTTGGACACGGGGAGGATTTTGTATCTGCTCTTGAGAGCGTGTCCGGAGTAGGCTTGTCACATTCGCAGGTAATTTCCTTACCTAGTTTAGGAGAATGCTAGGTATCGGAGCTTGTTTATCAGTGATAATTTTGGCGAGAATAGTGGTTCGTTGGTAGAGCTTGATATCTGTTTTGGGTTAACTATTCTTCTAAAAGGAAACTTGGATACGGGTTTTAGTTGATAATTCATGATTACTCTTTATCAATTCATTTCCTGTTATGCAACCTTACCTACAGATGATCGGTTGATTCCCTATTTTAATCATTTGATTTGGGATGCTATGTTCACTCGATACCTATTTTTGGGGTGATAACTGATATCTAATGTTCTATTTCAATCTTAGGATGTTAGTTAGGATAAATTTCAGTTGGTAGATTTTTCCCTGTCCTCAATACTGAGTTTATTTAAGCCTTGAAGGTTATCTTGAGGTTGTTATGTTGAGCCCTTGTCAAGAAAGAAGTGGACAGTAGTGATAGTATTAATTTGAGACTGCCTGTGACATATTTTAACTACAGAGGGTATTTAGCTTTTACCTGCAAACCTCTGTTCTTTTCCGACAACTTTATGCTGTCTCCTTAGTTTCAGTAGCTTGGGGAGTCTTGATTTATAACTTATAAATACCTTGTACTGATGCTTGATTAGATGGCAGCAGAGAATAACATGTTATTTAGAGATATAGGCTGAGTATCAGGAGTAAGGAAATCTATGTTTGTTATCAGTCTCAAGTTTGATTTACCTCTACCTTTAGTTAACTTTAAATGATGCCAGTTAGAGATGCTGTGATCCTAAAGAATGATTGAAAGATGAATTGCCAGTATGTGCAGAGTACAGCAATATGGCCTCTTGAACCTTGTTCAGCTATTAATTCTTCTAGTTGAATGTTAGGTATTATCTGAATTTGTGGAACCCAGGGTTGTCTGACTTAAAGACTTGTTTACACCATGATTCAATTGAAATCTGAACCATGGGTTGCATACTGGATTGAGGTTTCAGTTTAAAACAAATCAAGAACTGATTAGTGGCTTTGGATGCTAAGTCGAGTTCCTAATAGGGAAACTAAGAGCGGTTGCAGGTTGAATATTACTGCTATATTAGCTGGAAGCCTGTGGGTTGCAGTATAAATTCAGGTATTAAGTTATATTGATGAGCCTGGAGAATTGGCATATCTCGTTTACTGTGGGTTACTGTTGAGTTTAAGGCTAGCATGAGCTGTCTGTTTGTGTTCCTAGGACTGGAAGTTGGTCACCTTTCTCTCTGTTTTCAAGTAATTGGAGAACCATCTTTCAATTTTAAGTTATGGGTTTCATGATTTTGTTAAGACTATTAGGATAGCCTATAGGCTGGTTCAGTTCAGGATTGATTTTAGTTTAGGATTGATACCTGTCTATAACAGTCCTCTTAAGACTGTTAGACATTGAGTGGTGCTGTATGTTACAGTATCTAATTTTCAGACTATTTAGTAGGAATACCAACCTTGTATTATAGTAGTAGCTAAGCATGCTCTAGTAATTTCAGTATTTAAGAATCTGTAACTTAACTAGGTTGTATTGTTGTTGTTTTTGTTAATGTTAACCTATAGGAAAAGCTTGGTTAGGAGAAAACCCTACTTAGAACTTGTGTAGTTGACTAATATCTTTTAGAATTGACAACTTGTCTAAATAACTAAGTTTGCTTAAATGCTTTTGAAAAATACCTAGAAATTGATAACTTGTTTATCCTTTTAGCTTAGAGTATAGCTATTGTTGATAATACTCTATAAAGCATGATTAGAAGATCATTAAACTAAACTTGTATAGATTTTAATCAAATTGTAATCATATAACAGGACATGATCACCCTGAGCAAGGCAAGTATACTCCTCACTTGTCCATACTTCATGTCTTGTATTCATGCTTATACCTTCTTGTTGACACATATTTCACGAGATTGTCTTGTATCTTGTTCCCTGAGTTTACTTGTGTCTGGGAGGGAAAATACTACATATGTGTGATCAAACCCGAGTTACTATTCATGTGAATAGCTTAGACCCCCATCGTGCACGTGGGACCGAAGCCGTACCATTTCATGTTCCTGAATCTACCCAAGCCGATCACACACTCTGGATGTATTTTAAAATATTGCACACCTCAGGTTCATTGTATATTTCATGTTCAGGTTTTATTTCATGTTCCTGTATTTTCTGTATTTTTTCAGTATTCATGTTCAGGTTTTATTTTATGTTCTTATTTCTCGTACTTTATATTTTTTTGTATTCATTTTCATGTCATGATGTTCATGATCATTTCCTTGGATATACTTAGCTCCGCTCCTGACTAGGATATGATGCAGGTGAGTTGGAGGCTATCTGTGACACTTATTACGGGCAGGGGCCTGGAGGCACCTATGAGCTAGCCGATGTTGCTCTGGATTTAGAGGCTGAGGAGGCCTAGTACCTTCCTTTTAGTTTCATTTGGACTTTGTATTAGCGACATCATTTACATTTCATTTGCTGGAAATTGTAATAATACTTAGACATGTACTTTGATTATGGGATTCGATATTATAGATGCTGTGGTTTATATTCATTCTTATCTGGACTTGTAGTTTCCCTAGAGATTGGTACAGCTTACTTTGTCATGTCTAACAACGAAGGCTGGGCGTGTCCGACTCGTGTCCGATTATTCGGGAGCGGATCGTGACACTTTTCGATCTCATCTTTTTGTGAAACTAAAACTACTGGAAAGATCTCTGTGTCTATATTCATGTCCAATTGGCCGCCCACATTTCCACAGGGTTTGGCCGAGGCGTCCATTCTACGAAAAGGTGTCCAGAACAAATCAGTTCTTTTGCGAGCCAATTTTTATCCACTTTCGGGCCACTACGACCTTCTGTATATTTTTGGTAAGAAATGTAACTCCCTAAACCAATTTTTGGTGGATTTTAAATAATTTTTCTAGATTTCTATTTGATAGTCTAATGTTGTTTTCTATATAGGAATTTAGTTTTTTTTAAAATTGAGATACTTTACTAATTGTTCAGTTTTGTAAATATTAAATACTATTAAAGAAAATTCTTAACTACTGTTAATAGTAATCATGATTAATTTTATATTATATTATAACTTCTTTTGAAATATTAATGTTATGTTAGTATTACTTTCAAAAGTAGAAATTAGTAATATTTTAAACGATCAAATATTTTTATTAGATATTTCATAATCTATCAGCACATTCTAGTTATTTTTAATTCAGTTAAATTTTAGTTGTTAATTAAATTCAATTTCTGTTTAGTCCTGCTAATACTGTTATTATTGTGAGCTTAAATTTATAGTTACTAAAGGAAAGAGTTTAAGAACATTTTTCAAAAAAATCAGTTCCTCTAATTTAGTCAGATATTAATTAGTTAGATATTCTGTAACTAATTCTGTTAGCAATATGTTATAATGCTTATATTGTGCCCCCAGATCTATTCCTATTTACACATCTGTCACTTGGAAAAACCCCAAGATCTACTTTTTATTACTGCTACTGCCACTGTCCACTACTGTGAAGACACATATTTTACTATAAATAGATACACAGTCTCCTAGGCTCTGACAATTCCACATCACATCACACAGTCACTGACACAATACAGTATCTCTCTCTCTCCTGTTGTCACCCCCAGTTTTCGAATTAGGGGTATTTTCGTCATTTTTCAAGTTTTATAATTTTTAGGAATTTTTTTGATTTTATGTGATTTTTTTGAATTTATTTGGTTTGGTTTGGATTTTATCCAATTCGGACTCAAGTTGGAGATCCGGGTAGCCTGGACCCTAGTGGGACCCACATACTAGCTGGACTTGGCCCACATACCATCATAATTAGGTTAGAAATCATAAACCCTATTTCCATGGTTTAATTAGTCATTTTAGAGCTTGATTAGTATTTAGATTTTAAACCGAAACAAACCCGAACCAACCCAACCTAAGTTTAATGGGTTGGAGGGTTATTGGATCACACCCACAACCCAATAACCCCCCCCCCCCCCCCCCCCCCCCCACACACACACACACACATGGCCGGCCAAGAGCAAGTCCCCCCCTTTCTTCTACACTAAGTCACAACTCTCTCTCTCTAAAAATCCCTTTTCTTCCCAAACTCCTTCTTCCCTACAAGAAACCTATTTGGTATGTCATTATTTCTATATTTATTACTCCTTTCCATTTATTGTCTTCAAATTATTGTAGAGGGGGAGATTCTCTACCATTTGCCCATAAATTTCATAGGGTTCCCTAGAAATCTAG
>JANAVB010036699.1:0-32343 GCA_029216955.1 Iris pallida | reverse complement strand
TCTCTAACTTTTTAGAGTTAGCACAGATCTCATCATATTTAGCAGAAAGAGCATCAATTCTACATAAAGTAATAGAATACTTCTTCTTTTCTGATTCTAATTCCTCCTTAAGTTTAGCATTTTCTTGAGTGCTTTTTTCAATGCATTCAAGTGCCTCATGCAATCTAAACTCAAGTGTGAAAATCTCAGTAGAATTATCAGAAGTAGAATTGTTTCTAGCATTATTCAATAAGCAAGTCAGCTTTTCATTCTCAAGCTTATAGCAGAGAATGTCCTTTCTAGCTTGCTTATACTTATCTAATACTTTATTGTGTTCTTTCAAAAGATTACTGAAAGCATCAGATAGGTCATCATAAGAAAATTTACTCTCTACAAAAATAGAGTTATCTTGTACCTCGTTGGATAATGCCATTGAGCATATATTTGTTGCTTGACGAGGTCTCTCTTCTTCTTCAGATTTGCTTGTCTCACTTTTGCACCATATGCTCGTGGTAGCGTACTTGTGAGATGATTATCTTTCTTCTTTTGATCGTTCGTAGTGACTCTCCTTTCTAGCAGTAGTACAATCTTCTTGGATGTGGCATATCTTCTTGCGGTTGTCACATACAAGATCTTCTTCATATATAGGGTTGTGGTGAACCTTAAATCTCGATGCCATCATGCACACATTTGCATCATTATAAAGACTATCCTCCTCTCTGGAGTCGCTAGCACTACTTTCATACCTGCACTCATAAGCAGCTTCAAGAAGTTTCTAAATTTTATGAGATGTTGTGCAAGTAGTAATGAGATTGAATATATTGAAGTCTACAGCACAATAGAAAGCATGCTTTGCTTTTGCATCAAGGCTAGCTAACTTCTTCTCTTCCTCTGTGTAACTATAATAAGGCTGGTTGATTATAGAGGATGTGAGAATAGAAGTGATAGTAGGCTTTTGGTAGCCATTAACAACAATTGACCATAAGTCAAAGTCTTGAGACTTCAGGTACAAGCTCATCCGTGTTTTCCAATAACTATAGTTCATTCCATCAAATATTGGGAGTCTATTTGTGGATTGCACTTCACCTGTGAATATTGAATTCACGGCTGCCATATTTATATTCTCTAGAGTGTTATATATGAATATAACCCGCTCTGATACCAATTGTAGGACCGTTGAGCACCTCTAGAGGGGGATGAATAGAGTGTGTGCGTGTGCAGCAAAAAATAATCACCAATTAAAAATTTTAAGCAACTATATATTATGGCATATAAAAGATGGTAAATAAAATGCGGTAAAGTAAGAGTCAAGAATTCAAACTCAGTGAACACCACGATGTATATTGGTTTCCCTCTGAGAGGACTAGTCCAGTCGCGAGTACTCTTGCTCGCTGTTAATCCACTATGACACAAGCTTTAACTGAGCGCTTGCAACTCTTACAACACCGTACTTGGCAACAAGTGTACGACCGACTTCACAACACTGTGCTTGGTGACGAGCGCACGACCGACTCTAGAAGGCAATTGGAAAACTAGAACGTTTTCTGAATACAACCTCCGATACAACTCTTCAACACCAAACTCTAGATTAAACAGAAACTGTACTGGCTTGGCTAAGAGTCGTAAAGGCTTAGATATGAAAGTAAAAGCTCAGAACACTTTAGATAAAGAAGAGAAGATATAAAATTGGATTGTTGAGATGAATGGTAATCTCAACTCTATTTATAGTGTTTTTGAGGGAACCGAACTCGGGTAGAGTTCGGGCAGAGTTCGGATGCTAGGATTTTGCATACAAACGTTACATACAGATTTGGAGGCAACAAATATTTGAATTTAAACAGACCGAACTCGGGCCGAACTTGGACCGAACTCGGTCAGAGTTCTGTCAGAGTTCTGCTCGTTCAGAACAGTAAAGAATAAACCAAATTTGCATAGGTTTTGGGCCTTTTGGAATTGTGGATTTTTGGGATACGTAGGTAGGCTTATTTTTGTTTGTGGACTGAGAAAAACCTAAGCCAATACCGATCCGATCAATCTCACATTTTTCCTAGACTCAATAAAAGGAAAATTACAGAATAAATATGAAAACCAATAGCCATTTTGATGACGTCTTTTTTTTTGACTTTGAAGACGCATTTTTCCTTGACGGTAATCATCCAAAGATAAATAGATCTAAAAATCTGAATACCTTTCGGGGGCTTCGCCCCCGAACCCCTGACGGGGGGCGCTGCCCCCTCGACCCCTGTCCGCTGATCGGGCAGCGGAACCCCCGATACGAAGCCCCGGATATGTCGTTAGGCGGTTCAGAGAAATCTTCTTGTATAATGTCGTCTTTGGCCCATCAATAAGTCTCTATTGCATGTGTCCCAGTTTGACAAAACTTGATCATGCTTACAGCATGTCTACAAGTACATGTTAGACAAATAAAACAATATGATACAAGCTTATGTAGCTCAACAATATTGATATAGTGAAAATTGAGGACAAAGCTAACATTAGGACAATGCTAAGTTTAGGTAGCAACATGATAGTGATGACATGAATATTAGTGACGTCATTATGTTAAACTTAATTGATTAGTCATATTCAAAAACATGATATAATCATTGGGCTAACAGTGGGTACGTCCAGCCTACGCCACAGTGTCGGCTATAGAACGCTGTCCTAGGTCACAACATCTAACAATATAATTCTAAGCAGTTTATACTCCCCGAATGGGGGTGACATAGCAGAATGTAAACTCAATCACAACTAAGGAAGAAGAAGACAAAATGATATAGAACTCAAAGAAATATAGATGATCAGAAGAGTCTAAGATAACATCTCAGCAACATCCAGAAATACAAGTCTCAACTACTGAATATGAAAGAAAATATACAACCCAGATCTCAAAGACAGAAATAAAGTCTAACTAAAACTAGTCTCAAGACAACATAAGTAAGATAAAGCCTAACTAAGCTAGTCTAGGCAGTAGGGGTAAAGTCATCAGCTAGAGCTGGGTCCTCTTGAGGGTCCAGCTCACAAGTGTCGTCTAGGGCTGCCCCGTAGAAGGTATCCACACAGGCCTCCTCCTTGTCCTCTATAATATTTTCAACAGGTCCAGTCAGGACAGGAGCGAGCACAATACATCCCAACAGTTCATAGCAGGTTAGAAAATATAATCATGCAGTAAAGTAAGATACATGAACTGAAGGAAATATAGTATGTAAACAGAGAAAGAACTGTAATAGAAATATCTACTATAAATAGAGAACTAACAGTGGCTAGTGAGTCAGAGTACAATATAGGCATATAAATGGCATAGGATGATTCTGATGCTACACTATGGAATGATTCTGATGCTATACTACTTGGATATTATTCACATGTCTACTTCTACTCCCTGTACCCCCAATCAATATACAAGGATCCAGCCAGGTTATGTTATAATTCATGTAACGGCCCCCGAAGAGTGGTACATAATAGTCCTATAAATAGGGATTCTAGAAAGCCCAATAAATGGGAGGATTCAAGGAAGACTCTGTGATCATGAGAGTACATGTCACAAGTGATTCAATGAACCATGAAGCATAGTGATATACCATGTAAGTGAAACGCACAGAACATGAAGTATCAGATGCTCCCTGAAGGGATAACATCTCAAGAAGGGATCCATATAGTACTAATCCGTGTGACCAACGTGACAGTATCAAGTAAAGTAATTTAAAGCAGAAAAATAATTCTAAACAGGATATGAAATGATCAGAGAATATACTCGCCTGGTATCTGAGTGTCCGGATAAAATGTATTGTCCGAGGAGAGGTGTCTGGCTCATAATCAGAATATCACAAGTCACAACAAGTCTATAATGATAACAAGATGCAATTCAATGCATTCTAAATGAATCTAGGTCAATCTAGGCCAAAGTCAACTCTTGGTCAACTCTGGTCAACCCTAGAAGTCAAACTAGATCAACTATGGTCAAACTAGGTCTAACAAGTCTAAATTATGTCAAACAAGTCATCCTAGGTCTAAACAAGTCTAGGTTATGTTAAACCAGGTTTAACAATCATTCTAAGTCCTAACAAGTCTATATTGGTCTAACTAGTCTACATTAGTCTATACTAGGTCACACAAGCCTACACTAGCTAGTACACACCACTTCAAGGCTGTCCAAGCCTAAATCGAGCCAACATGCATATTCATACACATATATCCACACACTACACACATCATCCATATCATATAGTTAGGCATACATACACTATACATATACTAAGCCTACATACATATGTATATATACATTACATTACACTGCCTACACTACATATACTTTATATAGATGTATGTGCATAGAGAGGTAGAGAGTGACAATGTGTGTGTACATGTGAAATGAGAACAAAGGGTAAAGGAAAATGAGTTAGAGTAGAGTATGGCAAAGTGTGTTGTGAGTGTCTAGTGTCATATGTGTGTACATAGAGTGATATGAGGGGGCAGTCCATTTCTGGACAGTTGGGGTGTGTGTGTGTGTACAGTGAGTGTGTGTAACAGGAAGGTGGATCATGGCAGTGTATAGAGTGTCAATGTGTGTGTATACATGAGAGGCAATGTGTGTGTAACATAGTATAGGGTGTAATAAGAGAGGGTAAAACTGGAATTAGGATTGTGTGTGAATGCTTGTGTGTGTGTGAGGAGTCAATGTGGTGGTGCACATGAAAACAGTGAAGTGCACACTGTCATTAGGAAAACAGTGAGTAGAAAGCCCCAAACCAGTTTTCAGATAAATACCAAAAACCAAATACAACATTCCCAGATTTCTCAGATTTTAGAACAAGGAAGACTTACTCAATAACAGTTCAAATTATACAGTTTCAGTTCAACATATACTAACCCCATTTTGAATTCAATTATCAACCAAACAACCCCAAAATTGGCATACAGCTAGAACACATGTAGGAGAATAACATTAGGGTTTTAAATCATGCTAATAACAGTATAAAATGGGTTAATTTAACTACTAAGGTTCGAATATTAAAAACTGGAAAAACTGAATATGGACTGATATTTAAGTATCAGAAAAAGTAAATGGGATTGCATGTATAAACCCAAACTAACATGAACTATAAATGGTTGGTAAACCTAATATAGGGTGTGTTCGTGTCCAGCATACAGTTTGTGTCCCACCATAAAGTGACACAATGTGTCCAACACGAAAAGACTAAAACAGACACACACACAGAACATGCATACAGACACTGCATCGTGCACGAGTGTAGGCGTATCCAGTATGCGATACGGGATACTTCGTGTCTCGTGCACACACCCACGTGTTTGCCAGTGTCAGGCTACCCCGTATGCCCGATCTTCTTCCTAAGATCATCTCTGAGGAGCAGAGTAGCTTTGTTCGCGACAGATATCCAAGATAATATCATATTAGCTCAAGAAATAATCACTTGTATGAAGTTTTCGGCAAGAGGGGGCAACATAGCTATCAAATTAGACATGGAGAAAGCTTACGACAGGCTGGATTGGCAATTCATGATCTGGGTATTCAGAGCTTTCGGATTTTCAAAAATCTGGGCCAACATCGTGTGGAGATCGATCAGCAACTCCTGGTTTTCTACGGTCATCAATGGTCAGGCCGACGGCTACTTCAAATCGACCTGCGGGGTTAGGCAAGGTGATCCACTGTCGTCCACCATCTTCATCATCATGATGGATGCCCTGAGCAGGAACCTTAATAGGATGACTCGCATCACCAACTTCCACCACTACCATACTGCCAGCGGCTGTCCTATTATCACTCACCTAGCTTTTGCTGACGACATCCTCATTTTCTCATCCGGGGACATCAGATCGGTAGAGGTGGTCCACAATACCCTCCAGAAATATGCTACATGTTCGGGCCAGAAGGTTAACCAAGATAAAAGTGTCATCTACACCCACCACAAGATCACGAAGAGCACGTCGGCATCCTCTCTAATACCACCTCATTCTCTATCAAGCACCCTCCTTTTCATTACCTGGGTTGTCCCCTTGTGTACGACAAATCTAACGCCAGTATTTTCGAAGATCTGATCAGCCACATCAGGAAAAAGCTTGAACGATGGCACAACACGACGCTATCTCTGGGAGGCAAAATGATCCTTATTAACCACGTTCTCACATCAATCCCTATCTACACTCTTACGGCATGCTCTCCCCCCAAGAAAGTCCTTAACTCTATTGAGAGCACCTTCAACAACTTCTTCTTGGGGCACAAAGACGGCAATGACAAACATTATTGCGCAAGTTTGGACTCCATGGCCAGGCCGACCGAGGAGGGGGCTGGGATTCACCAAACTTTCCCACATTGTTAAAGCATTTATGATGAAACTGTGGTAGAAGCTGCGCAACACTCAGAACTTATGGACCAGATTCATGAAGGCCAGATACTTTAAGAACATCCACCCATCTACGGCTATATCCAACAGCATATCTTTCACAGCGTGGCGTCGTATGCTCATCGGTCGTGCTCTTGCCGAACCGGTGATGCGCCTCAAGGTGGGCGACGGAGAATCTCAGGCCTTCCTGAAACGATGGGTTGGAGATACTTTACTTCCTATCCGCTCAAAAGGCCACAGGTTCTGCAAGGTCAAGAAGATGTGGGACCCCATTAGGAAGGTTTGGATCTGGAACAAAGTACGGGATTGGGCTGGTCCCGAGGCAGTCGAGCTCATCCGTCGTAAAGGATTGGCGATCGGGACTGACGTTGACGAGCTCCGGTGGCAGGATGCCGTGTCGGGCTACTTTTCGGTCAAATCGGCTAGAAAAGTGATCCAAGGTACGAGGGAGCCTATCCCTAGCATTGCACCGTTCTGGCAGACATACACACCCAAGAAGTGGTCCTTCATCATTTGGACAGCCCTTCACAAGATCCTTCCCACCGACGACACCTTATGCACTATCGGCTTCAGCCTTGCGTCCGCATGCACATGCTGCACAGATCGCTCCTCGGAGACGGTGGACCACATCTTTTGTCAGGGAGATCTCCCGGCCACGGTTTAGAGTACTCTCTCCCAATGATGCAGGATGGATACTGGGGGTGGATGCTACGAAGACCTAATCACGGCATGGAGCTACCGGTCCCATGACCATCGGATCGTTGCAGCAGCTGCGACGTAGGTTATTTTGAAGAACTGCAACAAGGCAAGATATGAAGGCCATCAGCTCTCCGCCGACCAACTGATTAAGGAGACCATCAGGCAGTGCAGCAAGCGACGAGTCCACTCAATCACGGCCAGATGACCTTCTAGAATTCCCTCATATCCAGGGTCTAGTTGCCTTGGGTTCCCTTCTCCCCTCCTTTTGTTAGTATACGTGTATAGGCTTCGACATTTTGCGCCTTCTGGTATACTTGTATAGCTTCGGCTTTTCTTGTTTATAGAATAAAATGGGGAGTGTTTTGTGTTTATATATATATATATATATATATATATATATATATATATATAATAAGTGGGTCGAGTGGCAACTCCCTTGTTCGTCGTTCCCCCTTCCCTCCTCCTCGTCTTGCCGATTGGTTGGCCAGTTTGGTCGGTCGGCCTGCTGGGGCTGGCCGTGCCACCTAGCTTCTCTCCCCGCCGGCCGAGTTCCTTCGGATGGACTGCAGTCGATGTCTTTTTCCCGTGCGGCTTCCCCCCTCCCCTCCACCCTCTTTGGCTCCGTCGCCATCCTCGGCGTCCTCGGCGCCGTCGGGCTAGGCGTAGGAGGCCCGGTGCTACCCCTACGGCAACCCCCCTAGTGCCCCCCCGGCCATTTTTCTCCATCCGGCGGGGCCGGGTCTAGCTTCGCCAGGACTGCCTCCCCCTGCACTGGCGCGCCCACCGCCCGCCGCCCCCCTCGCAAAGACGTCCCCCCCTCGGCTGAGGCTACCATCTCGCCTCTACTCCCCCTGCGGTGGCCTAACTCGGCCACGTCCTCCCTCAGCCCCCCGGCTGAGCCCACCCGCTCACCTATCCTCTCCCTGCGGTGGCCTAACTTGGCTACGTCCTCCCTCAGCCCCCCGGCTGAGCCCCCCGACGGCCCTGGGTTGCCCCCACTTCGCCTTCTTTATCAAAATTATACCTATGGAGCACTAATTAATGCTTGTGTTCAAGAAGGCTTAGCTTTATGCAATGATCTAAAGCTAAGAAATCAGTTAAAATCTCAAAGGCTTTCAGAGAGAAAGCAATTAGGTAAATTTTGCAGCCAATTTGCTGTAGATGACTATAAGCCTTATGATAAGAAGGGAAAGGCTAAAAAGGAATATAGAGAAAAGGGAAATAAGCCCTATTTTAGAAGAAAAAGAAAGAAAAATATCCCCAGCAATATAAAGAAAGAGAGAAGGAGAAGGAGAAGAAATCTTCTCAAAGAAGATAATCCTCTAAGGAAATAAAATGTTATAAATGTGGAAAAATTGGCCATTATGCCAATAGATGTTATACTAAGAAAAAAATTCAAGAAATAGAGGATGAAGGATTGAAGAAGACTTTGTATAAAATATTAATAAATTTTGATGAAGAATTAGGTTCATCAGATGAATCAAGTGATAATGATTCAATTAATATGTGCGGATGTGATAGTGAATGTAGTTGTGAGAAATGTTCCAATGAACATGATCTTGAATATTATAAATCAATAGTTGAAATGAATGGATTGTCAATAAATGTATTGACTGCTCAAGATAAGGGAGAGATAATAAAATCTCTATTATCTACTGGAATTAGTAGAGATGCTAGGGAAAAGCTAATAGATTTCCTTAATATTGAAGAAAAATTAAATGATAATCTCTTGAATGGGGAAGGGATTAATAAGAAAGAGGAATTTTACAGTATGGATGAAGTTCTTACAAGATATAGAAATATGGAGGTAAAGACTGTAACCATACAAGATCTCCAAAATGAGATTAAAGTATTGAAAAAGGAAATAAAAGAGTTAAAATCTCAAGATGAGATGACTCAAATAAGACTGTCCAACCTTGAGACAGTAGCAAAGAATATGATAATCCATACCACAGAACAATGAGAGAGTTCAAAAAGAAGTAATATTTCTACTCCTAGTGTGTCTTATGAAGAAAATGAACTTCAGCAGAAAGTAGAGAAAATAGATCTCTATGTTACTCAAAAATGGTACATTCAAATAGATTTACTCATTAATAATGAGTACTATATTAAGAATTTAATTGTAGTTGATAGTGGTGCAGACCTAAATTATGTCAAAGAGGGTGTGATTCCAATCAAGTATTGCGAACGCACAACTCAGACACTGAGTGCTGCAAATAATAAAGCATTGACAGCACCATATAAAGTCACAGATGTTAATATTTGTAAGGATTCTATTGCCATACCATTACAATTTATAGTAGTAAAAGAAATAACACAGCATATTATTCTGGGAACTCATTTCCTAGAAAAACTTATGCCAATCAAAAATATCAATACTTATGGTATTTCTGCTGTGTACAAAGGCAAAGAAGTAACCTTTAAATTCCTTAGAAATCCAATGATTAAAATACTAAATAAAATAAGAGAAATTGATTTTAAAGAAAATTAAATCAATTTTCTCCGGGAGGAAATAAGGCAAATACAAATCTCTGATCAAATAAATAAACCAGAGATTATGGATAAAATCAAACAAGTAGAAGAACAATTTAAGCTACAGACTTGTAGTAATCTTCCTAATGCTTTTTGGGATAGAAAATAACACATTGTTTCACTTCCTTATGAGGATAACATTAATGAAAAAGACATCCCTACTAAGGCAAGACCTTGTCAAATGAACCAGCAATATCTGGAAATATGCAAGAAAGAAATACAGGATTTGATAGATAAAAAGTTAATACGAAAATCCTACTCTCCGTGGAGCTATACAGCATTTTATGTTATGAATAATGCTGAGAGGGAGAGAGGTGTGCCAAGATTGGTAATTAGTTACAAACCTCTCAATAAGGTTTTAAAGTGGATAAGATATCCACTCCCAAATAAGAGGGATTTGCTCAATAGAATTGTAAGAGCAAGAATATTTTCTAAATTTGATTTAAAATCAGGATACTGACAAATTCAGATAGCCGAACAGGATAGGTACAAAACTACCTTTACTGTACCATTTGGGCATTATGAATGAAATATGATGCCTTTCGAACTAAAGAATGCTCCGTCCGAGTTTTAGAATATAATGAACGAAATATTCATTAAATATTTTGAGTTTATACTATCATATATTAATGATATACTAATATTCTCAAATTCTCTTGATGAACATTTCAAGCACTTGAATATCTTCAAGCACTTAGTCATCAAGAATGGGTTGGTGATATCAGCATCAAAAATAAAATTGTTCCAAACAGAAATAAGATTTTTGGGACATAACATAGCTAATAGGACAATAATTCTTATTGACAGAAGTATTGAATTTGCTTCTAAGTTCCCCGATGAAATAACTAATAGCAGTTACAGAGGAATTACTTGAGGCATTAAATTATGTTTCTAAATTTTATAAAAATATTGCACAGGATACAAAAATTTTGTATCAAAGACTGAACAAGAATCCTCCTGCTTGGTCTGAAGAACATACTAAAGCAGTGAGAATAATAAAGCAAAAGGTTAAGAATTTGCCTTGCTTACATCTAGCTAATGCTGAATGGTTTAAAATAGTTGAAACAGATGCTAGTGACATTGGCTATGGTGGCATACTAAAGCAGAAAAATCCTGAGACTAATAAAGTAGTCTTAGTTAGGTTCTGCTCGGGTAAATAGAATGACACCCAGATAAATTATTCCACAATCAAGAAAGAAATTTTTTTATTATTAAATGCATACATAAGTTCCAAGATGATCTGCTTAATCAAAAGTTTTTGCTTAAAATTAATTGCAGTTCGGCAAAAACAGTCTTAGAAAAAAATATAAAAAATTTAGCATCAAAACAAATATTTGCTAGAAGGAAAGCTGAATTAGCTATTTTTGATTTTGATATTGAATATATTAAAGGAGAAGAAAATAGTCTTCCAGATTTTTTAACTCGTGAATTTTTGCAGAATGGACAGAAGAGTTAAGGGCAAACAACCCTGGAAGCCCCCCAAATGGGAGCAACCAGAAGCTGCAAGACGCATCGACGACAGGACCAAATTCCTGTCTGGAGAAATATTGTTACATCAGCCAATACTGCAGAACAGAATAAGGATAAATTTTCCTACCGAGAGGCAGCTGCACTCGAAAATGTAGAATCAATATATACTCACAAATCCACTGAGGAAGATATCATTTGTCTAGATAGACATGATATCCCATTAATCAATGAACCATGGAAGCTTAGGGAGAAATATTTCGAGCAAAATTTTTATCCAATAAAAATAAGGGCGAGAAGCCACTATGAGGGTATGCTGCTATCCACAAATTTGACAGAAATTGATCACTTTAGGCTAAATCCTAAAGATTTTTTATCAGAGATTATATATAGTAAAATTACTAAATATAGAATTTTTACTCCTCAATCATGGAGACTACACCCAAATTTAGAGAGAGCAATGTTTTCCAGAGATAAAACAACTTCGATGAAGTTTACATACTGGGATTATATTGACGCTTTCTTTTATCTATTCTATTATAAAAATGATAGAAGGAAGCACTCCTGGTTTATTAAAATATATCCGAAAATATTGGAGCAGGACATCCCTACTTGGTTCAATAAATGGTGGTCTTGCTTTGAAGCCAATCTTGAAAATTGTCAGGACCTTTGCTGAATATGTTTGACGAATGGGTCGAGAAGGCAAAAATTTGCCAAAAATGTCAAAATTATTATGATGACGAAATGACGATGTATTTCTTCGTCGCCAATAATATTCCACATATAATGAAGTGGTCCCTGAAATATGAAAAGGGAGAATTGGGGATCTATAGATTAAAAAGAATTTTTTTCATCAAATGGTGGAATAGAATTGATGAGAAGGAAAAAATAACTGAAATCAAAGCATCCCTTGCAGCAGAAGCTAAAGAATCAGAACATCTGCAAGAAGGGAAAATAATGGATTTTGAAGATAATTACTTGAAAAAATTTAAGGATTCTATACTCGGGAAGAACCCTAAAATATCCCGAGAAGAATTAAAAAATCGCTGCCAGAAATATATTTATTCTCAAATGAGGAAAATATTTGGTGATACTAATATCCTAGACATTGAAGAAGATGATTCGATGAAGTCATCAGCAACGTCAGTTGCATCTCAGGAGGATGAGGATGAATTTTCCTCAGGAAATAATGAAGACAATAAAGTGGTGGCAGAATCGTCCACTAGCCATGCTCCACGAAGGAGGCCTAGAAGTAGCGAAAAATGAAAAGCAGAAGACAGCTGTGCAGAGCTAGAATAAAGAAGCAATGGAAAGCTACAAATATCAATAATAGTGGTGGGGCCTACAAACTTTTATCAGGCCGCGTAACAGATAAGAAGGAATCTTCTTTTATAAAAAAAAAAAGATGTGAAATAAAGCAGCAAGACACGTAGGTGCTTAATTCACTACGTGTACCTTTAATGATGTGATCGAGGCAGTTCAGCAAGACATATAGCCTTCAATAACCGAAAAATGTTGGTCTATTTTCGAGTGTTGTTGTATTATAAATAGAGGCCTCTTGTCTCAGTTGTATTCATCTTAAGTTTTCTACTACTTCTTGTAAGAGTGTGTGTGCTTGTTGTGCTCTTGTACTTCTACTTTCATATTATCAATAAAAGCTTGAAGTTTGCTATTCTCTTCTTCTTCTGGTCTTGTTTCAATATATATATATATATATATATATATATATATATATAATATTGCGATGATGAGCCTGGCCTGTACGATGTGGGGCATCCACAACGTCGGAGGACTGACGAAAAATGGCTACGATCTGAGCTGGCATGGGACAGAATGGGGGGTGTCACGTGCATGAAAACCCAACGACTAGGGGCGTCGTGTGGGCGGTCGAGGATCGGCACCATTCTACCACAAATATAAACGACGGTCGACCATGCGGCCCGTCGTGCGGCGCCCAATGGGCATCAGGAAGACGTCGTAAGGGCGTCGTACGCATAGAACGGGTGGCTGGGCGGCATTGACTATCATAGGCGTCATGAAGACGTCGGGGCGCCTTCGGCGTCGTGGGCGAAGCGAGGCGTTGAGTTGCCGACGTCGAAAGACGTCGACCGTCCCGTAAGGCTCGGGAGCGCACGGAGTGCGCGAGGCGTACATGTGGGGCGATGATGAAAAAGCCAGTGCGGACAAGATCCACACGAAGAGTCTGAAGCGACATGACGACCGGCTAAAAATTGTGTGCAGGAAGACACGATTTAACTGAGCCCGCACGTGCTGGTTTAAAAAGAATATATATATATATATATATATATATATATATATATATATATATATATATATATATATATATATATACATACATATATATATATATATATAATTTTAATTATTAGTATTAATATTGCTATTATTATCATTAGTTATTATTTATACTTATTATATTTTTTATTATAGTTATTGATTTAAATAAATATATTATTATACTATTTCTATCTTATTGAAAAATATAGTTTTTAACCTAAAATTACATTTTGACAAAAATTGAGTTTTATCTCTAAAAGATTTTTCTAAAATTTTCAAGGATTTAGATAAAAGTATTTTTGATTAATAAAATATATTTATATTAAATAATTTATGAAAATAGTTAAATGTATTTATTGATGCAAATTTTCTTTGATTATCATCTTGACCATGTCTACTTACGTTTTATTTCTTTGCGAACTTGGAATTCTATATATCGACCATGGCTACTTGGACTATTCTTGATATTGTTATATCAACACACTACTACCAGACAAGTATACCGTGCCATGATTTTGATTTTGTACATTTATTTCAGCATGTTGTATTTGTTTTATTTATTAATAATAATTTTAAAAAAAATTAAAACTCACGTCTGAGTCACACTTGGGTGCAATGACTGTATTAGTCATGTTTTCGTTACTTTTTATATAAGTTAGCATAGAATTAAGGGTCTATCCTATGTTTGTGATGCATTCATTGGTCTTGACACATGTGTGCCACGAGTCGCATATAGATTTCAGACTTGCGCATCGACTTATCATCGATGCGTACAGGTCGTGCGATAGGTTATAGCTGCTAATAGATATGTATTATTAGAAGACTTAACAGTTATTAGGGATAAAATTGTGTTGTGGAGACAGAACATATTTGTGCGTTGTGGAGACGACACATGTATACTATCATGGGTAGGGAGGAGACATCTATTAGGTGTAGGGGCTACTATTTATTTTTATGTACTTGTCGGCCGATAGTGACTCGGATGTGCGATACTTACTGTGACCTTTACCTTTTACTTATTTTCGTTATTGTTTGGAGAGCCCCTAAGTGAAAAGTTATCTTCAGAAGTACATATTTCACACAAACGGTTAGGAAGCCATTGTTGTGTTGTATTTAAAATTTTAGTTTTATGGCATATTATTATGTATCTTGTTAAGTCCCTCTGAGGACCTATTGATCTCTCCAGGTATAGATGATCAAGACATTCTGCAGAAGTAACAGGCTAAGACTGGATTCTTCTTTCCGACAACCTTTGTTTTCTTTCAGTTGATGGATTCATTTGGTGCTCTATTTGTTACTTTATTTAGTAGTGGATTTGTCTCCACCTAGATATTACTTTCTTTAACATTCATTTATTGATTCATCTAATTTATTTGATTAAGTTTTCTTTACTATATGTTGATGAGATATAGTGAGTCATGACAGTGATTTATCTTTTTTGAGATATAATTATATTTATAGCTTACGTATATATACGTAGTATCTATACATTGGAGTAGCCTACGTATATATACGGTCAGTATGTTACGTACTCCTAGTCTTATATATATTGGGACTGGTGCGTTACATCAAGCAAAGTCCCAAATACTTGGACAGTGAGTATATCAAGTCATGACTCAAAGAATGTACGGTGACACAGATGATAAGTCCCAAGAATTAGGTAGTGAGTATAATGAGCTATGACTCGAAGGATATATGGTATCAAAGAGGCGAGAAATGATTGAGTATTCGCATTCTATTAATCGGTGCTATTGTAGAATGTTGATTATTCTAAGATCCTGGATTAGGAAGATGGTATTGCGAGCTACATACGTCTTAAGGCTGTAAACCCCCTAATATATGGCAAGATAAATGAGGGTTGTTGCATATTTATTTAGTTTCCATTATCATGCATTATATGTTTTTTATAGCTATGTTGCATATACTTGTACGGTCATAGACAACTTGTGCACAATGTTTGGTTTCCATGAACATTACTCCGGGGCCACGGACCCGTTCGTCCTAGAGGGAAGTAGGGTGCTGAAGTAGAGCACCAGAATATGTGGGAGTTTCAGTAAGGCTCTCTACCTACGCTGTAAAGGATACCAAAATTCTATTTGAGTCGAAGATAGCGTGTAGCTAGTGACATGTATATAGACAGGTCGCATGCTAATGATGTCTTATGCAGGCAGAGTAAGTTATTACTCATGTACAGGGAAGGATAATCGATGGTTAGTAAGTATTACCTGAATGATGATAATTATGATATTGTTTCCTAATAATATCTTATGCAGGCAGAGTAAGTATTACTCAAATATAGGGAAGGCTAAACGATCGTGGGTAAGATTTACCAAGGGATGATAATATATATGCTTTACATTCTGGTGATTATGAATAATATGCATGTTTTACTTTCTGTCGGATATGAACTGTAAATTGACCATGGACAATAAGAAATAGCACTTATCATAATGTTCCTATCACACGATTACTTAGTATTTGTCTTTTTAGGTGAATTGGACAAGCACCGCTCACCAGTACACGATAATGTACTGTAACACCCCAGAACCAGAATACTTGAGAGCGGGAGCATACATAGCCAACTACGTATATTGAAATGGAATCCAGCTCGCTATACGGTCACGGCTGTCTAGATACATGAGGGTTTAACTACAAGCCATCAGTCTCTTATGGTCATGAACAAGCCTATTGTCTCAATCTCATGCAAGGAATAACAGTTACAAGATGCTAGAGCATCAATATACAATAGTAAGGCGTCCCATACATCACATATTTGGATGATCATGAAGCTAGTCATACAAAATATGAAGACTAGCAAGAGTTTTAGTCATACATGATCAACTCTAGGATTCGTCAATCATGTTACAGCCCGTAGGCAAACAATAAGTAAAGTGCAATATGAGCTAACACGTGCTCATCGGCTAAACGCCTCAAAAGAATATTTGTACAATAAAGAAGGAGAACAAAAGGGAAACCCACTCGTTGTCTTGGTTACGCCTGGTGGTTACCATTTGGCTGGAAGGTAGGGAGATCCTCTGGAGCTGCTCCGGTATCTGGCTACGCAAAACCAGCTGGGTCAGATCCCAGAAAGAGCAAGTGCCACAAAGGAGGCTTCACTTAAGAACTAAAACCAGCAATTAGCACAAAACATAATAACATATTAAAACTGGAGATATAAAAAATTTCGTGAGGATATACGATGCGATAACCATGGGACTATTCAGATAGCCAGGTTACAACCATTAAGCCATACAAAGACCGGGGTTGAAATCCTCCATCTGAACGAAACTTGGTTTTCTATCATTTATCGATAAAATAAAGTATAAGCAATCAGGTCATGATACAATCTTGTACAGGATCAGGACAAGACTAGACTGAGTTAGACTCTATCCAATCAATCACGGCCAAGCAATAAATACGGCTTGATACTTTAACTAACTAGGGTTATCACATGCCTAGTTACTAGCAAGATGTAATAAGATTATTCCAACAGCCACAAGCCCTGCAGACCATCCAGGTTATCCAGGTCGAATATCCATTCATGAAGGGTACAACACATAACAGTGTACTGAAAATGTGCCCTACTCGTCGGCAGGCTACAAGTCCACTTGTGCGCCCAGATAACAGGATTGCCTGTAGCTGAAAAATCTTTTTATGACTACTGGGTTATTCTAGTTATTAGCCTTAGTAAATTTTAGTAGGTATCCCTGACCGTGGTACTCAGGGGTCCCTGCCCTAGACATGATGCGAGACAGTATTAGTTTATTTGCACAAACACAATCGTTACGGTGTCCAAGCCATTCATTCTTGTCAAGTCATGCTTTTAATAGTTTCCATTAGGCTTGCTTGTCATGTCTTGTCAAGTCATGTCATGTCATGTCAATTCACTTGTTATACCGTACCATATACAATTATCAGTCCAGTCATGTCAATCAATTCGTGATTATCAAGTTCATGACAAAAGGCGTAAGAATATAAAAGGGCAACAGGGTACGCCATAGGGACTCAAAGTCTCTACGCGAGCAAGAGTACTCCAGGCCAAATAGACCCCAAGCGTAAAACAGCTCTACGCGGGCAAGACCTAAGGATAGGCAGCTCTACGCGAGCAAGAGTACGCTAGGCCAAATAGACCCCAAGCGTAAAACAGCTCTACGCGGGTAAGACCTAAGGATAGGCAGCTCTACGCGAGCAAGAGTACGCTTGGCCAAATAGACCCCAAGCGTAAAACAGCTCTACGCGGGCAAGACCTAAGGATAGGCAGCTCTACGCGAGAAAGAGAACAGGTGGGTGGGATTCTACGCGAGCAAGCACTTTATGCTAGCAAAGTCGCATGCGGGCGAGACTCTACGCGAGTAAACGCTCTACGCGAGCGGAGCTCTACGCGGGCAAACGCTCTACGCAAGCGGAGTAGCCCCTGCGTAGAATTCGATTGAACTCGGCGTTGAAGCGATTACGCTGGCACGCAAATGCATGTGCGTAAAAGGGTAATTAATATGTGGGCACGTAAAACGTGTGCGTAAAAACTAAATACTACGCTAGCACGTAAGAACGTGTGCGTAAAAACTGAATACTATGCTAGCACGTAAGAATGTGTGCATAAAACTGCATACTACGCTAGCACGTAAGAACGTGTGCGTAAAACTGCATCTACTCCCCAAGGCCGGTACAAGCAGGCATAAAAGCTCAAGAAAGCCACATCTCGGTCGAGTCTCAGTGAAATCTAGCCATTCAAGAGCCAAACTTGCGTAACATCAGAATGCCTTCTATATAGAACTCTTAGTTTTCGAAAACGAGCCAGTTTAGTAGATCAAAACTATGAAAATGAAAGAATGCTAAAACCTAGATCTACAAAAATCTATGCATTAAAATAAGAAAAGCCAAGTTCTAAAGTAGTTTAAAATCAGGCAAGGAAGCTAAATGATCCATAAAAGCATGGTGTTCTCTTGTGATAGCAAGTTGCACTTGCCTACGTTGGTGTGGGTGGAGAAGAAGATGAGGAAGAAGAAAAGAAGAGGAGTAAATGAGTAATGAATGAAGAGAGAGAATGGTGGTTGGGTTAATAAATGAGGGATGGTGGTAGGTAGGGGTTTACATATCAACCCAAACCGAACCCGACCAAGCCGAACCCAACCGAACCCAATGCATGCCAAGGCCAGGATAAACCACATAAACCAGAAAATGCTAACCCATGCCAATGCAAAACCCAAGACTAGCTAGTAAAGACAAGTCGAACCAGGATGAGCCTAAAATAAACCAAAGCAAGATTAAACCAGGATCAAGCTAAGCAAGATAAGTCTAATTATGGGTCAGGATTTCGTACACGTATACCAAAATACGTAATATAAACCACGGGCGTTACAACTCTACCACCTTAAAAGAATTTTGTCCTCAAAATTTAATTAAGAGGCTAGAGAGGTAAGAAAAATCTATATTAATCACAAGCAAGTTATAACTAGGCAATCAATCAAGCAATCATTCATGCAAGCAAGGAAGCTGAGGGCATGAGACATAAGGAAGACATTATACCTCACGAGTCAAACAGGTCGAGATATCGCGATCGGGTATCATCTTCACGCTCCTACGTTTACTCGCCCAAAAAGTGATGACCCCAAGCAACACGGACTAAACTAATAGTCTTGTTCTTGAGTATCTTCTCTTCGATCCAATATGGATATGGGTCTCTCCTCATACGAAAGGTTGGTACCAACAACCAATTTTGAATGATCAAGGACATGACTCGGATCCGGGATATACCGTCATAATTGGGATACATGGAAGATATCATGTACCTCACGCAACGACGGCGGAAGAGCGAGACGATAGGACATATCTCTTACTCGCTCTAGAATGTCGAATGGCCCAATATACCTAGGACTAAGCTTTTCCTGTACGCTAAATGAATGACGCCATGGGTAGGCGAGATCCTGAGGAATATATGGTCGCCGACAGAAAATTCAAGAGGACGCCGATGAGAATCGGCCCAATGACGTTGGCGATCTTGTACAACTCGAAGATGATCTCTGACTTGTCTAACCACCTCAATAGTTCGGGTTACCATCTCGGGACCAAGCATTTATCTCTCACCGATATCATTCCAAGCTAAAGGAGATTTGTAATTCCTACCATACAGTACCTCGAACGGTGCTATCTGGATACTAGCTTGGAAACTGTTATTGTACGAGAACTCCACCAGGTGCAGGTGATCCTTCCACGAACCACCGAAGTCGAGTGTACAAGATCTCAACATATCTTCCAAGGTTCGTATGGTACGCTCTGACTGACCATCTGTCTGCGAATGATAAGCTGAACTGAACTGGAGGTGAGTTCCCAAACTCTCTTGCAGACTGTACCAAAAATATGACATAAATCTTGAATCTCAGTCCGAGGTGATACTGACTGGAACACCGTAAAATCTGACGATCTGCCTGAGGTACAACTCTGCTAGCTGAGACGTCGACTGACCAACCCTGAACGGAAGAAAGTGAGCACCTTCGTGAGCCTGTCGACTATAACCCAAATAGCATCTCTACCGGTCGGGGACCTAGGTAATCCAGTCACGAAATCCATGGTGATATGCTCCCACTTCTATTCTGGAATCGGCAAGGACTGAAGAAGTCCAGCTGGCCTCTGATGTTCAGCTTTAACTTGTTGGCAAACCAAATATCGAGAGATAAACCGGGCTATCTCCCTCTTCATGCCATTCCACCAAAAGTGCTGACGGATATCACGGTATATCTTCGTGCCACCGGGATGAATCGAATACTGAGAACTGTGGGCTTCTGCCATGACTTCCTGTCTGATATCTCCACTAGGTACACAAAAATGCCTCCCATGCAAAAGTGTACCATCCTCATGGACACATAACTCTGGTCTTCGTCCTGCCTCACACTCTGCTCTGAGTCGCTGAAGCTTGGAATCTGTTGACTGAGCTAACCTGATCCTATCAACTATACTGGACTGAACTGCATGCTGGCCATCAATGTCACACTGGTAGGAAGGACAACTTCTATACCCATCTTCTGAAGATCTGCCAATAACTCTAGCTGCGCTGTGAGGAAATAAACTCCGGCTCTCCTGCTCAACGCATCTGCTACTACATTGGCCTTCCCAGGATGATACTGCAGGTTGATGTCATAATCCATAAGTAGCTCTAGCCATCTTCTCTGTTGCATGTTGAGATCCTTCTGGGTGAACACATACTTCAGGCTCTTATGGTCGATGAAAATCTCCACCCTATCTCCGTACAAGTAGTGTCTCCAAAGCTTAAGTGCAAATGCTACTGCTGCCAACTACAAGTCATGGGTCGGGTAATTTCTCTCATGATCATGAAGTTGACGTGATGCATAAGCTATTACCTTCCCATGCTGCATCAAAATACATCCTAAACCTCTGCCTGAAGCATCACAATATACTAAAAATCCTCCGGTCCCATCTGGAAGCGTGAGAATGGGTGCCATCATCAAGCCTCGCTTCAACTTCTCAAAAGATTCCTGACACTCTGTCGTCCAAACAAACTGCACATCCTTGCGGGTCAACTGGGTCATAGGTGCTGAAATCCGAGCAAAGTCCAAAATACATCGCCGGTAGTAGCCGACCAAGCCAAGAAAGCTGTGAACTTCTTCCACTGTGATGGGTACTGGCCATGTCTCAATAGCTACTATCTTCTGGGGATCAACTACTACCTCACCTCTGGTAATAATATGACCCAAGTACGAAATGCGATCGAGCCAGAACTCGCATTTACTGAACTTGGCATATAACCGGTGCTCTCGAAGAATCTGAAGGACAACTCTGAGAAGTTGCTCATGCTCCACTTCACTCTTGCTATAGACCAGGATGTCGTCTATAAACACAATCACGAACTGATCCAAGTATGGCATGAAAATACGATTTATGAGGTCCATAAATACATCTGGCGCATTGGTTGCTCCAAATGGCATAACAAGGAACTCCTAATGCCCATATCTAGATCTAAAAACTGTCTTCGGGATGTCCTACTCTCTGACTCTGATCTGATGGTATCCTGATTGCAAGTCGATCTTCGAAAATACTGCCATCCCATTGAGTTGATCAAACAAGTCATCTATCTTCGGGAGAGGGTATCTATTCTTGATTGTCACTGAGTTCAAGGTACGATAATCTACACATAATCTGGACGTACCATCATTCTTTTTCACAAGAAGCATCAGGGCTCCCCAAGGCGATCCACTTGCACGAATGAATTCCTTGGTTCTGAGTTCTTCAACCATCTTGTATAATATCTCTAACTCTGACGGCGCCATCCTGTAGACTCTCTCCGATACTGGGGCTGTCCCTGGGATCAAGTCGATAGTAAACTCGATCTCTCGCTCTAGAGGCATTCCTGGAAGCACCTCTGGGAAAACATCTGGAAACTCCTCGACTATCTGGGGTAACTGTACTGCTGCTACTGTCATCCGTAATACTAGAGAAGAAGGTTCAACTTTTCCTCGGGAAAAGAAAAACTCTGGCTCGCCTGGAATGCTAAAAATAATCCTGCCAACATAGCAGTCTATCCTAGCATACTGGTTTCTTAACCAATCCATCCCTAAGACCACATCATAATCGGCCATCAGGAACTCTATCAATCTAGCAAGGAACTCTCTACCGCTAACCACGATCCAACACGAGAAAAATACTCTATCTACTCCTACAAGACCGTTACCAGTAAATATATTGAGTCTTACTGATAATGACTCGAGCTCCAGTCATATCCGTGTCGCGAATCGTGCAGACATAAATGAATGCGATGCACCAGAATCAAATAATGATGATGCTGGAGAGGAGTTGATGAGAATAGTACCTGCCACTACCTCACCTGGTGCCAATCCTTCTTCTACGTCATCGCCATCACCTGACCATGTCCTCTGGGTGTGGGTCCCCTCTGCTAAAAATCTCTCTGTCTGCTCTGAGTCAGGGCTTGGGCTTGGGCATACTGCTGGGGGTTTTATTGCTGGAAGGCTTGGGACTGAGGCGGCAAGGGCCTCGGAAACTGTTGCTGCTGCTGGACTGGTGCTGGTCCTCTCACCGAAGGACTAATAAAGTTGGACGATAACGAACTACCCCTATTCGGGTAGGATCGTATCTTGTGATTCGCTGCCCCACAAGCCAAGCACAATCCCTGCGTCCTGAGATATTCTGTCACCACATGTCCTGGCTTTCCACAATGAGTGTAACCCATTGCGGAAGACTGCTTCTGTTTCTGCTTCTGCTGCTGGAGAAATACCAGGGTCGAATGTTGAATCGACGTCACTGAAGCCGCCCGCCTCGGAGTTCCAATTGTCAAAGTTCTAGCTGCCGGGACTGGTACTGAAGACAGATTCATGTGGCCATGAGATCGCTTCCGACCTCCGGTCCTGTCCACGATCCTCTGGAAGGTATACTCGTGCCTCCTGGCTGTTCTTAATATCGCATCAAAAGTCTGATGCTCAAACTGCTCTACTGCCAATAAAATCTTTAGATAGAGCCCCTGCTGGAATCGCTGGGCTCTGTCAAACTCGATCGCTACCAAGGTGGGAGCAAACCGACTAAGTCTCAAAAACTCGGCCACATATCCGTCGATCGTCCTGCCCATCTGCTTTAGATTGGTGAACCTCGTCTGTAGATCGTACCGAGCTACAGCATCGAAGTACTTGGTCTGGAATCTCTCTCAGAATACTGTCCATGCAATAGGTGCCACTAATCCATCGGCTTGTGCCGTCCACCAGCTGCGAACAAGATCCAATAACTGTAGGCGTACTACCGCCACCTTCTCATTCTCGGGCGTCTTCGCCGCTTCTAGAATCACTTCTGTATCCTGTAGCCAAGCATCTGCGGCAATAGCATCTTTGCTACCATCGAAGAATGGAGGGTTCAAGCGCTTGAAGCTGTTGGCTGCCTGGTTCCCTTGATGACCGCCTTTGTTCAAAGCATCTTGTACTGCCTGGTGCAGGGCGTCGCCCCGACAATCTTGAGATGCTAGTAATGCCCTGATGAGACCCACTAAGGTGCCATCATCAGGCTCTGCAGGATGGACTGGCTGAACTGGTGGCTCTTAACCCTCAGTAGGCATGACTCTGGAGGCTACTCCTGAATGCTAGGCTTGATCTCCAGGTTACTGCTGGCCTACGGGAGGTACTCCGCCTTACCGGTCGGTAGGACCAGGAACAATGCCGCTGAAGAAAATGACACAGGGAACAATAAGGAAGGACCAGGACAGATCAAAGATACAAGCATGTGATCAGGTCAAGAATTCAGAGATTCAGAGGATACGAGCAGAGATCAAGGGTGAGTGCTGATTGAGACATCTATTCGGTAAACCCTCACATATCTTGATTTAGAAGACCTGCATGGGCCGCCACTAAAACCATGTAACGCCCCAGAACTAGAATACTGGAGAGCGGGGGGCATACATAGCCAGCTACGTATATTGAAATGGAATCCACCTCGCAATACGGTCACAGCTGTCTAGATACGTAGGGTTTAACTACAAGCCATCAGTCTCTTATGGTCATGAACAAGCCTATTGTCTCAATCTCATAGGAATAGCAATTACAAGATGTTAGAGCATCAAATATACAATAGTAAGGCATCCCATACATCACATATTTGGATGATCATGAAGCTAGTCGTACAAAATATGAAGACTAGCAAGAGTTTTAGTCATACATGATCAACCCTAGGATTCGTCAATCATGTTACAGCCATAGGCAGACAATAATAAAGTGTAATACGAGCTAACACGTGCTCGCCGGCTAAACGCCTCAAAAGAATATTTTTACAATAAAGTGGGAGAACAAAAGAAAACCTACTCGTTGCCTTGGTTACGCCTGGTGGTCACCATTTGACTGGAAGGTAGGGAGATCCTCTGGAGCTGCTCCGATATCTAGCCACGCAAAACCAGCTGGGTCAGATCCCAGAAAGAGCAAGTGCCACAAAGGAAGATTCACTTAAGAACTAAAACCAGCAATTAGCACAAAACATAATAACATATTAAAACTGGAGATATAAAAAATTATGAGGATATACGATGCCATAACATAGGACTATTCAGATAGCCAGGTTATAACCCTTAAACCATACAAGGACCGGGGTTGTAACCCTTCATCTGAACGAACTTGGTTTTCCACCATTTATCGATAAAATAAAGCACAAGCAATCAGGTCATGATACAATCTTGTACAGGATCAGGACAAGACTAGACTGAGTTAGACTCCATCCAATCAATCACGGCCAAGCAATGAATACGGCTTGATACTTTAACTAACTAGGGTTATCACAGGCCAGTTACTAGCAAGATACAATAAGATTATTCCAACAGCCACAAGCCCTGTAGACCATCCAGGTTATCTAGGTCGAATATCCGTTCATGAAGGGTGCAACACATGACAGTGTGCTGGAAATGTGCCCTACTCGTCGGCAGGCTACAAGTCTACTTGCGCGTCCAGATAACGGGATTGCCTGTAGCTGAAAATCTTTTCATGACTACTGGGTTATTCTAGTTATTAGCCTTAGTAAATTTCAGTAGGTACCCCTGACCGTGGTACTCAGGGGTCCCTGCCCTAGACATGATGCGAACAGTATTAGTTCATTTGCACAAACACAATCGTCCACGGTGTCCAGGCCATTCATTCTTGTCTTGTCATGCTAGCCGTCGCAACAGCATTCAATAGTTCCCATCAGGCTTGCTTGTCATGTCTTGTCAAGTCATGTCATGTCATGTAAATTCACTTGTTATACCATGCCATGTGCAATTATCAGTCCAGTCATGTCAATAATTCGTTATTATCAAGTTCATGACAAAAGCATAAGAATATAAAAGGGCAACAGGGTACGCCATGGGGACTCAAAGTCTCTACGCGACAAGAGAACGCCAGGCCAAATAGACCCCAAGCGTAAAACAGCTCTACGCGGGCAAGACCTAAGGATAGGCAGCTCTACGCGAGCAAGAGTATGCTAGGCCAAATAGACCCCAAGCGTAAAACAGCTCTACGCGGGCAAGACCTAAGGATAGGCAGCTCTACGCGAGCAAGAGTACGCTAGGCCAAATAGACCCCAAGCGTAAAACAGCTCTACGCGAGCAAGACCTAAGGATAGGCAGCTCTACGCGAGCAAGAGAGCAGGGGGTGGGATTCTATGCGAGCAAGCGCTTTACGCTAGCAAAGCCGCATGCGGTCGAGACTCTACGCGAGAGTAAACGCTCTACGCGGGCAAACGCTCTACGCGAGCGGAGTAGCCCCTGCGTAGAGTTTGAATGAACTCGGCGTAGAAGCAATTACGCTGGCATGCAAATGCGTGTGCGTAAAAGGGTAATTAATACGCGGGCACGTAAAACGTGTGCGTAAAAACTAAATACTACGCTACACGTAAGAACGTGTGCGTAAAAACTAAATACTATGCTAGCACGTAAGAACGTGTGCGTAAAACTGCATACTATGCTAGCACGTAAGAACGTGTGCGTAAAACTGCATCTACTCCCCAAGGCCGGTACAAGCAGGCGTAAAGCTCAAGAAAGTCTCATCTCGGTCGAGTCTCGGTGAAGTCTAGCCGTTCAAGAGCCAAACTTGCGTAACATCAGAATGCCTTCTACATAGAACTCTTAGTTTTCGAAAATGAGCCAGTTTAGTAGATCAAAACCATGAAAATGAAAGAATGCTAAAACCTAGATCTACAAAAATCCATGCATCAAAATGAGAAAAGCCAAGTTCTAAAGTAGTTTAAAATCAGGCAAGGAAGCTAAATGATCCATAAAAGCATGGTGTTCTCTTGTGATAGCAAGCTGCACTTGCCTACGGTGGTGTGGGGTGGAGAAGGAGATGAGGAAGAAGAAGAGAAGAGGAGTAAATGAGTAATGAATGCAGAGAGAGAATGGTGGTGGGTTAATAAATGAGAGATGGTGGTAGGTAGGGATTTACATATCAACCCAAACCGAGCCCAACCAAGCCGAACCCAACCAAACCCAATGCATGCCAAGGCCAGGATAAACCACATGAACCAGGAAATGCGAACTAACCCATGCAATGCAAAATCCAAGACTAGCTAGTCAAGACAAGTCGAACCAGGATGAGCCCAAAATAAACCAAGCAAGATTAAACTAGGATCAAGCTAAGCAAGACAAGTCTAATTACGGATCGAGATTCCGTACACGTATACCAAAATACGTAATACGAACCACGGGCGTTACATGTATTGACCCACATTTGTGGACATCTTTACAGGCATTCGTGTATGGGAGAATCGTTTGATCAATACTATGGCATCGATGAATCAGATGGGTGTGCAGAAGTGTTCTAACAAGATGATGTCTTCTGTTATAAAGGTCATAATGTATGAAACGTTTAAATTCAGTTGTACCTGTGAGATTGTAAGCTAAGTCGGGATGTTCATTGTAAGCTTAGATGACAAGTATTTTAGTTGGCTATCAAGAGCCCTTTTGTAATCTTTTGTAAGCTTTGTATTTCGCTGAAAGCCTTGTACTTCATTTCAATTATCAATAAAGAGAACATATTTCTATATATCTTATTGTGACTTCAAGTTATCTGCTTAGTTTCGCTGCAATGTCGTTGCTTCCTGAGAAATATCATGAACTGCAATGGTTTTTCCTTGTACAAGCACAAGTTAGACTTGTTCGACATCACACCAAGTGGCTAGGAAGTCTGTCAAATATTATTTGTTAAAAAGAATTATATAAAAGATATGTTTATGATATATTTAGTAAAAATATAACTAGAAATTTGTTTAAAATGATATGATTAGTAAAGATATAACTAACCACACATTCGTCGTAATATTAATCTTATTTTGACATATTTTTCGCAGCATGACAAAATAAAATTTTAAACAGTAGTTTGTATGCATGTGACTGTCAAAATTTTGGCAGTCCTAACAATAGATAGAATTGCCAAAATTTTGATTAGCAAGCTCCCATATTTGACACTCGTGACTATTGTTAAGATTGTCAAAATTTTGACAGTTCTACCTATATTTGGACTACCAAAATCTCTACATTATGACTAACAAAATTTTGATAGTCCTAATTATTGTCATGACGACCAATATGTTGGCAGTCCTACGTGCATGTGTTGATTTCTGTCATTTCAGAACCCCTATAATAAGCTTTAAACTTCATTTAATGGGTCCTAAAGCCTCATTTTGTAATATCTACTATAAGATTAGGGGTGGAGGAAGAAAATGAAATTGGTGTTGTGTTTAAGAAGGAGAGTGACCTTGCCCCCTATCACCTCCTATCAATAGACCCCTAACAAAAAAATGACAAGTGTGTTATCCAATATCGTGTGGCCCCTACATCGATGTGGAGTTTGCTCCCTTTGCCATAATGATAAGGTGACCTCGTGAAGATGTATGCATGAGAGTCCTGATTTGCCACCACTGACCAGGAAGAAAAGGGGAGAAGAGTACCACTGAAGAAAACTGGTGTAACCAAGAAAATTGATCATGACCTGAAATTAATTTGCATCCCACATCGATGTGGAGTTTGCTCAGTTTAACAACAAATTTATCACACTAACTGTTAGATAGTAATCCCATGACAAGACCAACAATATTCACAAGAAGATGAAACTGCAACGAACACCACACCCTGCAACGAACACTACACCATAGTTCAATATCAACAAACATAACGAAAAATAGTGCCACTTTGAGAACAAAATCTAAATGATAAATTCAAAGTTTACAATATGTCAAAGGTGTTCTGTAATGCATGGCATATGCGCAGGTGCAGAATATGTTTCCATCCAGTACTTAAATCACGGCCATACGTTGTAATTACATGGCATAGACTAAAACGTATAGCCAAATGTTGTGTGTGATCATGTCGAGGTTTTTAGGTTTTTAATTGTTTTCATTGGGCACAAAACCTATAGCTGTTTCTGAATGACAACTGAATTAGCCAAGCCTGCTTGTTCAATAGTCATGGTTGCATCAGCAAGCTGCTTGGGTGGAAAGCCAACAGTCTGCAACTGGTAGTTCCTTGCTGCTCCGGGCCTTGATGAATCAATGAATGCCCGGATATCACCAACAGTATGCTGATAATTGAAGCGTGCAACCATTCTAGTGCCATCTGCTAACCTCAGCTGTATTGATGTTGATGGCAACGACCCATCTACAGAAAGACCAGTAGATAATGAAGCACTATGAGGCACAGTAGCAGCATTAGCAGCAGGGGCAGGGTCTTGAGAATCAGAAGAGGATCCACTGCCTAGAGTCCTCCCTACACCCTGAAATGCCATATGAGATCTCAGAGGTTCCTGCCAAATTTGAAGAAAGAGATTGAATGACACATTAGCTGAATATACAAGAATTAAGTTGCAAGTATGCAGAATAGAGATGCTCACAGGGTATTTCTCTTGTTTCTTCACGAGATTCACATGAACCGTAGACCTCCTATTGGCTGGTTCAAGTTCTTTAGGACACTCTGACTTCATAATGCTCTGGGCAAAAAAGTAAAAAATGAGAAGTAATAATGCTCAACTATGATGAAACCCTTGTATTAACACAAACAATTTTTATACAAAAAACGTTGAATAGTGAATGGACAAGCCTAGGCAATCAACTTCTAAATAGTCATTAAACGACACAAATTTGACCAAACAATGACTTCAACAACAAAAAAGCCTTTATCCAAAGTTTTGGGTTTGGTTGTTTCGAGTCCTCTTCCATTCAGCTCTGTTAAAGGTCATGTCCTCAGTAATGCTAACAAAAACCATATCCTTCTTTAAAACTTCAAACCCTATTTGTCTAGGCCAAACTCAAGTCTTAACAGCTCCATTAAGTACTATTTATCACTTGTCCTTACAGGAGCATCTTTTGGTGTATGTTGCACGTATCCAAACCACCTAAAGATGATCTCTCATCTTGTTCTCGATTGGCACAACCTCTAACTTCGCATTGACACAACCAAATTTCAGCTACACTTGTCATCTTGTTCTCGATTGACACAACCAAATTTCGGCTACACTAACTTTCTAGACATGGTATTCTCAAAAAACTTTCTAGACATGGTGCTTCTCAATTGTCCAACACTTTCATCCATAAAGCATGGATGGTCTTATAGCAGACTTGTAGAATTTTCCTCTCAACTTCAGAGATACCTTGCGATCCATAAAGGATGAACAAACAATGACTTGCTGATATTCACTGTTAAAATCAGAAAAAACTCGGCGCCTAGGTGGTCATGGTGGGCGCTTAGACACCGACTAGCATGTAGAGGAATTAGTAGGCGCTATAGACGCCTAGGCGGAATTAGGCGGTGTGCCTGCCCGACTACCGCCTAGCGACTTTTACAATTTTGCCGATATTAAACCTTTGACATTTCTGATATTGGGGAAAGCCTAGAAGAAGAAAAATAAACTAAGTTATTCTTTTTTTTTTCTTTGTTACTGCAAAATTAACCATAACAGTCACAACACACAAAGTCAAAATATACTCCGCATGATGGCACGAGAAGACAATATGGGATTAAACAATCTCAATATATTTATAAATCAGCACTCTCTAAACTTAATGGTTTAACAAAGCAAAGAGACAGGACTGGAGCAGCAACATTGCAATCAAACGCTCCAAGGAATAGGTTGACCATATTAAGTTGTTATCTGAAATCCCTCTCATTTATTATCCAAATTGGAGAAAAGTTCAGATCTAGTTACATCAAAATCACAGGATCTCTTCTAAGAAATGGAAGGAAATAGAATGAAGAGGAAACTTAACTGCCACTTAAAGGTAAGATGTTATTTGGAGTCTTGGACCAAGGATTGGGACCCCTGTACCATCAGTCCTGGTTTTATCCGATCTGAACCCAGATTCGGAATTAGGCAGGTAAGCTGGTATCCGTAACCGTAAGTAGACCCAGTTCTCAAAACGAGTAGGGTATAGGTCCACATAAATCCGTGTCAAAACAAATAGGGTACAGATCCACACAAACGTACCTGCCCTGGTCCACATACAAAAATCAGAGACATGTTCTATGAATTACCATATCTTAGTTGTTTCTGTACAAGGTGTAGTGAAATACCATAATCCAATGACACAACCAAATTTATAGTGAAGACATTGAAGGGGACCCTGGCCTGATACAGACCCGACCTTGTAGCTTATATGGGTCCGAAACTTGGACCTGTAGGAATTAGGTTCCAGGTCAGGGACTAACATTACCCAGACTTGACACAATAGCAGCTCTGTTTACGGAACAGGCTCAGAAACAATGGGTTCTCGCTACTCCTTAACAGCCCGCTTTCTTTAATCTAATATCCAAGAAATAAAAATGCATGGTGCGAAAAAGAACAAAAATGCACAGTGAATCATATAAAAAAAGAAGAAGAAAGCAGGATAAAAGAAAAACCATAGTTATCTACAATGTGTTGATAATATTGAACCCATGTGACTCCCATGGAAGAAAACACTTTTCAAAACTTAAGAGCTACCATGAGAGACAGATTTTAGTTTATAGTGTTTAGCCTAACTATCGTATTTAGGCCCCTTTACAATGTGAAGACTGGAATTTAACACCAATTATGCACTACAGCAATTGATAATTGATATATGCAAGAGACGAGGACGACTATGACATCAGTGACCTGATTGAAGTACAAACAAGTCTGACATCCCTCTCACTCAATAGATATAAATAACAACATGCTGCAAAGATAAACACATTCCTAATACCACATTCGGTAGAAAGATAATAATTCACAAGCCAAGTAGAAAATAAAGTCCAAAAATATACCCTTCTACTTTGAACAAAAATTATTCATTCCAGGATAGTACCTGCAAAAACGGTGCATTCTCAGGTTCGTCGAACTTCCTTAATGGGCCATCATTTACAGTGAAACCATTTGTCCAGAAAGATATGTTGTAAACAATATCTTCAGGCTGTTGGGGAGCAGATGGCACAGTTTCACCTGAGAGCAGTCTACCCCCCCAGTAAAACTTCTCGAGCTAGAAGCAGCTTGATAGTCATAAGGTACTGCCTGCTGTCTAGCTTGATCAAAAATTGCATCCGGATCATGATTACCTCTTGAAGGATCTTGGACAAGCATTCCACTGCAAACGAAATCCATGACTAACAGACCGAGTAGTATACTGACTTCAGTCTGAACTTAAATAAATAACACAAATGACCCAGCAGTTACATAATAATACATCACATTTCTTAATTTCTGTACAAGTTTATCTGTTCGTTAAAGAAAGGAGTTATACACAAGTTCCTTTTGGTTTCTTACCTGACATCGTAACTCCGTGTCATACATTAGGTTTCAACATGCAACACACATCCACAACAGCTATTTAGAGTCAAGAGGCTCCATTTCTTAGTTATGTTGCAGCATACACTATTTCTTTTAGAATAAGGCCAGCCTTTGAGGAACTCTCCTCACCTCCCAACCACATGGTTGCCCAACTTCCCGATACATTACTATTATAGTTAATAGTAACAGTTTAATCTATTGCTAATTGGAATCTAAATACTGCATACTCCACCTAAATGTTATAAGTAATGTTTTTTAAGCTCAACGAGGAAAAGGTGCACTACCTATTTTAGTTCACTTCTGACATATAACTTACAATTTTCACATGATTGAATGATTAGATTTTGTATTCATAGAGTTCATACTACTGGCACAGCATGACCAAATGATTTCTTCTTTTTCAAACAAAACCTTAGCTTGGGTAGATTACTATTTATCATGGTTCAAAACACATCAGGTTTGGTATTGGACATTCTTGTTTAGTAATGGTATTGTCATTCTTGAAACTTTTGGATTTTTCAGATAGAACTAACAGGTATCCGCACCTTGGAATTTTTTTTCCAAAATATATAGTGTAAACTGTACAAATATCCAAAATGCCTTTTTAAAAAGTTTTTATCTTCGGTATTATGAGCGTCATCCAGCTTAATATTATGTATAATATGTGTTTATTTATGACAATTTTGAACATGATTTTTTTAAAATTTCTAAATATACAATAGAACAGGAAACTATCTTATCCACAT
>JANAVB010036698.1:92500-317098 GCA_029216955.1 Iris pallida | reverse complement strand
AAATTGTATGGACTCAAAACCCTAACCATAATGGCTACGTCGCATGTTTTATGCGCGGGCTTTCTTCGTCTTCATTGAACTGTTCAAGTTTTATGTCCGAGTAGCATGGGGTATGCCTCATGTTCGAGCCGCATGAGAGTCATCTCGTGGCCGCATAAGCACTTTACAAACTGGGCCGCATGAAGATCTACCGAACAGAGCCGCATAAGTTCCTTTGAACTGAGCCACATAAAGTCCCATCAAACAGGACCGCATAAGCTCCCTTTGAACTATGTCGCATAAGGCTCCAATAAATCAGAGCCGCATAAGCTTCCTTGAACTGTGTCACATGAGGCCCCGCTAAGCAGAGCCGCATAAGCTCATTTGAACTGGGCCGCATGAGGCCCCATCAAATCAGAGCCGCATAAGCTCTTCTAAACTGGGCCGCATGAACACCCGCTAAACAAAGTCGCATAAGCTCACTTGAACTGGGCCGCATGAGGCCCCACCAAAATAGAGCCGTATAAGCCTCCCTTTTTAATTGTGCCGCATAAGGACCCACCTAATCAAAGCTGCATAAGCCCAGAAACACTAAGTGGTTTTACCTGGCCATCTTCTAACTTGTTTCTTTTACCTTTTTCAGTAAATTTGCCAGTCAATCTTGCGGGAGAACCCTTGGTAGGTCGTGCCCAATTTGCGGTGGGTGTGAGGTTCGACCACTTAGTCGAGTATGTGGTGAACCAGCTTCCTAAAGACGAACCTGTGGAGAGGCCGAGGGACATTAAAAACCAGTCCTTCTACTTTCTCTTGGGGATGATGAACTCAGGGCTGCTGGAGGGAAAACACCTGAAACCTGCGTTCCTCTTCGGGGATGCCTTAACTCTAAAGAATTCCCAAGTTCTGGATATATCTGAGAGTTAGAGTTTTACTTCCAATGGGATGGCGATCCATATTCCTCAGATGGAGCGTCACTTCCCACTGTCGTGGTTTAACATGTCGCCGATGGACAGAAAGATGGAGGATTCCTTGACTCTGTGCCGAAATAGAATATTTGTGGCCGAAATTCAGTATAACAATAACTTGAGGTCAGTACACACGGACAGGATACCGGTCAGCCGCTATGTGATGGGGCTGGCCCCGGGCAATTTCTTGAATGTACAAAGCCTCAATTTCAAGTTCTCTCAAGCTGACACTTTCCTGAACCAGCTTGTTCGGAAGGGGTCCTATCTCGTTGGCCGATTGTCGTTGCTGAATTGGATAAACCCCTCCCTTCGTGGACCAATATGTCTACGTTGATTGCGCGAAAATATGAGACTCTCCTGCGCGAGATTGGACTCTACCACGCTATTCGGGGCACCTGTTACGGCCTGCCCATAAACAAGAAATTGTTCATGGCTCTGCTGGAGATGTACAACCGCCGTACGGGGACCTTCTTTACACCCATAGGAGAGATGGGGCTTGCTCTCCACGAGATGCATGATGTCTCCAAGCTGCCTTGGGGAAATTAAGTTTTTGAAGTGTATACCCCGACGAACAAAGAGTTCGAGGATTTCGAGGAGTGGTTCCCGGGCTTTGTTACCATCTACCGGGAATTGCTATATCATCACAGCACATGCCAACATATGTCGAAGAAAAAAACGATTGCTCGGAAGGGAACCTTCCTCACACAAAGTCCTGGCTCACTTACCTTTTTAAGCTCGATGCCTTAGGCCGGGTTTCTCCCCGAAGTCCTCGAACTCGGGAGGAGGTGCAGGACCAAGTGTCGACCGCCAAGAGGGTAAGAACCACCGACGTCAAATTCGGGAGTCAATCTGAGTCTTTTGCTTATTTTTATCAAGACACTCAGCCGTTGTCCGAGAAGGCTCTTCTGACAGGCTTTCTGATGGTATGGCTGCGGAACTGCGTGGTCTCAGTAGGGGCTGGTTCTATTAAAAGGATCAGCCGCAACTTTATCCTCCCTGCTGTGAAGCTGGTCTTTGTGGCCAGACTAGCTCTTCTTCCAGCCATGGTGTGCAGCATACATCGTGGCTTTCGTACTTTCTCGTCCAAGGTCATCGCCCGTGACACGATGAAGGACTTTAAATGCATTGAGCTGCCCTATCATTATCTGATGGGGTGGCTGTTGATGAATTGTCGGTCTTTGATGAGGCCTGGCCCCGAAGATGGCATAACTGTTGATGATGCCTTCATCTTCCAGTATCGCCGCATGCCGTGGGATTACACGACTATGCGTGCCTATCAGATGGCACTGGAGTGGGTGGACAGATACAAATTTTTCGTGTATGTTCATCAGTTTACTGCTACAAAAGTCAACGACGTACATCTTGATGGTATTGGGCCTCCCCACTTCTTATCCGATAAGATGCTCCTTTGGTTGCACAATATTTGTCCTGCCCACCTGGTATACCACAACCGCAATACTATCTACTTGGAGCCTTACTTGCCCAGTAGGTTCTTCCGACAGTTTGGGTATAGTCAGCTATTCTTTGACAGTCCCAGCTCTTGCCTGGGTTTTGAAGGTAGCGTCCTTGACGGCATCAGGGCCTGGCACTATTATAACACGGTTCACACCCATACCAGCTTCTCAGTTCCTGATGCTGGAGAGTCAGGAAAGATCTTGTATTTGGCGGCTCTATACCATGTCATGGCGAACAAGCCTCATGTTGATTTTGACCCGAGTACCAGCTTCATTATTGGTACTGGCTTGGAGTAGAAGCCCAAGGGGTCCAAGGCGAGGAAGAAGAGGGAGAACACGGTTGTTGTGTCGGACTCGGAGTCTACCAATGCGGACGAAGAGGATGACCAGCATGATCCCGATAACTCTCTCCTTACTGCAGATAAGGTGGTGGCGGATCAGCCGTCTGTTGTACCTGGTCCTTCACGCAAGCGAAGCAGGCGTAAGTTCGCTGATGGCGGCATAACTTACTCCGTGAAACGGGCTGCGGTTAAGCCTCGCAGGCTGCTCATTAGGGAGAGACGCGAGGATGTTGACGTCGTTTCGGACGTGAATTGAATTACAACCACCTTCTTCTTTAGCTCTTTTTTTTTCTGAACTATGACCTAATCATTTTTCTTTCCTCTGTAGGCGTCAAGAGAATGAGACTTTCCAGAGCCGGCTGCTGCCTCTACGGTCGACCCGGCTCTAACTACTCTAATTAGAGATATGAGTGCCGAGATTCTTGCCACCGGGGTTCTTCCGGCGAGGTCTAGGATTTCTTAAGTTGTTGACGTCCCAATCCAGGGTGACGTGGGCTCTGCTGAACCCGTCTCCGAGACTACTGAATTTTAGCCGGGTGACGCTGATCCAGTTGTATCTCCTTTCGGGGCGGCTAGGGCGGAGGAACCAGCTGTATTCGGCTAGGATGTTGCTGGTGAAGAGGCTACGACGGCTGTGAGTGAACCTCAGCCTCAGCAACTCTTCCCTGGTAAGCTAAGTCAAGTCTTGACTAGTGAGGGGGTTTATTTGCTCTATCATCACATCCTGCGGGTTAAGCTGATTAATGGTTGCTCCGGACATACAGGTCCTGCTCCTTCAATGCCAACGACGGACATTATCGGGGAAGAGTTTGCCAGAGGTGATCTGGTGGAAGAGAGTGTGCCTCCTCCCCCTCCAACTTACATTGAGGGACCTCCCGCTGAATCGAGTTCGGGAGAGCAGGCGGCAGAACGGTCGGGGCGGGAAGAAATGGTCCCTGTACCTGTTCATGTGGCTCCGGAGGTCGACCTTTCCGTCCTGCCGAGTCTCCAGATATTTCGGGCAGTGGAGGAGGAATTGGCCGCTATTCAAGCATCCTTTCGCTCGGAACTTGTTTCCCTTGTGGCAGGGGCATCAAGTTTCTGTGTATCTTCTTCGACTCTGCCGGCTATTCTTCCTTTGACGCCGTCTTTCTCGAAAGTTCTGGATGAATCGTCAAAGTATGTAGTTGACAATTTTTACAGTCACCTGAGGCGAGGGGTTGAGGCTGCCGTAGAGAGGGGGACTGCTTTTGCCTTGGCCCGTCAATGCGCCCGTGGCCAGATTGAACTCCTTAGAACCCTTCCAGGTGGGGCAGGGATAGTTGAGCTTTTAGAGCCTAAATTGCTAGAGGCTGATCAGCTTGTGGCCCAGTTTAAAGTACTACGGCAAGTCGATCTGTCTTCAGCAATAGATCAGGAGCGTGCCTTCCTCATAACTGTCATGGAGAAGGTATGGGCTGCACGAGATGTGTCCAAACCGATTATAATGAAGGACCTCCACGATCTATCTCTACAGTATGATCAGCTGAGCCGCAGGGGAGAGGATTGCATTGCTCGGGAAGCGGCCGCCTCCCGTGGGATAATTGATACAAGAGAGCAGATCCTCGAGCTCCAGAGGTAATTAGCTTTCTTGGAATCTGAGCTCGAGGCCTCCCGCATGGATAAGGAGCTAATTGTTCAGGAGGCCAACAAGGTCACCCGAACTTCTGCTGACTTGGAGCGTGCTCTGAAAAGGCTTGAAGATGGCTGGTAGGCTCACGCTCATCTGGAGGATGCGGAGCGGTTGACTCAGGAGGCCGAGCGCCGGGCCAAGCGGCGGTTTAAGCGGTCGACGGCCGTGTTGAGGGACCGTCTCAAAGAATTATTTATCGCCGAACCATTATCGACTTTGTTTCTTTTCTTTCTTTTTTTATATTTCTTCATCTTTTTGGTAGGGACGTGGTCCCAAAGAATATAGTACTTTTGATTTGATTTGAATAAATAACTTTGCTTGCATCATCATTTATCTGTCGTGCCTGTACTTCATCTTTGTTATTATGTGTTTGCCCTACTGGGGGCTTTTCTGTGGACCTATTACCCTTGGCATACCTTGGTTTTAGGTACGGATAATAGGTTTGATAGGTATATCTAGAACAACTCCGCGGTAAGGTGGATATGGAAGTTCTTGGTACCGGGCGAAAGAATGCTGTGGACCAGCTGGGTTCCAGAGGCATGAGATGGTGAGAAAAGAGGCGCGTGTACTAGAAAACTTAGTACAACATTTGTGGTCAATTGTAGACATTTGTGGTCAATTGTTGACATTTGTGGTCAACTGTGGACATTTGTGGGCCTATTATCCTTGGCGTACCCTGGTTTTGGGTACGGATAATAAGTCGAGAGAAAACCAACATACTTACTCAGAGATAATGAGGACGTGGTAAATATGAGAGTTTCTTCAATGGAGTCTTCCTACTCAGAGGTAATTAGGACGTGGCAGGAGTGGATACCATGAAGGGTACATAGAACAACTCAGAGGTAATATGGACATGGAAGTTCTACGTGAGGGATGGTTTCTTTTTGATTAAAGTGAAATAACTCAGAGGTGACATCGACGTGGTTGTTTCGGGAATTTTGTGGATCTATTACCCTTTTTATGTGCTAAAAGCGCGGGTAACAGATCATGAGAAAAATGCTTTTTTTAGGAGGGAAGTTCAGAGGTATGATCATACATGACTTACTACCCAGAAGATGCGATATAGATTCATTTGGAGTGACCAGAGTGTAAGTTCAGCGGTACCTAAGGGTACATAACTCAACAATCCGGTTGATTCGGAGGGTGTCGTTTAGACATAATACTTCTTCAGGAACTTGCCGTTGACGGACATCATGAGCAAGTCTCCGTTTTGTTTTGCGAGGCGGTAAGAACCATTGGAGAATACGGCCTCGATGATAAATAGGCCTTCCCACTTTGGCTGAAACTTGCCGCGGTTTTATGGGTCATAAACATCGGCCTCCGAACTGCCATAATGAGATCGCCCACTTGGAATGTTCTCAGTTTAACCTTTTTGTTGAAAGCTTCCGAGATGCGTGCTTGATACAGCTCGATTCGTTGTTGAGCTAACAGGCGCTTCTCTTCCAAGGCCTCCAACTCTTGTAGCCAGCGATGGTAATTATCATCCGTCGTCAATCGATAGGTGAGGGCGACGCGGAGCGAGGGGATTTGAGTGTCCAGTGGGAGAACTGCCTCACTCCCATACAGCAGAGAGAATGGTGTGTTCCCGGTGGCCGTCCGGACTGTAGTACGGTACGCCCATAAGCATTCGCCAAGTTTTTCATTCCAGTCGCGTTTGTTGGAAGACACGAATTTTTTGAGCAGCTTGATTATAGTTTTGTTGAATGCTTCTGCCAACCCATTTGTCGCCGGATTGTACGGTATTGAAGCAACATTCTGGATCTGATGTTTGTCGCAAAACCGATAGAAGGCGTGGCTTGCGAACAGCGGACCATTGTCGTAGATGATCCTTCGGGGCAGTCCAAAGCAATAGATGACTTGATGTTTGAGGAAGCTGATCATATTTGATGTCTTTATTTCTGCAAGCGGCACAACTTCCGCCCACTTGGAGAAGTAATCCGTAATTGCCAGTATGAAACGGTGTCCTCTGGTCGAAGGTGGAGTGATTGGACCAATAATGTCCATTCTCCATGCCCCAAATGGCCAGGATGCCACCGTCGGGTATGGGAATTCAGATGGTTGATGTATGAAATCTATGTGGACCTGATAGGCTTTGCAGTTTCTTGTATAGTCTATCGCGTCTGCCACCATCGTAGTCCATCAATAACCCATGCGGCGAAGACGGTCTTACAGCTGTGAGCCAGGTTGATGGGCCCCACAAATACCGTCATGAGCTTCGTGTACCGCTTCTTTGGCTTCTGTATTTGACAAACATCGAAGTAGTAGTCCATCGTAAGATCGCCGATACAGCATCTTTGTCTCAGTATCGTAGAAGAATCTGAGAGAACGTCTTCTGATAGAGGTGGCTTCTTTCGGGTTCTCCAGCAAGATGCCATAGACTGCAAAGTCAATAAATGGGAGCCTCCAGTCCTATGTCTCATCGATCGTCAGGGCAGAATGACTCTCAACAAATTGAACGTTGTTCTTCGAACAGACCAATTCATGGCCTATTACATCCACCAAGTGGTGAGTATGATTCGGGACTGCCAGAGAAGCAGCCAGTCCTGCTAAGGCGTCGGCTTCAATGTTCCGGAGTCTCATAACATGTTCTATGCCCTTTCAGAGACGTAATGATGGCGATCGCTACCTGATGATAGAGGATCATGTCTTCTTGACGAACTTGATATGAACCCCGGATCTGATTGACGATTAACTGTGAATCGCCATATGCCTCTAGGTACTCTACCCCCAATTCTATTGAAAGTGGGAGGCCGATAACCAAGGCATTGTACTCGGCCATGTTGTTCGAGCAGGGTTCTCTAAGGGAATATGCCCGGTTGATCACCAAGCCAGAGGGAGAAATCAGTACCACTCCAATCCCAACGACAATGTTGCCCTTTGGCCCAGTTCTTGAAGCACCGTCGAAGAACATTCGCCAGACGGAATCATCGGAAGCCATGTTTGAATTTGCGACCTCGTCTGGAATCTCTTCATATATTCTTGTTGACTCCGAACTTGGATGGGCTGCTAAAAATTCTGCCAGAGCTTGACCTTTAACTGCCTTTTGCAGAACAAAGATCATGTCGTAGGGAGACAATAATATCACCCAGGTAGCGAGGCGAGAGCTGAGTGCACCCGACTTGGTCATGAGTACCCTAAGGGGGTTAACTCTTGATATGACATGGATGGTTTGTCCTGTAACATAGTATTGCGTCTTCTGGATAGCGAACACCAGAACAAGACATTCCTTCTCCACGCGGTGTATCTATGCTAAGGCCCAATCATCATTCGGCTGAGGTAATAGATAGCTTGTTCATGCCCCGCGTCATTGTTTTGTGCTAGTAGAGCACCGAGGGAATGCTCCATCGCTCGTACATAAAGCAAGAACGGCTTTCCAGCAACTGGGCCACCAGAACTGGAGGATTTGACAGATATTCTTTGATGTTGTCGAATACGCGTTGGCACTCTTCATCCCATACGAATGAGACGCCCTTCTTCATGAGGTGGGTGAATGGTTGACATCACTCGGAGAGGTTAGTGATGAACCTCCTGATGTAAACTAGCCTCCCTTGAAGGCCTCGGAGTTCACGAAGATTTCTCGGGGGACCCATCTCCATGATTGCCTTCGTCTTCTCCGGATCTAATGAATTCCATGGGCAGTAGTGATAAAACCTAGAAGTTTTCTACTAGATACGCCCAAGAAGGATTTGGTAGGATTCATCTTCAAGTTTTGCGCTCGTATTAGGTCGAATACTGTCCTCAGATCCTGCATATGGTCTCCCTTAGAGCGGCTTTTGACAGCGATGTCATCAATATAACACTCCACGGTCTTGCACAGGTGATCTCTGAAGATGACAATCATGGCTCTTTGATATGTGGCACCGATATTCTTTAAACTAAAAGGCATGACTGTGTAGCAGTACACGCCAATCGGTGTTCGGAATGATGTATGCTTTTCGTCGTCAGGAAACATCTTGATTTGGTTGTATCCTGAGAAGCCATCCATGAATGACATGCGCTTAAAGCCACATGTATTGTCGATCATGATGTCCGTAATGGAAAGAGGGAACTCATCTTTAGGACATGCTTCGTTTAGATTTCGGAAGTCGATACAAATTTGAATCTTTCTATTCTTCTTGAGGACTAGTACTATGTTGGCGACCCAGTCTAGATGTTGCTCCATCCGGATGAAGCTGCTAGCTATCAGTTTGTTGACCTCAGCTTCGATAGAATTCATGATGTTCGGGCGAAAATGTCTTTTCTGTTGCTTGACCGACTTTGCGTCTGAATGAATGTTGAGTTTATGAAGTACAACCTCAGGGTTTAGCCCTGGCATGTCTTCATAGTTCCAGGCGAATACGTTAATATACTCTCTGACGAGTTGCAAAAGTGCCTCCTTCTCTTCTTCTGTCAGGCTTTTGCTGACGAAGATTGGCTTTGGAGAGGACTCATCGCCGAGGTCAACTTGCATAACCTCATCTTTAGTAGGAGGTTCACGGAGTTCGAAGCGTTTCTTCTATTGTGCATCTAGTTGTTGGACCCAAGGTTCTAACTGGATAAGTTCGGGTACGTCTTCGTCTTCTTCTTAGGCATCAGCAAATGCCATATTGACAGATAGAGATTGCCTGAATACGTCCCCGATGCTGACATCCGAATCAGAAGTTGGTGATCCGGTTGAGTGTGAATGCCAGTCACATTCCTCATCTGAGCTTTCAGGGGTCATTGCAGGTGTAACATAACCTAGCCCATGTCTGGTCTTGTTGTAGTAATCAAGTGGTTTCCTAGCCGGGACTGTCAACTGTAAGGGTAACCGTCGACCAGTGCCGTAGTTTAAGCCTGCCGTAGTCTCCAGATCATACTCCTGTTTTTGCATGAGGTACTTGGATCAGGAGCTATATAGATAAAGGGGCAGTATTCCAGTATCGGGTTCGAGATCAACTTCTTCTATCCTGAAGGGATGTGGATCATTCTTCCGGCCGAAGATGATTGGATGATCCTCTCCCTCGACTATGAAGCAAGCGTCTTCTACGGGAGTAAGTTGGTTTGCGGTGTAGACATTTGTCACCTGTGTGTGTAGGTTGGTGCCTATATCGTATTCCATAGCATACATGGTACAAAGCTTATTAAGCTCGAGGTAGTTCAAAGATAACCCTTTATTGATGAAATAAGGTATCTTTTCAGGTGGAATTACATCATCAGCTGAAGGGACATCAGTGTGAGCAGCCACATACTTGGCCAGCTCTAACTCCTTGTCGGCCACACCCTGTGTTAATAAAGACTGGGAGGATGACCTGGGCAACTTAATCATCAGGGGCTCCACCGGTGGACCAGAACGTGGGGTCATTGGCGCACTAGTGACCCCCAGTTTGGTGCTCGGGGCTTGGCGGGGAGTTGTTGGCTCGCTAGCAGTCCCCGTCTTAGCGCTCGGCTGTCGACCCATTGTTGGACGATGAATCATCATTGGCTTAACAGAATGATTGGACTCTTTTGTTTGTTGTTGACCGGCTTTAGGTAGCCTGATTGTCAGCGGCTCCGTAGTGGATCTCGGCCCTTGGCCAGACCTTGGCAGTCGGATTGTTATCTGCTTCTTTTGTGCAGTGAGCACCGGGAGACCAGTTGCTTCTCTACGCAGAGTGGCTGTGAGAGGTGCCGTCTTGCCTGGTTTACGGGGTTGGAGATGTATTCTCAAGGGTTCCTCAGCCCTCGCAATGGCCTCCATATGTTCTTGAACATCCTCCTTGACCAGGTGCCTCTTTAATTTCTCGTACAAGCAAGAATCCGAATAATAAGATTCGACCCCTTTGAATGGATCGATGTCAGCAAATTCCGTCCTTATGAAGCCGTACTTGTCGACGTACTTGAAGCACTGGGGCAATATGGAGGGCTCGATCATGTAATCGTGTATCCACGGATGTCCCAGGAGAATATTGTAGAAGGTGTCTACGTCGATGATATAGCAGGTTACTCCGACTGAAGGTCGCCAATTTGGCACTTCAGGCGAATCTTTCCAATAGGATAGCTTATCCCGGAATTGAAACCACTGATGGCGGTGCTGGTAGGAGTCAGCCGATGCATAGGAATGCGCTGATGGTGGAGCAAGCTCTTCGGGATAATGCTTATCGAAGAACCGGGATCAATGTGCATCCAATCTACCTTGACGTCGCCGACATATCCATTATAATATAGAGGGCGATCGTGCAGGTTGGTTTTGATAAGCATGTCCTGCAGAGTGAACACAATATTGGGCATGGCCCCTGTACAAGTGCTGTCCTGGAGATCCGCAGGCGAGCTCTCCCCAGTGAGATTGACCTGAGCCAGATATCGGTCGACATTCTGGAGTGCCTCGTTCAGTGCGATACGAACATCTTTGGAAAGTCTCAGGAGCTCATACAATGACAACTTGGCCGGTGTATTGGCCAATTGTGCCAAAATATCAAAAATTGTAGGGCTTATCCAGCTCGTGAGGCGTGTCTTTTCGGAGCGGCTTGTCAAAGCCGGTCTCCTTTGGCTTGGGCTTACGGCTGGCGGAGGCTGAGAAGGTCCTAGAGCATCAGCAGCGGCCTACTGGAGTTCTTCAGCCGAGTTACCCGGTGTAGGTTGGGATTGTGCACCAGACCGGGTGACGACAGCCGTAGCTTCTTCGACATCAGCCGAGATTGTGCGGCAGGACTTGACTTTCCCACTATTCTTCTTGCCGGTGGAGGGTGGTGTGGGCTGAGTCACTTCGGGTACCAGGTCCGGATGGACCGACATGACCTCCCCTCGTGATGTGGTGAGGGGCATTAGACCAGCAGCCTGGTCTCGGGAAGGTAGAAGATTAGCGACGTCCATCTTTGCCCGGAGGACGGGTACTACTCCATCTTGAGTCTTTGTTGGAGGGAAGCTGCCGAATTGGACTGACACCATGTTGGCAACGACCGTCACCTCCTCGAAATCAATGGCTAGGGCCTTGGAATCGATGAGGTTTTGGATGTACCGCTTCAGTTGGAAGCAGTCTTGAGTGGCATGGTGGACATAGCGATGGTAGTGACAGTACTTTGGCTCTCCATCTCTACAAGACAAGGTTCACGCCCTGGAGGAGCGAGCTGAATTCGATCTCCTTGTACGAGCATGTCAAGGATGGGCTTGACATGGCTGTCTTGGAAGGAGTAAGTGATCTGCGGCCACTGCTTCTCTGCCGGCTTCGGTTCAGTCTTCTGGGCTGTGTCGGCCACCATGGCCTGTTTGCCCTTGTTGTCTCGGCTGTTGGAGGAATTACTACTGTTGTTGTTATTGGCGTTAGGACGTTTGCCCTTGTCCTCTCCCTCCGAGAAGTACAATCCCAGTTGGCGAGCTTTTTTCAACTTGTCTTCAGCGCTAGTGGCGCTGATGATGAAAGTCTTTTAGTCCTTAAATTGACTTCCGCCCATCCAGAGGCTGATTGTAGGGAGCAGCCTCTTTTGGCAAATTTCAATCAAGGAAGAGTCCGGATTATAGGAGGGCAACTTCATCGCGGTTTGGCGAAACCGCTCAATATAGTTCCTTGTCAGCTCCTTCTCGCCTTGAACAACGTCCATGAGGTTTGACATTGTGACATCCTGTCCCACCTCATTGAACCTCTCCAAGAACATACGTTTGAAGTCGAAGAAGGAATGGATGCAGTTGTCCGGCAGGTTGCGGTACCAGTCGAATGCAACTCCCTCCAATACCCCAATGAACAAACGTGTAAGGATGGCGTCGTCATATGGAAGATGATCTATTGTGACCTCAAAGTAGGTTACGTACCGGCTTGCAGAGGTCTTGCCATCATATGGATTAATGTTGAATGGCTTGTACCGAGGAGGGAAGGGGACATCTCTCCATGAAGCAGGATACGGCTGTCATATCCTGAGGTCCTGAGAGTTATCTCGGGCGTGAAATATTGCCCGAATCTCTTGGACCTCTCTTCTTGCCTCCCTAGCCTCGTCTGTAGCGGTGGGAGCCGACATCCCGGGTGGATTATCGCCCGGGGTTGGCGCAGTTGTGTTTGAGTCTGCATTGATGGCGGTACCCATGCTTGTCTGGCCAGGCATCCTTCCTTGGAGAGTCGGCGCGGCTGCCTTAATCTCGTCTACTTATTTGACCAAGGTATGAAGGATGGCCTCAAGGGTGTCGAGGCACTGTTGGTTGCTGGGACCGTCCTGGTCATTCTCAGTCATAAATACTGTTCTCACACGGTGAACAGTGGAAGGAACTGTAGAGGATGTGCTCTCCGAATCATACCCCTGAATGGAGAAGTCGTCGGGATATGTAGGAATGTTCTCCTCCGGTTCGGACTCGGAGGAAGTGCTACCCCCTGCATCGAAGGTTGCTTCACCTTGGGACCCATGGACATCTGGGTCCGTTGCATCTGTTGGAGGAATTGTCTCCCCTGGTTGATCTTCTTGGAACACCGGATTGTCGTGGATGTTCCGAGGGGTGTTACCCCTAGCTTCGGCTACCCCCAGGTGTAGAAGCATGGAAAAGAATAAAGAAAGATCCATGCAGTCAGAGAGCCCCCTGCAACTCAGAGAGTTCATGCGGCTCAAGTATCCATGCGGCTCGAGCGTCTATGCGGCTCAAACAAGTCCTATGCGGCTGAGGAGCCACGTGGCCTACAAACAGCTCTCTCGTTTTTGCATTAAATGCCTTGACGGCTGACAGCTTTGACGAGGTGACAGTTCTGACACGAAGATATCATTATGACTACCTCATAATGACGGATTCCTTGGAAAGCGATGAAAATCTCTGACATAATCTCCCGAGATTCAGAAACTGTCATACGACTTTGACACGTGGACAGTTGTATGCGGCCCAAGCGGGGACTCCCCCATGCGGCTCACGAATACCAGCCCCATGCGGCTCATAAAGACCAGCCCCATGCAGCTCACGAAGATTAGCTCCATACGGCTCACGAAGACCAGCCCCATGCGGCTCACAAAGACCAGCTCCATATGGCTCATGAAGGACAGCTCCATGCGGCTCACGAAGACCATCCCTATGTGGCTCATGAAGACTATCTCCATGCGGTTCACTTATACTCATGCGGCTCAAATCATTACCATGCGGTCCAAATATTCAGAGGGGGGACCACTCTTAGGCAGCCTGGACACGTGGCCAGCTTTATGCGGCCCAACTTTCCTGCGGCTCAGATTTCTGTTGTTATCACATGTGGCATGATAGCAGGGCATGTGGCATCAGATTGATCGAAATCTTTCATCAAATCCCAATGAAATATTGGGATCAAATCAGATCATTTACAAATAAGCCAATTAAAGACACGTGTCATGGAATCCGAGGTTGGCATGATAAATCGGGAGGATTTATGTCAATCAGCATTAATTAACCACAAAAGATTTGATGCAATCATATTTATTGCTCAAATCTCGATGAACGGCCCAGATCTAATGATCCTTAGCCGCCGACTTCCAATAATGGGCAATTATTGTAAACCCTAGTGAGGCCCCCCCACTCTTATAAATAGCAGGGTGCCATTCCCTTGCAAATATATACGGAGACACATATATACACAGAGACACACATAGAAAGATATAGAGAGACATATACAGAGACAGAGACAGACGCACATAGAGAGCCAGAGAGCCTGAAGCGAGAGTATTTTCTTTGTCAATGCCAAACAGTTCTTCCACAGAGCCAAAGAAGCTGCACCCGATCGTCCAAGGAGTAAGGCAGAGCGGACGTCGCTTTCCCGAGCCTCTATCGTCACCCCCCAGAATCTAAAATAAATAATTGTACTTAGATTGCTGTACCTAGGTTTTCGTCCCTAGGCTTTCTTTGCACGAGTGAGTTTGTATTGCGAAGTAAAAGTCCAGTCCTCCGATAATTGTTCTATTCTTTTATATTTTATGGCAAACACGATGGCGACTCTGCTGGGGACAAACTTCTCCACGACTGAGGAGTTGGTGACACAATCGGATGCAGCCAAACTAGGCTCCACGCAACAGAAGATGGTCGTCCGCTTCGACCAACAGGTGTTTGAAAAAATGCTCTCTGAAGGAAGTGCTGGCCCGATCCAGAAGCGAGCCCACACAAAGAAAGCTCGCCGCGAGTGGAGGCCAAAAGCATTTGCTCCTCCACAAGCTCTGGATGGGGTACTCTCTGCTACCCAAGACGGCGAAGGCGACTCTCATACGGCTCCACTTCGAGCCGTAGAGCACTCTGCTGTCCCCAAGTCTGGCAGAGGAAAGCACTACGATGCTGGACTTGCAGGGACAAAGAGCGACTCTATGCGCCCTAAGAAGAAGCCGAGCACTCCTGTGGCTAAATCTGTCAACCACATGCAGGAGGCTCATATGGGTGAATCTACCAGCCGCATGAAGAAAGTCTATGCGGCCAGATCATCCAGCCGCATGAAGAAAACTTATGCGGCTGAGACTCCCAGCCGCATGAAGAACGCCTATGCGGCTACGTCTGCCAGCCGCATGAAGATTGTTGATGACAGCAGCATGATGCCTACCCCGCGCAGCTCTGTCTTCGACCACCTATCTTATGGTCCTGATCTCTTGTGCTCCCAAGAAGATATGTCTGACTCTCTCCAGCATCACCTAGACTCTTCCTACTATGTACCCTTACGTACTAGAGCAAAGAAGTCTAGGACAGCGCGAGCTTGGCAAGCTCGGTCCGCTGATCCGGTCTTTGACCATCCGAGCGTCCCGTATACCGTTATGCGGGCCTCAGATGGGAAGTTATACAGAACCACTCGAGTCCAGCCCCCGACGGCAAACGGACAGAGAGGTTCGCAAAAGTCTCCCAAAATCCAGGGAGCAAACATGGTCGATCCAAACCCATCTGACTTGTGTGAGGCCATCCTCCACAAACGCAAGGAAAGAGAAAATAAATTAGGGTGCAAAAAGTCCTGCCACAGACGTCACTGCACCCAAGTCATCATCAACTGCTGCTGCAATAACGCGACGGTGCGAGAAGACCGGCAGTCCGTCTTTCAAAGACTGTAACAGCCGTCTTCAGAAGACGAGGCACTTCCCGTCGTCTCCTGTAACTCTGCTCAGAAAGTCCCCGCTGATGGAAGAGGGAAGAAGACAAATGTTCCCAGTCCGAAAGTTTCAACCACTTTGACCAAAAGACTGTCGTCTCAGCGGGTGCCCACCATCGGAGTTTTCTAAGGCAGACGTTCTAAGACGAAATCTGCTACAGTGGGAGATTCGTCGTCCACAATGCTGGGGGTTGCTGGGACTGGGGGTAGCACTCCTCTGAACCTCTATGACAATCCGATGTTCTAAGAAGACGAGCCGGGGGAGACAACTCTCCCATCAGATGCAGCAAACCCCGACGTCCTCGAGGACGTCCACAACTCCCAAGACGAGGCAAACTCGGAGACTGGGGGTACTGTTCCTTCCGAGTCCGAACTAGAAGAGAACATTTCCACATACCCCGATGACTTCTCACTACAGGGGTATGATTCGGAGGGCGCTTCCTCCACCGCTCCGTCCATCTCTCCTCATGGGAAGTCAGTATTCATGACAGACAGCAGCCAAGTAGGTTCCAGTGATCGCCAACGCATCGACACTCTCGAAGCCATATTGCTTGCCTTGGTCAAGTCTGTGGACAAGATGAAAGCGGCCCTTCCAACTCTGCAAGGAGGGACGCCTGGCCAAACAAGCGCGGGTCCCACGGTCAATGTGAACTCGAATTCGGCGGCATCAAACCCGGGCAACAATCCTCCTGAAGAAACGGCCCCCACCGCCGTGGATGAGGCCCGCGAAGCGAGAAGAGAGGTCCAGGAGCTCCGAGCCAAGTTTCATGCTCGAGAGAATTCTTAAGACCTCAGAATACGGCAACCGTACCCTGCTGCCTGGAGGGATGTTCCATTCCCACCAAGATATAAGTCGTTCAAAATCAATCCTTATGATGGCAAGACCTCAGCAAGTCGGTACATCACTTACTTCGAGGTCGCCACCGATCATCTGCCCCATGGCGATGCCATTCTTACACGATAATTCATCGGGGCATTGGAAGGGGTCGCCTTCGACTGGTATCGCAACCTGCCAGACAAATGCATCCACTCCTTCGTCGGCTTCAAGCGCATGTTCTTGGAGAGATTCTACGAAGTAGGGCAGGACATCACAATGTCCACCCTCATGGACGTCGTCCAAGGGAAGAAAGAACTGACAAGGAACTATATCGAGCGGTTTTGCCAAACCGCAATGAAGCTGTCGTCTGAAAAACCGGATTACTCCTTGATTGAAATTTGCCAAAAGAGATTGCTCCCAACAATCAGTCTCTGGATGGGCGAAAGTCAATTCAAGGACTGGAAGACGTTCATCATCAGTGCCACAAGCGCCGAAGAACGATTGAAGAGGGCTCGCCAATTGGGATTGCACATCTTTGACGGAGAGAAAAAGGGCAAGCGTCCTAATACCAACAACGACAATGGGGGTTGCCCCTCCAACAATCGGGACAGCAGGGGTAAGCAGGCTATGGTGGCCGACACAGCACAAAAACCTGAGCCAAAGCCGGCACACAAATAATGGCCGCAAATCACTTACTCCTTCGAAGACGGTCACATCAAGCCCATCTTGGACATGCTCATACAAGGAGAAAGAATTCAGCTTCCACCAGCAAGACGGGAACCGCGGCAGGCAGACATGGAAAATCCAAAGAACTGCCATTACCACCGCTACGTCCACCATGCCACACACGACTGCTACCAACTAAAACGATACATCCAAAATCTTATCGATTCGAACGCTCTGGCCATCGATTTCGAAGAGGTAACAGAAGCAGCCAATATGGTGTCAGTACAATTCGGCAGCTTCTTCCCGACAAAAACTCAAGACGGTGTGGTCCCCATCTCTCTGGCGACAATGGAGATTGCTAATCTTCCACCTCCTCGAGATCAGGCTGCTGGTCTAGTGCCCCTCACCACATCGCGAGGGGAGGTCATGTGGATCCATCCAGACTTGGTATCGGAAGTGACTCGGCCCACATCATCTTCCATCTGTAAGAAGAAGAGTAGAAAAGTTAGGTCATGCCGCACAATCTCGGCAGATATCAAAGAAGCTGCAGCTGTCGTCACACGGTCGGGGGCACAATCCCAACCTGTGGCTGACAACTCGGTTGAAGGTCATCAGCCCGCTACGACTGATGCTCCGCGACCGGCTTAGCCTCCGACGACCGACAAGCCTAGGATAAAGGAGACTCGCTTTGACAAATCCCTCCGAAAAGAGGCACTGCAGGGGCTGGAGAAACCCTACAACTTCGACATCTTGGCACAATTGGCCAACACACCGACCAAGTTGTCATTATACGAGCTTTTGAGACTCTCAAAGGATGTTCGTGCGGCTTTGAGCGATACACTCCAAAATGTCGACACATACCTGGCTCAGGTCAACCTCACGGGAGAGAACCCGCCTGCAGATCTCCAAGACAGCGCCTGTACGGGAGCGATGCCCAACATTGTCTTCACTCCATAGGTGATGCTCATCAAAACCAACCTGCACGATCGCCTGTTATACTACACTGGATATATCGGCGACGTAAAGGTAGATCGGATGCACATTGATCCTGGCTCTTCCATAAGCATTATCCTGAAGGGTCTTCTACATCATCTCCGCATCCCAATGCATCGCCTGACGCCTACAAGCACCGCCATCAGCGGTTTCAATTCGGGTAGGAGCTACCCAATTGGAAAGATTCGTCTGAAGTGTCAAATTGGCGATCTCCAATCAGAAGTCACCTTCTACGTCGTAGATACAGACACTTCTTACAACATCCTCTTGGGGCGCCTGTGGATACACGATTATATGATCGTGTCTTCCATGTTGCACCAGTGGTTCAAATATGTCAACAAATACGGCTTCGTGAGGACGGAATTCGCTGATATCGATCCCTTTAAAGGGGTCGAATCCTACTACTCAGACTCTTGTCTGTACGAAAAGTCGAAGAAGCACCTGGGTGAAGGAGATGTGCAAGCTCGTACCGAGACAGCCACAGGATTAGAAGAACCTCTGACGATCCACCTCCAAGCTCGCAAACCTGGCAAGTCTGCACCCCTTACTGCCACTCTGCGTAAGGACGCAATCAGCCTCTCAGCACAAGAAGAGCAGATGATAATCCGACTGCCAAGGTCTGGCCAAATGCCAAGACCCTCAACGGAGCCACTGACAATCAGGCTGCCGAGAGTCGTCCAGCCGCAAACGGAGAAGCTCAATCCCTCCGACAAGCCAATGATGATACGCCTTCCCAAGAAGGGTCGTCACCCCGATGTAAGGCCTGGAACTTCTAGCGAACCTACCACTCCCCGTCCAGCATCGAGCACCAAGCTGGGGGTCGCTAGTCTGCCAACAACTCCAAGCTCTGCTCCACCAGCTGAACCTCTGACGATCAAGCTGCCTAGGTCATCCTCTCAGTCTTCGTTTATACAAGGGGTAGCCGAAGAGGAACCGGAGCTAGCCAAGTATGTGGCTGCCTACACTGATGTTCCCTCCGCAGATGATGTAATCCCCCTAGAAAAGATACCTTACTTCATCAATAAAGGGCCATCTTTGAACTACCTCGAGCTCAATAAGCTATGCACAATGTATGCTATGGAACACGGTATAGGCACTCACCTACATACACAAGTGACAAATGTGTACACCGCAATCCAGCTTACTCCGGTAGAAGACGCTTACTGTATAATCGAGGGAGGGGACCATCCAATCATCTTCGGCCGGAAGGACGATCCGCATCCCTTCACCATAGAAGAAGTCGACCTTGGATCAGATGCCGAAAGACTGCCTCTGTATCTTTATAGCCCCCAATCCAAATATCTCATGCAGAAACAGGGGTATGATCTGGAGACGACGCCAGGCTTGAACTATGGTACTGGATGACGATTACCTTTGAAGCCACCGGTCCCGGCCGGCAAACCACGGGACTACTATAGCAAGACTCGATGTGGGTTAGGGTATGTAACACCCACGACGACCCCTGAGAGTTCAGATGAAGAATGTGATTGGCATTCACATTCAACCGGGTCACCAACTTCTGATTCGGATACCAGCATCGGAGATATATTCAGACAAGTCCTGTCAGTCAACATGGCATTCGCCGACGGTTATGAAGAAGACGAAGACATCCCTGAAATCTTCGAGTTATAGCCGTAGGCCCAACAGTTGGATACACAATGGAAAAAGTGGTTCGAACAGAGAGAACCTCCTACTGAAGATGAGGTTATACAAGTCAATCTCGGCAGCGAATCTTTTCCTAAATCGATCTTCGTCAGTAAAAGCTTAACTGACGAAGAGCGAGAATCGCTGCTGGAACTTGTCAAAGAATATATTGATGTGTTCGCCTGGAGCTATGAAGACATACCGGGATTAAATCCTGATATTGCTCTTCATAAACTCAATATTCGGCCGGATGTAAAGCCAGTCAAGTAACAACAACGACGCTTTCGTTCGGGCATCATGGATGCGGTCGAAGCCGAAGTCAACAAACTGATAGCCAGCGGCTTCATACGAGTAAAGCAACATCCTGACTGGGTCGCCAACATAGTACCCGTCCCCAAGAAAAATGGGAAGATTCGAATCAGCATCGACTTTCGCAATCTGAACGAGGCATGCCCCAAAGATGAATTCCCCCTCCCTATCATAGAAATCATGGTCGACAACACATGCGGCTTCGAACGTATGTCATTCATGGACGGCTTCTCGGGGTACAACCAAATCAAGATATCGCCTGACGACGAAAAGCATACATCATTCCGAACACCGATTGGCATATACTGCTACACAGTCATGTCGTTCGGTTTAAAGAATGCCGGCGCCACATATCAAAGAGCCATGAGCATCATCTTCAGAGACCACTTACGCAAGACGGTAGAGTGCTATGTGTTTCACTTAACAAAATAGCCAAACAAGAGTTGGATTTTGAAAATAAAACGAGAAAAAGTACAAGAAGTACAAATTTGATTCTGGAAAAGTATTGCTATGGAAGTCTGATTCGTAAATGATCACTTTGTTCCTTGGACCATATGATGATGATGAAGATCACTGCTTGAAGTAGAACAACTTGGAAGAACTAAGTCACCAGAAAGGTATCGACGCACTTGGGCACTGATGGCGAGGCCGAATGCTTTCCTGCTTTGCTTCACTCTGTTCTGAAAGAAAAGTTGAAGAAGAATGCTCTGGGAAATCAAAATCTCGAAGTTCTGATCTCTGTATCCTCTCCTGTCTCTGTCTGTCCTTTGTTATGAGAAAAATGAGTCTATTTATAGACTTGGGCTCTTGTGCGTAAAAACTCAGCAAAAGTTCCATCTTTACGCTACAACTGTCACCCATGATCGAAACCATCCTCTGCATATGTTGACGTGTGTCCCATCACTTCAGTAAGGATAGGATGTATGTACACATGTTCTTCGAAATATGTGGCATGAAGGCCATGTAGGCAAACTACGTTCCAAACTAGTCAGAAAGAATAGGACGTAAAAATAGCCCCAACATCCTCTGGGCGTAAAGCAGTAAGATGAGCGTAAAATAGCTCTGTCATAGGTTTCCCGCGTAAAGTGGTTATTGAATAACCTTGAGCGTAAAAATGGCTCAAATAGACTTTACGCACACATTGTTTTATGAGCGTAAGAACTCGTGTAAAACTCCGTGCGTAAAAGAAACCATATAGTGAGCGTAAAGTAGCTCGATCCACATAAACGACAACAATGGTCTTTGTATGAGACAAATTCCGTTAGATTCTGTGGTAAATGCCATCATCAATATCTTCATGTCAGAGTTTGCATTAAATGCGAGATTTGACAGATTTGTCCAGCGTAAAAGAGGCTGCTCTATCCTTGGCGTAAAATCATAGGTGTAGACCCAAGCGTAAAAATGATCAGCCTGCTTCAGGTGTAAAGTAATTAGCCTCTCCTGGGCATAAAGGGGATCAATTTGAGTAGACTGATCTATCACTTTGACCCTTCTTGTGAAGTACTTTTTATGCTCCTACAAGACCCCCTTCAAAGTTTTCAAATATCTCCAAAATTTGAAACACTTTGAACAGAAGCGTAAAAGTTGAGATTTGATCTGCCAGCGTAAAATTCGGAATACGCAACAGCCATCCGCGTAAAAGCGGGGATGTCCAACAGTCGGCGTAATTTCCAATAGTGTCGGTCAATACTTAATTGTCACAATGAATTTCTTTTTTCGAAACTTTCGAATGCCTTTTCGCTTCCCCGAGTTTGCATTTATAATGAACAGTTTCCAATGAGGAATATGGATAGTTGAATTAACCGTATAAATGAGGAGAAATTCTTCACTCTTGTCATTCATCTCCATAGTGACATGGCACCCAAGAAGGAGATTAACAATGAAGAGGCTTCGGGCTCAAGGATTGACTTTGAACGAGCATGCAACTTTGTAGCGTGCTTCAGATTAACTCCAGCAGTCTTCAATCGCATCGATGGTGGTCCCCCGACTGTATATGAGGGCTCAGGAGATGCAGAAGCATTTTTAAATCTGATGCGTCGCTCCGGGATTCACAACATGCGTGAGTTAGGTGCCTTCCTTCGTCAGTCCAACGAAGGAGAAGGAAAATGAAATTTCATGTATTACAACTCTCTTATATGTAGGGGTCCACCTTTCCCCTTTTTATAAATAAAATCTGATGTTAATCTCATCTGTTGATACATAGAACTGCTTAACACTTATTTTGACTGCTTCTATGGTCGTTCATTCCCAAGAAACAAACCTGACACGTGGCGTCTGTCTTGTGGTTACGAGAGCCTTTAAATAGGATCTTCCCCTGAAATAGACTCATCTTAATAGTTCTTCAGCCTTTATAAATGGCCGAGAATGTTTCATATATTCTCGTACTCATTCCTCTGAAGATAACTTTCTGTGGTGTCGTTCTCCAACAAATGACAATGGCGATGCTTTCCAGTGGCGTTCCTTTGTACGCCCAATCACCAGATGTAGATTCATCCACTATTAGAGTCAAACCATTTGACCTAAGTGGTAAGTCCGATCGTAAGCAAATATCTGTCTTCGAAATTTTTATTTTTTTTGTTGAAAACATCTATTCATGAGCGTAAATTCTTGACGAGCGTAAAAAGAAACTTGCTGAAGCACTGGCATAAAATCCTTGCTAAAGTATTGGCGTAAAAGCCTAGCTGAATCACTGGCGTAAAAGCCTTGTTTTAATCACTGGCGTAAAAGCCTTCCTGAATCACCGGCGTAAAAAGCCTCGCTGAAGCACTGGCATAAAAAGCCTTGCTGAATCACTGGCGTAAAAGTCTTGCTGAAGCACTGGCATAAAAAGCCTTGTGATATGTTTTTAGTTAGCGTTTAATACGCATCTGATAATACTTCTGTTTTAAAACACTTCTTCTTTGCTGTTTTCTGCAGAAGTTTGGCTGAGCAGCTTTTCCAGAACCGGCATTGGCAATTTTGACATTGTGAGAAGCGTTCTTCTGATATCAATATCAGGGAACTCATACGCTTTTGACGCGCAAATCAGACAACTCAGAACTCTTCGTGAGATAGAAGGGTCTTCCTCTGTTGGTAGGAAGAGCCTTTATACACGGAGAGTTGGATGGTGGAGTCAACTCTACCCCGAGAAATCGGGTAGTAGAGTTCCTTTCACGGCAGAACTAGGAATCGTATCCCAATGCTGGATACATTCCTATCTCCTTTGAGGTGCCGCCACTAATCCACCAATTGTATTGGCAACAACACGCCTTCGGGCTGCCATACTCTGGGGTTCTCCTCTCGTCTGAGAGAAGACCAGAGTTTGATTCCTGCTGTTCTGGTTGCCACTGGAGCTCAGACAGTCAGGAATTGCCACCAACAACGAACCCGTCAAAGAAGATAAAAAAAAGAAATAGATCTCTATTAGGTTATCGTTGGTGTATAAAATGAAAATTCAAGAATGTAAGAGATTTCCATTATAACTTGTAAGAAAGTCTAAGAAATGTAATAGACTTTTTTTTTGATGATATGGGAAATGAAATAATGATTCTTCTATGATCAATGATTTGTATCTATCTGGATGTAATATGGACATGATAGATAAATGAAATCTTATTTTCTGTTTTAGAGTATATGATACTATCAGAGGTAATATGGACATAATAGCATATATGAACTCAAAAGAAAATTAGATTAATATCTATGCAGAGGTCAAATAAAAGTGATAGATAGGAAAAGAAAGCAGATTTAGTATTTATTCAGAGGTCATGGAAACATGATAAATAGCGAATCCCACTTTCTAATCAATTGATAAAATAGAAGATATAAAATCCCTTTCCCAGGAGACAAGAAGTCAGCTTAACCAAACCTTGGTAGCTGGGGAATAAGAAGACAGATATTGTGAGCATATACGTCAAAACGGTGAACGAATCAGCATATTTCTTGGGAACAGAAAGGACGATTCAATTCCATAATTAAATGGATGAACCTGGTAACATGAACAGACGAGTCTTTTCGGAAATAAAAAGTCGTTTTCAATTTCAGAGACTAGTTCATTAGTTATCCTCCTCTATAAATAGGTGAGGATTCTCTGTAATCATTTCATTCTTATTTCTGCTCCTCTATTGGAAATGTCTTCCGAAGATGTACAGCAAAAGAATGAAGTTCCCCGGAAAATCGAGGGCATCATTGAGACGTTCCCCGTTGAGCCCCCTGTATCAGGCTCAACCGAAATAGGTGGAACCTCTTCTGCGCCCAAACCACCCGAAGACATCCTTGCTTTTTAGTAGAGTCAGGGAAAACTACTAAAGAAGAAGCGTCGAGGATGGCTGTCTGCAAATTTTTTATGAGTTCAGGAAACGACGCCTTCTATGCATTGGCCGACTATGTATTCAATAAAGAAGGGAGTGGCCCTCGTCCTTAGTCTTTTGTTTCAAACAAAAAATAATAAAAGGAACTTTATTTTCATCCTTTTTTTTTATACATAGTATTTCTTAAGAAACTTGCCATTGATTGGCATCATGAGCAGATCTCCATTGGGCTTTGATAATCGATAGGCTCCATTGGAAAACACGAACTCAATTACATAAGGGCCTTCCCATTTTGCTTGGAATTTCCCTTTACTTTTATGAGTCATTACCATCGGTCTCCGAACAGCTAATACAAGCTCGCCAACTTTGAATACCCTCTCCTTGACTTTACGATTAAAAGTTTGAGATATGCGGGCTTGATATAGTTCAATGTGTTGTTGTGCTTGGAGACGCTTTTCATCCAATCCTTCAAGTTCCTGGAGTCGTAAGCGATCATTATTCTATGTAGTTAGCTCATTAGCAATGGCTATTCATAAAGAAGGGATCTGGATTTCTAATGGGAGAACAACTTCACATCCATAAACTAATAAAAATGGTATAAAACCAGTAGGAGTCCGGACTGTTGTTCGATAAGCCCATAAATATTCTCCAAGTTTCTCATTCCAATCACGTTTATTAGAAGAGACAAACTTTTTAAGAAGTTTAATAATTGTCTTATTGAAAGCTTCAGCTAAACCATTAGCAGCTGGATTATAAGCCGTAGAAGCCAATTTTTGAATTCGATTCTTGTCACAGAATCGATAAAATGCTTGACTGGCCAATTGTGGACCATTGTCATGAATTATCCGTCGAGGAATCCCGAAGCAATAAATGACATGGTGCTTGATGAAACCGATCACATTAGATGTTTTCACTTCCGCAAGGGGGACTGCTTCTGCCCACTTCGAAAAGTAATCGGTTATAGCTAGTATAAACCGATGTCCTTTGACAGAAGGAGGGTTAATAGGACCAATAACATCCATACCCCAAGCTTCGAAGCCAAGAGGATGCTGTAGGATGTAGAAATTCAGATGGTTGATGAATAAAATCAGCATGAATCTGACATGCTTTACATCTTCTGGTATAGTCTACAGCATCTGCTATCATAGAAGGCCAATAATACCCCATTCTTCGAATGCGGTCTTGTAATTTAGGACCTGGTTGATGAGCGCCACAAATACCATCATGAGCTTCTCGCAGTGTTTGTTTAGCTTCACTTTCTGAGAGACAACGCAGCAAGAGTCCATCATAGGAACGTCGGTATAACATATGTAAAGACGAATCATAATAAAACCGAAACGATCATCTTTTGATTGATGCAGCTTCTTTTGGATCTTCAGGCAAAATCCCATGAACTGCATAATCAACGAATGGGGTTCTCCAATCTTTATGCTGGGAATTTGACTCTGTAGTATAACTTTGTTCAATGTACAAATTATTTTTGACACAGAATAAGTCTCGATCCAGCAAAGTAATTGTATCTTGCCTTCGGATTGGGACAGCCAAGTCTACAGCTAAGCTGGCAAGAGCATCAGCCTCCACATTCTGAGAACGTGGTACAAATTCAATGAAGAATCCTTTGAATGATAGGACCAACTCAACTACCACCTGATGATAGGGGATGAGATCAGGATTTCTGACTTCATAAGTCCCTCTAACTTGATTAACGATCAATTGAGAATCTCCATAAGCCTCTAAGAATTCAATATCCAATTGTTTTGCTACTTGGAGACCAATCAATAGAGCATTATATTCTGCTACATTGTTAGAGCATGGCTCATTAAGAGAATAGGCACGGTATATGACCATTTTGTCAGGAGAAACCAAGATAATTTCTACCCTAGAGACAATCTTGCCTTTAGATCCCACTCGTGATGATCCATCAAAATATAATTGCCATATAACATTCTTCAAAGTCATGTTACAATCCACTACTTCGTCTGGAATGTCTTCATATAGCTTCGAAGTTTCAGGTATAGGATGAGCAGCTAGGAAATTAGCTAACGCCTGGCCTTTCACTGATTTTTGAGGCACATAATTCATGTCATAAGGAGTGAGCAACATCGCTCAGGTAGCTAACCTGGAATTAAGAATGCTCGGTTTTCTCATCAATACCCGAATGGGATTTATTCTGGAGATGACATGAATAGTCTGTCCAGTGACATAATGCCTTGTCTTTTGGACGGCAAAAACCAAAGCTAGACATTCCTTTTCCACAGGAGTATATCTGTGTTCAGCTCCGACCATCATTCTGCTCAGATAATATATTGCTTGTTCATGACCCATATCACTTTTCTATGCCAGAAGAGCGCCAAGTGAATGATCCAAGGCTCGAACATATAGCAAAAATGGTCTTCTTATCACCGGAGGTACCAGAACAGGCAGGTTTGTAAGATATTGCTTAATGTCATTGAAGGCTTTTTGATACGCTTTATCCCAGACGAAAGATACCCCTTTCTTTAATAGACGAGAAAAAGGTTGACATCTCCCAGAAAGATTAGATATAAATCTTCTGATATAAGCAATACGGCCCTGAAAGCCACGGAGTTCTTTCAGATTACGAGGAGGACGCATTTCAAGAATTGTTTTAACCTTATCAGGATCAACATGGATACCTTGAGAGGTAATAACAAATCCTAGAAACTTGCCACTGGAAACCCTAAGAAAGACTTAGTAGGATTCATTTTCAATTGATGCTGGCGCATCAATTCAAATACTGTTCTCAAGTCCTGAATGTGATCATCCTTTGATCGACTTTTAACAGCGCTGTCATCTACATAGCATTCAACTATCTTTCGTAGATATTCTTGAAAGATATTACCCATAGCCCGTTGATACGTGGCACCGGCGTTTTTAAGACCAAACGTTATAACTGTATAGCAGTAGACCCTAAGAGGTGTACGAAAAGCGGTATGCTTCTCATCTTCTGGATGCATCTTGATCTGATTATATCCTGAGAATCCGTCCATGAAAGACATGCGTTCAAAACCACATGTATTGTCTATCGTGACATCAGTAATTGGAAGTGGAAATTCGTCCTTTGGATAAGCCGTATTAAGATCTCGGTAATCTATACAAACTCGGACTTTTCCGTTCTTCTTCATAACAGGAACAATATTGGCCACCCAATCTAGGTGTTGTTCTTCACGAACAAAGCCACATGTAATCAGCTTTTTGACTTCTGCTTCAATTGCATCCATCATATCTGGTCTAAAGCGCCGTTGCTGTTGTTTTACAGGCTTGACATTAGGTAAAATGTTGAGTTTATAAGTAGCAACTTTAGGATCTAGTCCTGGCATATCCTCATAACTCCATACAAAGATGTCAATGTAATCTTTTATAAGTTTTATCAGCTCTTCCTTTTCATCTTCAGAAAGATTCTTACTGATGAATATTGGTTTGGACGTAATTCCATCTCCAACATCAATCTGGATAACCTCATCTTCTGTAGGTGGCTGTCGCTGTTCAAAATGAAGTTTTCATTGAGTATCCATTTGTTGAGCCCAAGGATCATTCTCAAATGGCTCTAATTCATCATTGGCTTGAACCATATTGACTGAGAATATTTGCCCAGATTTACAATATGAGAAACGAGATATATCGGATTCGATGAATAGAATTTCTTCCGAATCTGATGATTACGAAGAGCTAGAAGAAAATTCTTCTTGTACATCGTTATTAAACATGTGGGATGGATCATATCCCAACCCATGACGAGTCTTTTGGTAGAACGGATCACCACATAATGGTAATCGTCTACCCTTGCCTTGATTGAGACCTTGCATAGTCTTCAAGTTATATCCCATGTTCTGGATAATCTTGATAGATTGTTGACTATACTTGTCAATCCGGATTCTTCCCTTGTCTTTATCCTTCAGCTCATCTGTCTGAGCAACAGAGATATTTCTAGCCAGGCCAAACACAATTTGGCGCTTGTTTTTCTTATCAGACGAAACCCCGAAATAAGATTCTTCATGACGTCTAAAAGTTACGCAAGCTTGTGATGAAGCGGCCACAGGAAGAAGATAAGGAGAAGATGTTAGGAGCCTTTGAGCATAAGGTCCGACATCGACATGAGGAGGAAAAGAATTCTCCTTATGATCGATGTATAAAATTTCTTCTGGCTCGATGTCGTCTTTATATCGATGACTTTGATTATCGGAAGATAAATTCATTCTTTCGATAAACTTGACAGCCATATACTCGAAAAGGAAATCTTCATTGATATCAAAAAGTACAGACTGATCAATATTTACATCATTTACGATTTGACTGCTACGCCTCGGATTGATCATCAGTGGACCATTATCCGTCTTCTGCGTAGATTTGCCAAGATTGACAATCAATGGTAGTTCTGGATCATTCGTACAAGAAGTACGTCCTTTGACTTTGATCATAAAAGGTTGAACTTGGCTCTTAGCAGGAATATTTATTGATTCCTCAGATGAAGTTTGAGTTCTTCCTTTAACCTTGATTATCAAAGGTTGATCATTGACAAGTTGGGATTGGATTCGTCCCTTGACTATGACCTTCAAAGGTTGCTTCTCTGGTGGATCTTCATTAATAGATTGAACCTCGGTTGGTGATTGATCTTCAGCCATGTCTGATATATCTTTCACATGCCCTTGTTTATAAAGCCTTGAATCAGAGAAGTAAGCTTCGACACCCTTGAACGGATTAATATCAGCAAACTCAGTTTTCACAACTCCTTGGGAGTCTACATATTTGAAACATTGGTGAAGAGTTGAAGGCATAATATTGTGTTAATGAATCCACGGTCTTCCAAGAAGAATATTGTAGGATACGTCCGAGTTGATAACATAGAAAGTTACCATAGTTCGAAGATCACCAATCTGAATCTGCAGACGAATCTTCCCAAGTGGTTTGCTCTTGCCAGAATTAAAACCGACTATCGTGGTACTAGTGTAAGTCAGCTCACTAGTAGGGATCCTCAGGGGTCTTAGCATACTCTGAAGAATTATACTAATTGAAGACCCAGTATCAATATAAATCCTGTCTATTTCAGTGGATCCGACATATCCAGTGTAGCACAGAGGCCTATCATGCTTGTCGTGTTTCAATAGCATATCCTCTTGTGTAAAGGTGATATTGGAAATTGCTTCCATCACACTATGACATTGCGGACATGACACTGGTATATTATCAGGAGTCTTGAGTTGAGCCAAGCATGAATCTGCTTGAAGTAAAGCTTCGCTCAAAGTCTCTCTGCTTTCTCTGGAAAGGCGAAGCAGTTCAAATATAGATAGTCTAGCCGGAGTATTGGCTAACTGAGCTAGAATGTCAAACTTGTAAGGCTTCATCACCACCCCCTGATTGGAAGCAGACTTCAAAGGGATATCAAAGCGTACTGCCTTCTGTTTCCCCTTTTCAACCACAGACGGTTTAACAGGAACAGGAGAAGGTTGAACCTGTAGAGTTTCTACTACCTCTTCTGCTTCTTTGGAGGATCCCTCGTAGTCTCTGTTGTACTCTTTTCCAGATCTTGTACCAGCAAAAGATTCTTCTTCAGACTCAGGAGAAGGGAGTACCATATTACAGGATTTAGTCTTTCTTCCCTTAGCCTTCTTCTTGTGAGGGTTGTTACGAGGAACTTCAGAACCCAATCCAGCAGTGGAATTCTGATTTTGAATTTGTAAAGGAAGACGTATTCCTTTATCAAAATTCAAACCTTCTGCCTTTTGAAAGTCGTAACCCATCTTCTTCATGAGAAGGACAGATTGTTGACTATACAAGTGGATAGGCAGTGAACATTGGACAGGTGTTTCAGCACAGGAAGAGGAAGAAACCTCTGCAACTGCAGGAGAATGAAGCATAGATGTTTCTGTAGTTAAGGGAGGAGAAAGATTCGGGATACGAGGAGAAATCTATGTTGAAGCTTTTTCATAAGCAGCAAAGACTTGTTGTGCCCGGTATAAAGGAACACTATTTATGGCTAGCCACTGCTGATAAGTAAGCTCGAGCTTGGTAGGAGGAGCTAGACTTGGAGGACAGATGTTTAGTCCTTTCAGTCTATCTTCTAAAGGAAGGTCATCCCATAGATGATCCAAGTCATCAGGATTTGGAATAATATGAGAAATCATGTTGCAGGTTTTGACTTTCTTACCTTTCTTAGATTTTAAAGTTTTACCTTCATTTTTCAACTCAGGTACTAAGTCAGGATGTACCCACATGATTTCACCATTCTTCAATGTGAGCGGCAGTAATCCTGTATTTTCTTCCCTGGTAGGCGGGATATTCACGATCTTCATCGTCGCCTTCGGAATTAGGATAATTCCATCTGGGACTTGCTGTGGAGGAAAATCCCCGAACTGAAGAGAAATCGTATTGGTCGTAACCGTATGGTCATCATTGGTTAAAGCGATAGCGCCACCATTTATCAGCTCTTGGATATTCTTTTTCAAGACATAGCAAGCACTGGTAGGATGATTAATGTATCTATGATAGATACAATATTTGGGATTGTCAGTCAGATTCACCACATTAGGTCTTTTTGGCTCTGGAATCTGAAGTTTACCACTTTTCACCAGACATTGAAATATCCCTGGGATATCACTTTCGTCAAAAAAGTATTCTTCCTTTGACCTGGAAGATTCCTGATTATTTGGCGTCATTTTGTACTTGGAAAGATTGACCATAAGAGTATCTTTTCCTTTCACATTACGATTGCCAGGATTATTACCAGGATTACTTTTCTTCCCTTTATCTTCTGAAGCGAAAATCATCCCGTGTTCACGATCCAACCTACCATTGGTCTCGGCAGAAACCGCTGCTATGATAAACGAAGCCCAATCTGTGAATTGGGAACCTGCGAAGACAGCAATGGATGGTCGCAGATTCATCTTGCATGTATCAATCAATGCTGAATCTGGCATACCAGGAGGCATCTTTAGAGTAGCCTGTCGGAAACGTTCAATGAACGTCCGAGTATCTTCTTTCTCCTTTTGTTTGATTTCTATCAAGGAGGACATATTCATGTCCATAGCACCTTCATAGAAGCGGGAGAGAAACATTGCCTTGAATTCGTCAAAAGACGAAATAGAGTTATCGGGTAAGCTACGATACCAGTCATAAGCTGAACCCGTCAGGCACCCGATGAACACTCGAGTGAGAAGGGCATCATTTTTTCTGCAAGTGTACAGTCATAATATCAAAGTAATTGATATATTGACTGGGAGATGCTTTTCTATCGAATAAAACCATGGATTGTGGCTTGAACTTCGGTGGAAAGGGTACATCATTCCAATGAGGAGGATAAGGTTGCTTAATCCCTAGCCTCTGAAGTTGATCTTTGTGCCTCAAAACTTCAAACTGTGCTTTGAGTTCACGCACTGCTTGAATGGCTTCACGGGTTTGAGGAAGCACATTTGATTGAATAGTCGTTGGATGTACCGTAACCCCTACTGGAGGTGGTACATCTTCTGGAATGATGGGATCTGAAGTTGCAGAATTTTGGTTAACAACAGGCTCTTGTATATCAGCCCCTTGACTATTTGAGTTTGTGCTGCTACTGGTACCGGAGTTATTACTGTAGGTTGAGAAGTTTGCTGATTCAAAATTATCTGATGCATGCTTTGCACCATGTTGAGCATGTCTTTCAATGATTGCTCCACGGCAGTGAGACATTGTTCCGTATTAGCAGATGACGTCTCTGGTTTATCTCCAACAGCGCAGGATTCAACCTCTCTTGAAGATATAGAGGGATTAGTATAGAAGTATGAATCTACACTATCGGTATCAGACTCAAAAAATTGAGTACCTCCTGCTTCTGAATCAGAAGTCTGCAATTGTCTTTATCTTCTTGTTCGAGTATTCTGATATACTCCTTCAAAGGAATCAAGAAGTCTGTTGAACTGTTGTTGACCTGGGGTTTGGGACATATTCCGTCTTGGATGTCGTCCTCTGTTAGTATGAGATGCCATGTTGATTGACACATATGACAGCTCTTGTTCTTGGTCTTTAGCTTGATGTTGAGGCGAGTTAAAACTTAAACGATAAAAAACTGATCGTTTTGAAGCCGAACAACAACAGTTGATCACAACCTGGTGATATTCACAATGATGTTTTTCTTGGGGGAATATTACCGGAGATTGTCTGTTCTTACGTTTTTGCATTAGCAATTCACGTAAATCAGAAGGAACTGATGGAGTATTCTTCTTTATTACATTTGGGACAGAAAAACGTTTAGTCCCTTGTGTATAAAGAAGATTACTGGCTGCATTCGCAGAACCAAACTGTATATTTTTACGCGTTTGGAGTTGTGTGAGTAAATCTTGAGATTTAGCACGAAGGACTCCATTTTCATGGCGTATAATTTGTAAGTTTGGTACTTTACGTAAAGCAGTATAAGAAGGTTGTTGGTGTAGGACAGAAGCTTTACCAAGGACATTTTTATGCTGCACACGTTTAGGTACATTCACATTAGATATGCAAACATCGTTGTGAATTTTATCTACACTGTCACAGACAGGAGACTTACCTTTACGCGTAAAACGTAAAAATTGATTATCTACCATGTCACAGACGGGAGATTTTGCTTTACGCGATGAGCGTAATTTATTTGGGCCTACCACGTCATCGACGGGAGACTGATTCTTACACTCAGAAGCATAAACTTTAGAGTCTGTCCCATTACGAATGGGAGATTCATTCTTATGTACTGAGCGTAAAATTTGGTTCTTACCCACTGAGCGTAAAACTTGATTATTACGCAGTGGGTGTGAAACCTGATTATCTTCACCATAAATGGGAGATAAATCGTCACACTTTGAGTGCAACTCTGAAGTAAGGACTGCCTCGTTACGAACGGGAGCCCTACGACAGGAGTGGGAAGAATTCCCTTGTCATCAGAAGCAACAGAGAGATCAGAAACCACTTTGGATTTGGGAATCCAAACTTTTCGTGCTTTGTGAGACTTTTGAACATTGGAGTGGCGAGAACCACCCCCAGTTCGGAGCATTTCTTCATAGGCAGTCTGGTCGAAGTGCACAACCAGAGTCTTATTGGTCGAACCAACCGAAACATCATCATATTGAGCAATCGCCTTCTCGTTAGAGGAGAAGGTCATCCCCAGCAGAGTCGCCATTTTGTTTCATTTAACAAAATCGCCAAACAAGAGTTGGATTTTGAAAATAAAACGAGAAAAAGTACAAGAAGTACAAATTTGATTCTGGAAAAGTATTGCTATGGAAGTCTGTAAATGATCACTTTGTTCCTTGGACCATATGATGATGATGAAGATCACTGCTTGAAGTAGAACAACTTGGAAGAACTAAGTCACCAGAAAGGTATCGACGCACTTGGGCACTGATGGCGAGGCCGAATGCTTTCCTGCTTTGCTTCACTCTGTTCTGAAAGAAAAGTTGAAGAAGAATGCTCTGGAAAATCAAAATCTCGAAGTTCTGATCTCTGTATTCTCTTCTGTCTCTGTCTGTCCTTTGTTATGAAAAAAATGAGTCTATTTATAGACTTGGGCTCTTGTGCGTAAAAACTCAGCAAAAGTTCCATCTTTACGCTACAACTACCACCCATGATCGAAACCATCCTCTGCATATGTTGACGTGTGTCCCATCACTTCAGTAAGGATAGGATGTATGTACACACGTTCTTCGAAATATGTGGCATGAAGGCCATGTAGGCAAACCACGTTCCAAAATAGTCAGAAAGAATAGGGCGTAAAAATAGCCCCAACATCCTCTGGGCGTAAAGCAGTAAGATGAGCATAAAATAGCTCTGTCATAGGTTTCCCGCGTAAAGTGGTTATTGAATAACCTTGAGCATAAAAATGGCTCAAATAGACTTTACGCACACATTGTTTTATGAGCATAAGAACTCGTGTAAAACTCCGTGCGTAAAAGAAACCATATAGTGAGCGTAAAGTAGCTCGATCCACATAAACGACAACAATGGCCTTTGTATGAGACAAATTCCGTTAGATTCTGTGGTAAATGCCATCATCAATATCTTCATGTCAGAGTTTGCATTAAATGCGAGATTTGACAGATTTGTCCAGCGTAAAAGAGGCTGCTCTATCCTTGGCGTAAAATCATAGGTGTAGACCCAAGCGTAAAAATGATCAGCCTGCTTCAGGCGTAAAGTAATTAGCCTCTCCTTGGCATAAAGGGGATCAATTTGAGTAGACTGATCTATCACTTTGACCCTTCTTATGAAGCACTTTTTACGCTCCTACACTATGTTGATGACACCGTCGTCAAGAGTCGCTGTAAGGGAGACCATATGCATGATCTGAGGACAGTATTCGACCTGATGCGAGCGCACAATTTGAAAATGAACCCTACGAAGTCCTTCCTGGGCGTATCCAGCGGGAAGTTCTTGGGTTTTATTATCACCGTCCAGGGTATTCATGTAGATCCTGAGAAGACAAAGGCAATTATGGAGATGGGTCCCCTGAGAAATCTTTGCTAACTTAGAGGCCTTTAAGGAAGGCTAGCTTACATCAGGAGGTTCATTTCTAACCTCTCCGGACGATGTCGACCATTCACCCATCTCATGAAGAAAGGCGTCTCATTCGTATGGGACGAAGAATCTCAGCGGGCTTTCGACAGCATCAAAGAATACTTGTCGAACCCTCCCGTCCTGGTGGCCCCAGTCGCTGGAAAACTATTCCTGCTCTACGTTCGAGCAATGGAACATTCCCTCGGGGCTCTGCTGGCACAAAACAACAATGCAGGCCATGAGCAAGCCATATATTACCTCAGTCGAATGATGATTGGGCCAGAGCACCGATACACCGTTGTGGAGAAGGAATGCCTTGCCCTGGTGTTCGCCATTCAGAAGACGCGGCACTATGTCACAGGACAAATAATACATGTGATCTCACGAGTCAACCCTCTTAGGGTCCTCATGACTAAACCAGGGGCAATCAGCTCTCGCCTCGCTACATGGGCAATATTGCTGTTCCCTTATCATATAATCTTCGTCCCGCAAAAGGCTGTCAAAGGTCAAGCCCTGGCAGACTTTTTGGCAGCCCACCCGGGCTCGGAGTCGTCCAGAATATATGAAAAGATCCCAGATGAGGTCGCCGACTCGCATACAACCTCTCACGATGATATATGGCGAATGTTCTTCGACGGTGCTTCAAAAATGGGACCCAAGGGCAACATCGTCGTCGGAGTCGGGGTGGTGCTAGTCTCCCCTTTCCGATTGGTGATTAACCGCGCTTATTCTCTCACAAGAATCCTGCTCTAACAATGTGGCCGAGTACAACGCTCTGGTCATTGGCCTCCAACTTGCAAAAGAGCTGGGGGTAGAATATCGTGAAGCATACGACGATTCCCAGTTAATCGTCAATCAGATCCGGGACTCATACGAAGTTCGCCACGAAGATATGATCCCCTATCACCAAATAGCGATCGACATCATCTCGTCGTTCGAGGGGTTCTTCATCGAGCATGTCCCCAGACTCCAAAATATCGAAGCTGATGCCTTAGCCAGCCTGGCCGCTTCCCTAACAGTGCCAAATCATACTCATCAATCGGTAGATATAATAGGCCACGAACTGGTCTGCTCCAAGAACAACGTTTAATTCGTGGCGAGTGTCACGACCCGCACCCTAGAGTAAGGGTACGAGACGTGGGTACGTCCAGCCTACGTCGCAGTATCGGCGGTAGAACGCTGTCCTAGGTCACAACATCTAACAACTGAAAGTAATAGCAGTTATACTCCCCAAATGGGGGTGACATAACAGAATATAAAACTCAATCACAGCTAAGGTAGAACAGGTAAGATAGATAGATAATGAAAGATAACAAAATCCAGAACAGACAATCACAGAGATACAAATCCAGAACTAAGTGTCTAAAAAAAAATACATCTTAGAATATCTCAAAGTCTAGTACAATAATCCCAAATAGAAAAGACAGTCCTAATCTAAAGGAGTGTCATCTACAGCTAGTGGCTCCTGCTGCTGGTCCAAGTCTGGGCCCTCATCTAGTGTGGCACCATAGTAAGTAGGGCAGAACACCTCAGCCTCATCCTCTGTAATATTTCAACAGATCCAGTCAGGACGGGAACGAGCACATATCTCTCAACAGTTCATATCAGGTTAGGAGTATAAAACATTGCAATAGAGTAAAATACAGGAAGTGCTGAATGGAAGTACAAGTAAAACAGGAGATATTTGTAACTGGAAATAGATACATGATAGTAAAGACTGTAAGTGACTACGTGATTTAGAGCACAATATGGTTATGTAAACGGCTTGGGGGCACATGAATACAAATAAGGAGCACATAAATACCTACTGGAGATTGTGTCCACATAACCAATTCTACTCACCCCGCCCCAATCAATACACAAGGATCCGTTCAAGTTATGTCATAAGCACATGAATACAGCTAAGATACGTGAACTCATGAAATGAGTAGTACATGAGCACATGATAAGCACATGAAGCACATGAGAACATGTAAAAACATGAACTAGTACAAGTACAAGGAGTACCTGATGCACATGATAAAGTACATGAACATAAAATACCCGATGCACCCGTAGAGGGATAACATCTCAGGAAGGGATCCATATAGTACTAATCCGTGAAGATACGTGTCAGCATCATGTAGAGTAATCTAGAGCATGAATATATCCAGACAGGTATGAAAAGATCAGAGAATGTACTCGCCTGCTATCTGAAAGTCCGAGATGAAAGTACTGTCCGAGGAGTGGTGTCTGGCTCCTATTTAGAACAGTACGAGTCACAACAAGTCCAGAATAGAAATATAATGCACTACAATGCGTTCTACATGAATCTAGGTCAATCTAGACCAAAGTCAACTTTTGGTCAACTCTGGTCAACCCTAGAAGTCAAACTAGGTCAACCAAGTCTAATCTAGGTCAAACTAGTCTAAACTATGTCTAGCAAGACTATTCTAGGCTTTCTAGACTAATCTAGGCAATACCTAACTATTCTAGGTTATATTATGACCTAACTAGACTACACCATGTCAATCTATGCCTATACACATATCACACATTATATATCTAACTAATACATATGTATAGGACTAAAACATCACAAGGCACATTTATATTATATATATACCCATGCACAAAACACACATTCCTATATGCAGGAACCTACACATATTTATATAGAAAAAGAGTAAAGGGGAAACACAAGTGTAGGGGTGTGTGTGCAATGGCATGTGAGTGTGAGAGGGTTATACATAGGTGTGTGTGTAGGGAATCATGGCAGTGGTGTGAGGGGTGTGTGTACTAACAACAAACTAGAAAAACAGGGATTAATTCCCAGGTTTCAGCCTACACAGTGAAAGAAGTTAACTCACAGGTTTTAACAGTGAACACCCCACATAACAGTCCAATAGTGAATCCTCAATTCAGTTAAAACAGTGAACAAGGAAATACTAAAGGAAATTCTCAGATTTTCAGTTCTACAGTGAAGGTTATTAGTGCAGGAAATAAGATAAAATCAATGAGCTATTTACAATGTGAAATCTGGAAATTGAACTACTATTCATTTCAGGTTTTAACATATAACTCAGTAAAATATATAGCTTGAATCTCAGGTTTGATTGAACTAAAACTCAGATTTTTAACATTAACATTTCAGATTTTTAATGATCCCAAAAAGAAGGAAACAAACCAACATATATATAAGATCCCCAACTCAGATATCAGTTACTAGTTAACCTACAAATCAGTCAATACCAAAGGGGAAGCAATTCAATTCAAAGAGAACCATACACAAGCTAAACCAGGTTCAAGAATCTCCAATTCCAGGTTTTTGGTAACCTTCCCCCCATATCAGAACAGTTAACCAACTCACTCATATTTTCAGTGTTGAAACAATAGTTCAAAAAAAGCTCAAGATCAGTGATAAAATCATTTAACAGTTCCCCTCATGATATCTCAGTTTTGAGACCCAAACATCAACAAAACAGTCCCAAAACCGACACACTTTTAGAATATACATAGGAGAACATGTTAGAGTCTTAATACCAAGTATTTAAGGGTGTCTAATAGGTTTAAATGCTTGCTTAAACTCAGATTTGAAAACTGGACAGAAATAGGTATTTTACTGATACATGGTTTTTGACTAAAATGGGAAATCGAGAATTATCATTGAAAAATCAATTTAAAATAGAATTTAATGGTTGGTAACAATTAAACACATTGTACACATGCTACATGATGTGTTTGTGTCCACAGAAGTGGACACAAACGTGTCCAACAATTAAATCCCAAAAACAGTAAACTGCACAACACATGAAAACAATCGTCGTACACGTGTTCGTGTCGATCGTGTGCACGACACACAGCGACACGACTCACGAGAAATGGTCCACGTGTTCACCTAGACTAGGGCTATCGACTGGACACCCTGAATCGTGTCCAAGTCGTGTGTACACGACATGAGACACGCGTGTCAGTGCCCAAAAGGACAGCCGACTGCATAGTGCACAAATTGGTGCACGCGTTCGTGTGTGTCCGACACGACACGTGGGGCTCTGAAAATTAGGGAGCCCCGTGTCAGTGTCAGCCCCTAGCTACACGTCAAATTTGGCGTGTCGAGGAGCCGTGTCCGTGTCGCAATCATGCCCGAGCAGCAGGGCACGCACAGTGCCTGTGCGCGCGCGCGCGCGCGACCACGTGTTCGAGTGTCCGTGTGGACTCGACACAATACTAAGACACGACACAAACCACAGAAATGTGTAAGCGAGACCCAATCATAAATTCCTATTCAAACCAAACACCAAAAACCATACGAAATGCCCATTGGGGTATTTTATCAAACACCTAGCAGTGTGCACTGATACGTGTCCAGAACGGACACGAAACGACACGAAAATTTAGGAAACCCTATTCCTACAGTTTGGCTAGGGTTAGGGCAACCTAGAAATGATTTTTACAGAATTTATAATGGATTAGAGAGGATTATACCTATAGGTGTACAAACTCCCAAAAAGCTTCAAAGAGAAGGATTTCTTAACCCACCAAAACTCTTCCAAATTGTTCCTTTCCTGTCAAAATTTATTTCCAACAGCAAGAGCACAATATTTAGAGCCTATAGGAATTTGTTTGAAGGAAAAAGGACTTAATTTGGATTTAATATGAATTTATGAAGATGGAACATTACCTCTTTCTAAAACTTGATGAACCCTAAGAGAGAGGCTAGCCCTAATCCCTAGGAGAGTATTTATAGAGAGGGGGGCTATCATGTGGCTGGCCATAGGGTTTAGATCTAGGGTTGTGGCTAGTTGGTTGAGTCCTAATTAGTTTAAGTCATGATTTGACTTGTGACTTCACAAGCCATTCTTAGGCCAAACTAGCTCCTAATCACCCCAAACCAATTCTAATGAACTTGAAATGAATAACTTAGGTCACACTAGGGTTTCTTAACCTAACCAAAGTGTCTTGACCTAGGTTAGCCAATAGGACAGTCTCCTAGTCAACATGAGTCAAAGTCAAATATAGGGTCAAAACAATTCTACCAAAAATCACCAAAAATCACTAAAAATCATATTAATTATATTAATAATAAAAATCCCAAAATAATTCCAAAATTTTGAAAATGACCAAAATACCCTCAAGCTAGAAAAGTGGCAGTGACAAATCTACCCCCCTTAAAATAATTTCGTCCTCGAAATTAAAGGCGAAACTAAACTGCTGAGAAGGATAGAAAGTATACCTCAAGGTCCAAAAAGATAGGGGTACCGCTCGCGCATCTCATCCTCCCGCTCCCAGGTCGACTCTCCTGGAGAATGATGCCTCCATGCGACGCGTACCAAGGGTATCACCTGGTTCCTCAATATCTTCTCTCGGCGATCCAGAATCTCCACAGGCTGCTCTGGATAACTGAGAGTAGGTCCAACCTCTATCTCCGAGTGATCGAGCACATGGCTAGGGTCAGCCACGTACCGTCTCAACTATGATACGTGGAATACGTTGTGGACGCCCACTAGTGCAGGTGGCAAGTCTAGCCTGTATGCCACGTCACCGACTCTCCCGCTGATGACGAAAGGGCCGATGAAGCGCGGGCTAAGCTTTCCACCTCCACCAAAACGTATCGTACCACGAGTCGGAGATATCCGCAGAAAAACCATGTCTCCAACCTAATCACAAGCAATGTCTCAAGTTACTAAAAATCAAACACAATCAATCAAACAAAACTAAATACAACCTAATTCTAATCCTACTCTAAATCTGTACCTCAAACTCCAGCGGCCTCCGGTGGCTATCGGCCCAGTGCCGATGTCTGTCCTGCACCATGCGAAGTCTGTCCCTGATGAGCTTTACCTTCTCGGCTGCGTCAACAACCATCTCTGGTCCCAGTAAAGCTCGCTCTCCAACATCATCCCAAGATAAGGGTGTACGACACCTACGCCCGTACAGAGCCTCAAACGGTGACATCTCTATGCTGGCCTGAAAACTGTTGTTGTAAGCAAACTCCACCAAATACAGGTGATCCTTCCAGGAACCTCCAAAATCCAGGACGCACGTCCGCAGCATATCCTCAAGGGTCTGAATAGTCCTCTCTGACTGTCCGTCCGTCTGGGGGTGGTATGCAGTACTGAACTTGAGCTGAGTGCCCAAGCTAGTCTGCAGACTCCTCCAGAAATGGGAAGTAAAGCGGCTATCCCGATCTGAGACTATGCTGACGGGAACTCCGTGAATCCTGACTATCCGTCTCATATACAACTCCGCCAGCCTCTCTGTAGACGTACCCACCTTGAAGGGCAAGAAGTGGTCTGATTTGGTCAACCTGTCAACGATGACCCAAATTGCGTCTTTTCCTCCTGGTGTACGGGGCAATCCTGATATAATGTCCATGGTAATGTGCTCCCACTTCCACTCTGGAATGGGCAGCGGCTGCAATAATCCTCCAGGCCTCTGCCTCTCAGCCTTGACCTGCTGACAGATCAAGCATCTAGCTACGAATTTGGACACCTCCCTCTTCATCCCGTACCACCAGACATGCTCTCGCAGATCCCTGTACATCTTGTTGGCACCAGGATGTATAGAGTACTGCGATCTGTGAACCTCCTGCATAATCTGCTCTCTGAGCTCCCCACTAGGCACACATAACCTGGCACCGTGCCTCAGGGCACCATCATCTGCAAGTGAGAACTCAATATCCTGCACTCCCATACTGATCTGCTCTCAGATACTCCACAGAGCCACATCATCAAACTGTGCCGCCTTGATCATGTCCATCAAGTCTGACTGTATCTGTAGGCCCTATAACTGCATCTGCACTCCGGGCACGATCACCTCAATCTCAAGACTCTCCAAATCTGCAAGCAGGTGCCGATCCATAGTCAAACACATGGCTGTCGGATACCTACTCAAAGCATCGGCAACCATGTTGGCCTTCCCCGGGTGATACTGGAGTGCGATATCAAAGTCCTTCATCAGCTCAAGCCACCTGCGCTGCCTCATGTTCAACTCCTTCTGAGTGAACACGTACTTCAAGCTCTTGTGGTCTGTGAAGATCTCCACCCTCTCGCCATACAGATAGTGCTTCAATAACTTCAAAGCAAAAATCACCGTCTCCAGCTCCAGGTCATGGGTAGGGTAGTTCTTCTCATGAGGACGTAATTGCCTGGAAGCATAGGCAATCACCTTCCCATGCTGTTGCAAGACGCAACCCAGCCCCTTCCCTGAAGCATCACTATAAATAGTGAAACCACCCGATCATGAAGGCAATGTCAGAATCGGAGCTGTCGTAAGCCGCTTCTTCAACTCATCAAAAGCTGCCTGACACTCCTCTGACCAAACATACTCAGTATCCTTCCGGGTCAACCGTGTCAACGGCTCTGCAACCCGGGAGAAATCCTGCACAAATCTTCTATAGTATCCTGCCAGCCCCAGGAAACTCCTGATCTCTGCCACTGAAGTCGGTGCTGTCCAAGCCTCAACTGCTACAATCTTCTTGGGGTCAACTGAGATACCATCTCCAGTCACCACATGCCCCAAGAAGTCCACCTGGTCCAAGAAAAACTCATACTTGGAGAGTTTCCTATATAGCTGCTCCCGTCTGAGAGTCTCTAGCACTATCCGCAGATGCTCCTCGTGCCCCTCCTCTGTCTTGGAATATATCAAGATATCATCAATGAACACCACCACGAACTTGTCCAAGTACTGGTGGAACACCTTGTTCATTAGATTCATAAACACTGCTGGTGCATTGGTTAGCCCAAACAGCATAACCAAAAACTCAAACTGCCCGTACCGCGTCCTGAAGGCGGTCTTGGGAATATCCTCCCTCTTCACCTTCACCTGGTGATAACCCGACCTCAAATCAATCTTGGAGAACACCCGAGCTCCGCTCAACTGATCAAACAGATCATCGATCCGTGGCAGTGGGTATCTGTTCTTGATTGTCAGGTTGTTGAGTGCCCTGTAGTCGATACACATACGTACCGACCCATCCTTCTTCGGTACGAAGAGTACCGGTGCACCCCAAGGTGAAGAACTCGAGCGAATGAAGCCCTTGTCCTGCAGCTCATCCACCTGCTTCTTCAGCTCCACCAACTCGCTGTTGTTCACTCGATAGACATACTGGGAGACCGGTTCCGCACCGGGAACCAAGTCTATCGAGAACTCCACATCTCTGTCCGGTGGAAGCCCTGGCAACTCCTCTTGAAATACGTCCATAAACTCTGCGATCAAGGGATGCGGAGCCACCTGCTCCTCGACTGATGCTCCACAGAAGACTCTGCCGTCCTGCTCTGCCTGCCGTCGGGTGTACTCAAACTCTGGCTCTCCTGGCGCCCCGAACAAAACTCTACCCCCACGGCAATCAATACGGGCGTGGTGTCTACTCAGCCAGTCCATACCTAATACTATATCGTAGTTCGGTAATGGCATGACGAATAAACTCACTCCCAACTCTCGGCCTCCCAATAAAACACTCCGCCCTCTGCAAACATCACTCACGAGGATGACCCCACCCCCAGTCGTGATCTTGCAGGTCCTAGGCAATGGTTCAGAAATCAAATTGTGTCTAATAGCATACGATACAGACACAAAGCTGTGGGAAGCCCCGGAATCAAATAATACGAATGCTGGGAGGGAGTCGAGAAGAACCGAACCTGCTATCAGCTCTCCGATGACCTCAGCATCCTCAGCTGCCATGGCGAAAGCTCGCCCCTGCTGTCCACTCCGTGCCTGCTGCTGGTGCTGCTGGAACCACTGCTGCTGGGTCTACAGGGCTGGTCCCCTCTGCTGGCCTGCTGGAGCCTTGGCTCCACCTCCCTGCTGTCCTCATCCAAAAGCCCCTGGGCAGTCCCTCAACTGGTGATCTCCAGCACCACAAAGTAGGCACTTGCCTAGCTTCTTCCTGCACTCGTGGATTATGTGCCCCGGCTTCTTGCAGAAGGCACAAATGACTAACTGACGAGGTGCCTGCTGTCCTCTCTGCTGCTGGTGCTGCTGCTGAAAGGGTGCACGACCCTGCTGCTGAAACTGCTGCACTGGCCTCTGCTGCTGAAACTGCTGCTGGAAATGAGGCCTCTTGGCATGCCCCTGACTGTTACTGCCTGACTGAAAGTCGCGACCTCTCTTCTGCCTCAGTCCCAGGTCGTCCTCTGCCGCCATGGCCCCAGAATAAATCTCAGTAAAAGTAGCATTCCGGTCCCTCTTCGTCAGCGACCAAATCTCCCTAGTCAACCCTCGGCGAAACTTCCTCGCATTGGTCTTCTCCGTCAGATCATCAATAAACCGGGCCAGTCGACAGAACTCCCCGGCATACTCAGCAACAGTCTGGTTCCCCTGAACCAGAGCCTCGAACTGCGCCTCGATCCCACCCAAGGCTACATCTGGGAAGAACTGCTCCTTGAACAGCTCCTTGAACTGGGCCCAAGTCTGGCCCTCCACCCCCACTCTGGGATCAGTCTGGTACCATGTACGGGCTAAATCCTGCATCTGACTGCCCGCTGCCTCAATGTGAAGCCGAACTGGTATCTCCGCCAGTCGAAAGATCTCCTCTATGTGCTCAATCCAGTCATCGGCATAGTGAATGCCCTCTGTACCCAAGAACTCCCGAGGGTGCATCTTCTGGAAGTCCTGGATATCTCTCTCTCTCCGACGGGGCTGCTGTTGGGCCCCCTGACCAGTCACTATCTCAACAGTCGTACGTACGAGCTGGTGTGCCCATCAATCCCCTGCCTGAAATCTGCTGTCTGCCTCTGACTACGCTGGTGCGAGGACTCCAGAATCCTCTCCACGAAGGAGAAGAGATGGGCAGCATCAACCATCCCCGCAGGCGGAGGCTACTGCGTGGGAAGGATCTCTGGAAGCACCAAGCTCGGCCTCCCAACTGGTGGAGGTGCTCCTCCAAAGGCTGTCGAGGCACCAACTCCTTAGGGCTGCACTGGCCCTGTGGCACCGGGAGCTGGATGCTGGACCCGAGAGGTGGCAGACCCCTCTCCAGCCTCTCCCGTCACGGGGCGATGCGATCGCGTCTCAACCATCCTGGAGACACAGATCAAACAAGAAGCAATTACTGAGAATGAGTCAAAATAATCAAAGGAGGACAGTTTAAAATTCTAAAGAAGACAATAAGCAGCAAAATAGATATACGGAATCTGATAAGGAGTTTTCCTAGTGTGATTGAGTACCTTCAGAAAAAAAATCACTAATTTCTACTGCAGGCTGCAGCGGTATTCTAGTTCGAACACCACCACATTTCTAATCTAGACCTGCATGGGCCACCACTAAAAACGTGTCACGACCCGCACCATAGAGTAAGGGTACGAGGCGTGGGTACGTCCAGCCTACGCCGCAGTGTCGGCGGTAGAACGCTGTCCTAGGTCACAACATCTAACAACTGAAAGTAATAGCAGTTATACTCCCCAAATGGGGGTGACATAACAGAATATAAAACTCAATCACAGCTAAGGTAGAACAGGTAAGATAGATAGATAATGAAAGATAACAAAATCCAGAACAGACAATCACAGAGATACAAATCCAGAACTAAGTGTCTAAAAATAAATACATCTCAGAATATCTCAAAGTCTAGTACAATAATCCCAAATAGAAAAGACAGTCCTAATCTAAAGGAGTGTCATCTACAGCTAGTGGCTCCTGCTGCTGGTCCAAGTCTGGGCACTCATCTAGTGTGGCACCGTAGTAAGTAGGGCAGAATGCCTCAGCCTCATCCTTTGTAATATTTCAACAGGTCCAATCAGGACGGGAACGAGCACATATCTCTCAACAGTTCATATCAGGTTAGGAGTATAAAACATTGCAATAGAGTAAAATAGAGGAAGTGCTGAATGGAAGTACAAGTAAAATAGAAGATATTTGTAACTGGAAATAGATACATGATAGTAAAGACTGTAAGTGACTACGTGATTTAGAGCACAATATGGTTATGTAAACGACTTGGGGGCACATGAATACAAATAAGGAGCACATGAATACCTACTGGGGATTGTGTCCACATAACCAATTCTACTCACCCCGCCCCAATCAATACACAAGGATCCGTTCAAGTTATGTCATAAGCACATGAATACAACTAAGATACGTGAACTCATGAAATGAGTAGTACATGAGCACATGATAAGCACATGAGCACATGAAGCACATGAGAACATGTAAAAACATGAACTAGTACGAGTATAAGGAGTACCTGATGCACATGATAAAGTACATAAACATGAAATACCCGATGCACCCGTAGAGGGATAACATCTCAGGAAGGGATCCATATAGTACTAATCCGTGAAGATACGTGTCAGCATCATGTAGAGTAATCTAGAGCATAATATATCCAGACAGGTATGAAAAGATCAGAGAATGTACTCACCTGCTATCTGAAAGTCCGAGATGAAAGTACTGTCCGAGGAGTGGTGTCTGGCTCCTATTTAGAACAGTACGAGTCACAACAAGTCCAGAATAGAAATGTAATGCACTACAATGCGTTCTACATGAATCTAGGTCAATCTAGACCAAAGGCAACTTTTGGTCAACTCTGGTCAACCCTAGAAGTCAAACTAGGTCAACCAAGTCTAATCTAGGTCAAACTAGTCTAAACTATGTCTAGCAAGACTATTCTAGGCTTTCTAGACTAATCTAGGCAATACCTAACTATTCTAGGTTATAATATGACCTAACTAGACTACACCATGTCAATCTATGCCTATACACATATCACACATTATATATCTAACTAATACATATGTATAGGACTAAAACATCACAAGGCACATTTATATTATATATATACCCATGCACAAAACACACATTCCTATATGCAGGAACCTACACATATTTATATAGAAAAAGAGTAAAGGGGAAACACAAGTGTAGGGGTGTGTGTGCAATGGCATGTGAGTGTGAGAGGGTTATACATAGGTGTGTGTGTAGGGAATCATGGCAGTGGTGTGAGGGGTGTGTGTACTAACAACAAACTGGAAAAATAGGGGTTAATTCCCAGGTTTCAGCCTACACAGTGAAAGAAGTTAACTCACCGGTTTTAACAGTGAACACCCCACATAACAGTCCAATAGTGAATCCTCAATTCAGTTAAAACAGTGAACAAGGAAATACTAAAGGAAATTCTCAGATTTTCAGTTCTACAGTGAAGGTTATTAGTGCAGGAAATAAGGTAAAATCAATGAGCTATTTACAATGTGAAATCTAGAAATTGAACAACTATTCATTTCAGGTTTTAACATATAACTCAGTGAAATATATAGCTTGAATCTCAGGTTTGATTGAACTAAAACTCAGATTTTTAACATTAACATTTCAGATTTTTAATGATCCCAAAAAGAAGGAAACAAACCAACATATATATAAGATCCCCAACTCAGATATCAGTTACTAGTTAACCTACAAATCAGTCAATACCAAAGGGGAAGCAATTCAATTCAAAGAGAACCATACACAAGCTAAACCAGGTTCAAGAATCTCCAATTCCAGGTTTTTGGTAACCTTCCCCCCATATCATAACAGTTAACCAACTCACTCAGATTTTCAGTGTTAAAACAATAGTTCAAAAAAAAGCTCAAGATCAGTGATAAAATTATTTAACAGTTCCCATGATATCTCAGTTTTGAGACCCAAACATCAACAAAACAGTCCCAAAACCGACACACTATTAGAATATACATAGGAGAACATGTTAGAGTCTTAATACCAAGTATTTAAGGGTGTCTAATAGGTTTAAATGCTTGCTTAAACTCAGATTTGAAAACTGGACATAAATAGGTATTTTACTGATACATAGTTTTTGACTAAAATAGGAAATCGAGAATTATCATTGAAAAATCAATTTAAAATAGAATTTAATGGTTGGTAACAATTAAACACATTGTACACATGCTACATGATGTGTTTGTGTCCAAAGAAGTGGACACAAATGTGTCCAACAATTAAATCCCAAAAACAGTAAACTGCACAACACAGGAAAACAATGTCGTGCACGTGTTCGTGTCGATCGTGTGCACGACACACAGCGACACGACTCACGAGAAATGGTCCTCGTGTTCACCTAGACTAGGGCTATCGACTGGATACCCTGAATCGTGTCCAAGTCGCGTGTACACGACACGAGACACGCGTGTCAGTGCCCAAAAGGACAGCCGACTGCACAGTGCACAAATTGGTGCACGCGTTCGTGTGTGTCCGACACAACACGTGGGGCTCTAAAAATTAGGGAGCCCCGTGTCAGTGTCAGCCCCTAGCTACACGTCAAATTTGGCGTGTCGAGGAGCCGTGTCCGTGTCGCAATCATGCCCGAGCAGCAGGGCACGCACAGTGCCTGTGCACGCGCGCGCGCGACCACGTGTTCGCGTGTCCGTGTGGACTCGACACAATACTAAGATATGACACAAACCACAGAAATGTGTAAGCGAGACCCAATCATAAATTCCTATTCAAACCAAACACCAAAAACCACACGAAATGCCCATTGGGGCATTTTATCAAACACCTAGCCGTGTGCACTGATACGTGTCCAGAACGGACATGAAACGACACGAAAATTTAGGAAACCCTATTCCTACAGTTTGGCTAGGGTTAGGGCAACCTAGAAATGATTTTTACAGAATTTATAATGGATTAGAGAGGATTATACCTATAGGTGTACAAACTCCCAAAAAGCTTCAAAGAGAAGGATTTCTCAACCCACCAAAACTCTTCCAAATTGTTCCTTTCCTGTCAAAATTTATTTCCAACAGCAAAAGCACAATATTTAGAGCCTATAGGAATTTGTTTGAAGGAAAAAGGACTTAATTTGGATTTAATATGAATTTATGAAGATGGAACATTACCTCTTTCTAAAACTTGATGAACGCTAAGAGAGAGGCTAGCCCTAATCCCTAGGAGAGTATTTATAGAGAGGGGGGCTGTCATGTGGCTGGCCATAGGGTTTAGATCTAGGGTTTTAGCTAGTTGGTTGAGTCCTAATTAGTTTAAGTCATGATTTGACTTGTGACTTCACAAGCCATTCTTAGGCCAAACTAGCTCCTAATCACCCCCAAACCAATTCTAATGAACTTGAAATGAATAATTTAGGTCACACTAGGGCTTTTTAACCTAACCAAAGTGTCTTGACCTAGGTTAGCCAATAGGACAGTCTCCAAGTCAACATGAGTCAAAGTCAAATGTAGGGTCAAAACAATTCTACCAAAAATCACTAAAAATCATACTAATTATATTAATAATAAAAATCCCAAAATAATTCCAAAATTTTGAAAATGACCAAAATACCCTCAAGCTAGAAAAGTGGCAGTGACAGCGAGTTATTCCGCTCAGACGATCGATGACGTCCCAGACCGGAGACAACCATTCATTGACTTCGTCGTCTACGACATCCTGCCCGAGAACCCAAAGGAAGCCACCTCCATCAGACGACGTTCTCTCAGATTCTTCTACGATACAGAGACAAAAATGCTGTATCGTCGATCCTATGATAGATTATTGCTTCGATGTCTATCAAACGCATAAGCCAAAGAAGCCGTACGAGAAGCTCATGACGGTGTCTGTGGTGCCCATCAGCCTGGCCCTAAATTGCAAGACCGTCTTCGCCGAATGGGCTACTACTGGCCCACGATGGTAGCAGATGCGATAGACTATGCAAGAAGGTACAAAGCCTGCCAAGTCCACGCGGACTTTATCCACCAACCATCCGAATTTTTACATCCGACAGTGGCATCCTGGCCCTTCGAAGCATGGAGGATGGATATCATCGGTCCGATTACTCCACCTTTCTTCCGAGGACATCGCTTCATACTCGAAATCACAGATTACTTCTCTAAATGGGCGGAAGTTGTCCCGCTTGTAGAAGTCAAAACCTCGAACGTGATCAGCTTCCTCAAGCATCACGTCATCTATCGCTTTGGACTGCCCCGAAGGATCATCCACGACAATGGTCCGCAGTTTGCAAACCACGCCTTCTATCGGTTCTGCGACAAGCACAGCATCCTGAATATTGCTTCGACGCCATATAATCCAGCAGCAAATGGGTTGGCAGAAGCATTCAACAAAACCATCATCAAGTTACTCAAGAAGTTCGTATCGTCCAACAAATGCGACTAGAACGAGAAGCTTGGTGAATGCTTATGGGCATACCGTACCACGGTTCGAACGGCCACAGGGAATACACCATTCTCCCTGGTGTACGGAAGTGAGGTGGTCCTCCCATTGGAGACTCAAATACCCTCACTCCGCGTCGTCCTCACTTATCAATTGACGATGGACGATAACTACCGTCGCCGGCTACAAGAGTTAGAGGCCTTAGATGAAAAGCACCTCCTGGCTCAGCAATGAATCGAGCTTTACCAAGCACGCATCTCTGGAGCCTTCAACAAGAAGGTTAAGATCAGAACATTCCAGGTGGGCAATATCGTTCTGGCAGTCCGGAGGCCGATGGTCATGACTCACAAGACCGCCGGGAAGTTCCAACCAAAATGGGAAGGTCTATTTATCATCGAGGCTGTATTCTCCAACAGTACTTATCGCCTCACAAAACAAAATAGAGACTTGCTCATGTTGCCCGTCAACGGCAAGTTCCTGAAAAAATATTATGTCTAAATGACACATTCCAGATTATCGAGTCATGTACCCGCTGGTGCCGCTGAACTCACATTTACCACATTCCAGACCATTGAGTTATGTACCCGCTGGTACCGCTGAACTCACTTTCACCACATTCCAGATTATTGAGTTATGTACCCGCTGGTGCCGCTGAACTCACTTCCACCATATCCCAGATTATCGAGTCATGTACCCGCTGGTGCCGCTGAACTCACACCCCCAATATTTCAGATTATCGAGTCATGTACGCGCTGGTGCCGCTGAACTCATATCCACAATATTCCAGATTATCGAGTCATGTACCCGCAGGTGCCTCTGAACTCACATTTCGGTCACTCTTTCAGATAGTAAGTCATGTATGACCATACCTCTGAACTTTCTCCCTGGAAGAGATCCTCCCTCATGATCCACTACCCGCACTCCCAGTGCACAAAAAGGGTAACCGATCCACAAATTTCTAAAACGGCCATGTCCTCGTTACCTCTGAGTCGTTTTACTTCCGCCAAAAATAAATCACCCCTTGTATAGAACTTCCATGTCCTTATTACCTCTGAGTCGTTCTATGTACCCTCCTTCATTGAGCCCATTCCTGTCATGTCCTCATTACCTCTGAATGGGAAGGCTCCGTCGAAGAAACCTTCATACTTGCCATATCCTCACTACCTCTGAGTAAGTATGATGATTCCCTTTCGACTTATTATCTGTACCCACAACCAGAGTACACCAAGGATAATAGGCCCACAAATATTCTCCACTGAGTCCGCTCCCGCCATGTCCTCATTACCTCTGAGCAGGAAGACTCCACGGTAAAACCTCCGTACTTACCATGTCCTCATTACCTCTGAGTAAGTATGTTGGTCCTCTTTCGTCTTATTATCCGTACCCTAAATCAGGGTACGCCAAGGGTAATAAGCCCACAAATGTCCTCTGTTGACCACAAATATCCTTCGTTGAGTCCACTCCTGCCATGTCCTCATTACCTCTGAGCAGGAAGACTCCACGGTAAAACCCTCATACTCGTCATATCCTTATTACCTCTGAGTAAGTGTGTTGGTACCGCTCCATCCTATTATCCGTATCCTAAGTCGGCGTATGCCAAGGGTAACAGGCCCACTAATGTCCTCTACTAAGTTTCTTAGTACAGGCCCATCATTCCTCACCATGTCCCGGGAGCCCAGCTGCTCCATGGCATTCTATATTCCGATATTTGGAACGTCCACGACCACCTTGCTGTGGAACTGTTCTAAGTATCCCCAGCCAAACTTGTTACCTGTACCTAAAACCAAGGTATGCCAAGGGTAATAGGTCCACAAACAAGTCCCCCATGCGGGGTAAACGTCACTACAATAGGCACAACAAGCAACACAAATGAAGGGTAGAATGGAAAGTACTCTTTATTTAAAAGATGAAAAAAGTGCTACATGTTTTGGGACCACGTCCCTCTCAAAAAGAAAAAGAAAAGAAAATAGAAACAAAAGAAGAAAAGGTCGACTATAACTCGGCATTACACAACTCCAAGAGGCGGTTTCTCACTAAGGCAGTCCCCCGCTCAAGCCTCTGTTTCGCTCGGCGCTCGGCCTCTTGGGACAACTGATCTGCATCATTCAAATACATATATGTCTGCCAGTCGTTCTCCATCTTCTTCAGGGCAAGTTCTAGATTGGCAGAAGCCCTACTAAATTTGTCAGCCTCCTGAATGGCAATCCCTTTCTCAGCATGAGCAGCTTCGAGCTCGGACTCCAAGAAAGCCAGCTTTCCCTGGAGCTCGAGGATCTGCTCCCAGGTGTCAGCTACCCTGTGGGAGGCCGCCGCTTCTCGAGCTGTACAATCTTCAGTCCGACGGTTCCATTGATCGTACAACTGAGTCAGATCCTGGCGGTCCTTCAATATAGTTGGCTTGATCGATTCCCGAGCCAGCCTCACCTTATCCACCGTGGTCATGAGGAAATTGCGCTCTTGGTTTATTACCGTGGGTAAATCAGCTTGTTGCAGCACGCAAAACTGGGCCACAAGACGATCAACCTCTAACAGCTTAGGCTCCAGAAGCGTAGCCAGTCCCGCTCCACCGGGGAGTGTTCTGAGGATATTAAACTGACCACCAGCGTATTGACGGGCCATAGAAAAGGGAGTCCCCTTTTCCATAGCTGCCTCAATCCCCCTCTTTAGGTGGCGGTGGAAACTGTCGACCACATCCTGGGACACTTCGTCCAAAACTTCCGTAGAAGACGGTGTCAAAGGGAGTGTGGCAGGCAGTACCGAAGGAGTAGCCTCAGAACTGGCCGTCCCTGTCACCAGAGAAACAAATTCTGTGCAAAAAGAGGCATGGATGGCAGCTAGCTCCTCTTCCGCCGCCCGGAGAGCCTAGATACTTGGGAGAGCGGAAATGTTAACTCCCAAAACCCTATTCGTAGAGGATGGCATGGAAAGCGTCGTCCCTTGCTCCAGCTGTGCTATCACCAAGGCTTCCAAACTTGACCCAGCTGGAGGCCCCTCAGTATGGGTTGGAAAAGAAGGAGGCACACGTGCTTCCATCAAATCCGCCCCGGTAGAGTCTGCCCTGGCAATATCCATCACCAGCAATAAAGGGGTAGGACCTGCGCATCCAAAGCAATCATTAATCCATGAAGGACAGGGTGATAGAGCAAATAGGCATCCTTACAAGTTAAAAAGCTGGTTTATCTTACCAGGGGAAGAGCTCGGAGGCTGCAGCTCGTTCGAAGCTAGCATGGTCTCCCCACCCGCAGCTTCCAACTCAAATTCAACTGGTTTTTCTGCCCCAGCCACCCCTGAAGGGGAGTCAGCCGGGTCAGTGTCATCCTGTTGGAATTCAGTTGTCTCAAGGAAGGGACAGTAGAGCCCCCGTCCCTACGGGTTGAGGTCTCAGCGAGACGAGACTCCCCGGCCGCCTCCGGAAGAGCCCCAGCGAAAGTGATGGCAGTGCACATATTATTGATCAAAGTGGACAATGCTGGATCAACTTCAGTAGTCGAGTCCCGAGAAGCAGACTCCCCGGACGCCTACAAAGAGCAAAAAAATGATTAGGCCATAATTTAGAAAAAGAAGGAAAAGGTGGCTGAAATTCCAATCACCTCAGAAATAGCGTCAACATCAATAAACAGCCTGCGACATCTTACCGCAGCCCTCTTTGTGGAGTAGATCCTGCCATCATCAGTAGACAAACGCCTGCCTCGTGGACGCGAAGCACCAGGCACAACAGGTGGATGATCCTCCACCTCTTCGTCCGGCACAGTAAGTGGCTGGTTCCCCACCTCCTCATTCGAAGAATGCGACGAGTCATCGGCGGCCTGCTCGTCATCCTCTTCGTCCGCCGCAGTGGACTCCGAGTCTGGCACGGGAACCCTATTCGCCCCTCTCTTTCTCTTCCTCGAACCCTCTGCCTTTTCTGCCAAGCTGGTCCCGACAATGAAGCTGGTGTTCATGAAAAAGTTCACGGGAGATTTGCTCGCCGCAACATGATAAAGAGCCACCATGTACAGAATATCCCCTTGCACATTAGCGTCAGGGACTGAGAAGCTAGCCCGGGTATGAACAATATTATAATAATGCCACGCCCGGATGCCGTCAAGGACACTGCCCTCGAAGCCCAGACAAGCATTGGGGCAGTCAAGGAACAGCTGACTATACCCGAATTGACGAGAAAACTTGCTAGGCAAATAAGGCTCCAAGTATACGTTATTTCGGTAACGATATACTAGGTGCGCCGGGCGAATGTTGCGCAGCCATAGAAGCATCTTCTCAGATATGAGCTGGGGAGGTTCAATGCCATCAACGTGTACCCTCCTCACTTCTCTAGGGGTAAACTGAGGAAGAGACACAAAGAAGTCGGGCCCGTCAACTCTTGCCATCGCTCTCCGATAAACCGGCATGGTGTCATACTCCCAAGATTGATGGCGGTATCGGAAGAGGAAGGCGTCATTAGTGGTGACATCATCCTCTGGCCCGGCCCTCATCAATGACCGGTAATGCATCAATAACCACCCCATGAGATAGTGGTATGGTAGCTCTATCCGCTCGAAGTCCAGCGTCGTCTCACGAGCAATAACTTTAGATGTAAAGGCACGGAGGCCGTGGTGTATACTACACACCATAGCCGGAAGAGGGCCTGTCTTACTTTGAAGACCAGCTTCACAGCCGGGAGAATGAAATGGCGGCTGATCCTTTCAGTAGAACCTGCCCCTCCCTAGACTACGCAATTTCGTAGCCATACCATCAAGAACCCGGCCAAGATTGCTTTCTCGGACATTTGCTTGGTACCGTAGTGGAAATAACTGAAAGAGTCAGTGCGGCTCCCAAACTTGTCACGGGTGGACCTCGACCTTTTGACCTTCAACATCATGTCCTTCACCTCCTCCGGGGTTTGAGGACCTCTAGACGAAACCCGACCGGAAGGAGGAAATTTGAAAAGATACGCGACCCAGGCCGTGGTATTGGGGCATTCCCTTCTGAGTTATTTTCTTTCTTGATAGCAGTCTGGTGGCAGATGCTATTGTGGCACAACAGTTCTCAGTACACAGTGACGAAACCAAGAAATCGTCGATCCAGGTCATCGAATTCCTCGTTCGTTGGGGTATATACTTCAAAGGCCTCGCCTCCCCACGGCAGCTTAGAAACAACATGCATTTCATGGAGAGCAAGTCCCAACTCTCTCCAGGGCGCGAAGAAAGTCCACATATGCCGGCTATACATCTCCAAAAGGGCCATAAACAGCGGCCTGTTAATGGACAATCCGTAACAGGTGCCCCGGATGGCGTAGTAAAGGTCAATCTCCCGAAGGAGTTCCTCGTAATTCTTCAGGATCCATGAGGAAAGATTAGCCCATGTGGGGATGGGGTTTATCCAATTCAGCAACGACAACCTGCCCACGGGATAGGACCCCTTGCGAGCGAGCTGATTTAGGAAGGTGTCAGCTCAGGTAAAAGTGAAGTTAGGACCAGACACATCTATAAAAGTACCAGGAATCAGCCCCATCACAATCCGGCTAACTGACTCCCTACTTGCACATGCTGTCCTAATACTCATATTATAGTGGATGTTGCCCACGAACATCACCTGTTGGATTGGAGTCAGGGAACTTGCCATTTTCCTGTCCAACGGCACCATGTTAAACCACGAGAGAGAAAAATGCCGCTCCATCTCGGGAACATGGATATCCACCCCGTCCATAGTGAAGTCCCAGTTCTCAGAAACGTCCAGCATTCGGGAGTTCTTTACGAAGAAAGCATCCCCGAAGAGGAAAGCTGGTTTTAGATATTCTTCGTCCAGTTTCCCCGAATTCATTATGGTGCAAAGAAAATGGAAAGGTTGGTTGTTGATGGCAGCCACCCTCTCCAAAGGCTCATTAGAGGGAAGTTGATCAATCATATGTCGAATTAGATCGTCAAGCCGCACACCCATGGCAAACTGAGCTGAACCCACTAGAAGCTCTCCGGTCGGGTTGGTTGGGAGGTTCACTAGAAAAGCACAAAAGAAACAGGATTAAAAGAATGGTTAAAATGAAGCCACTTAAAGTTTCTCAAAAAGAAGTTCCTATGGGCCTATGCGGCTCGGATCGACGAAGCTTTATGCGGCCCAATTCAGCTGGGTTTCATGCGGCACGGCCTTAATAGAGCCTATGCGGTTCGGGTCAACACAGCTTCATGCGGCCCAATTCAGTTGGAAGTTCCATGTGACACTGATTCGATGGCTTATGCAGCTCAGATTAAGACTTATGCGATTCTATCTCGCAGAAGAATTTATGCGGCGGGACTCAGCAAAATTCTATGCGGGCCAGTTTGTCAGGAACATATGCGGCTCCGGTCAAAGAAGACTTTATGCGGTTCATATCCAGAAGTAATCTTGTGACTTAAAATCTTTCTCATGCGGCTCAAACATAGGGAATGTCCTATGCGGCTCGGATGCGAGAGGGTCATACGGCCCATACAACGCATGCGGCTCCATCATGATCGAACTTGAACGATTCAAACGATGAAGGCTTGTGCATATGTTATGCAACAGAGCCATGAGTCTTTGGGGTTCAAAATATTCAAATCCATTCCTTACCCTTGAAAGCGGGGCAAACATCAGGATGCACTTCTGGTACGACGGCCGATGAGGAAGCCACCTTCTTGCCTTTCGCAGCAGCGGAGACGACCTTGGACGATTTGGGGGCCATCTTCGACAGTCGGAGAATGGATATAGGAAAAGAAAAGAAAGACTGCAACAGTTGGAGACGAAGGAGAAAGTAAAGAAATCCCCCCGAATGAACTCATCCATATTTATAAACAAAATCAAGGCGCTTCGATTCTCGTACAGAACGAAAACCAACTCTTCGGTTATCGAGGCGAGCCACCTAAAATGAAGGCCAGACTCCTGGGATCCCGTCCCAAAAAGCGACAGCAAATCAACAGCATTTAATGCAAAAGATCTCCATACGTGGCATGGTGACGTGGCAAAAGACCCTGCGACTGAGATACTTATGCGGCCCGAAAGCCCTTACGGTCGAATCATCCATGCGGTCGAGACATCATATGCGGCCAGAAGAATACATGGCCATGCTTCTTATTCAAAGTATTTCAATTTTGTAAATTAAAAACTTTGAAGGGGGTCTTGTAGAAGCATGGAAAAGAATAAAAAAAGATCCATACAGTCAGAGAGCCCCCTGCGGCTCAGAGAGTTCATGCGGCTCGAGCGTCTATGCGGCTCAAACAAGTCCTATGCAGCTCAAAGAGGAGCCATGTGGCCTACAAATAGCTCTCTCATTTTTGTATTAAATGCCTTGACGGCTGACAGCTTTGACGAGGTGACTGTTCTGACACGAAGATATCATTATGACTTTCTCATAATGACGGATTCCTTGGAAAGCGATAAAAATATCTGACACAATCTCCCGAGATTCAGAAAATGTCATACTGTTTTGACATGTAGACAGTTGTATGCAGCCCAAGTGGGGACTCCCCCATGCGGCTTACGAAGACCAGCCCCATGCGGCTCATGAAGACCAGCCCCATGTGACTCACGAAGATTAGCTCTATGCGGCTCACGAAGACCAGCCCCATGCGGCTCACAAAGACCAGCTCCATGCGGCTCATGAACGACAGCTCCATGCGGCTCACGAAGACCATCCCTATGCGGCTCATGAATACTATCTCCATGCGGTTCATTCATACTCATGCGGCTCAAATCATTACCATACGGTCCAAATATTCAGAGGGGGGACCACTCTTAGGCAGCCTGGACACGTGGCCAGCTTTATGCGGCCCAACTTTTCTACGGCTTAGATTTCTGCTGTTATGACACGTGGCATGATAGCAGGGCACGTGGCATCAGATTGATCGAAATCTCTAAGCAAATCCCAATAAAATATTGGGATCAAATCAGATCATTTGCAAATAAGCCAATTAAAGACACGTGTCAAGAAATCCGAGGTTGGCATGATAAATCGGGAGAATTTATGTCAATCAGCATTAATTATCTACAAAAGATTTGATGCAATCACATTTATTGCTCAAATCTCGATGAACGGCCCAGATCCAATGATCCTTAGCCGTCGACTTCCAAGAATGGGCAATCATTGTAAACCCTAATGAGGCCCCCCCACTCTTATAAATAGCAGGGTGCCATTCCCTTGCAAATATATATAGAGACACATATATACACAGAGACACACATAGAGAGATATAGAGAGACATATTCATAGATAGCGACAGACGCACATAGATAGCCAGAGAGCCTGAAGAGAGAGCATTTTCTTCGTCAACGCCAAACAGTTCTTCCACAGAGCCAAAGAAGCTGCACCCGATCGTCCAAGGAGTAAGGCAGAGCGGCCGTCGCTTTCCCGAGCCTCTATCATCACCTCCCAGAATCTAAAATAAACAATTGTACTTAGATTACTGTACCTAGGTTTTCGTCCCTAGGTTTTCTTTGTACGAGCGAGTTTGTATTGTGAAGTAAAAGTCTAGTCCTCCGATAATTGTTCTGTTCTTTTATATTTCATGGTAAACACCAGGGATGTAGACGATGTTGAAGATTTTGTCTCCTGAGCTTTGTTGTAGGACCGGTCCTGGCTGCTGCAGTCATTGGAAGACGAACTACCGGTCCTCTTGTACTGTCGCCTTGCTGCAGCAGCAGTTGACAATGACTGGAGTATAGTGATGTCCATGAAAGGACTCTCTGCACACCAAGCTTTCTTCTTTTTCTTTGTATTTGTGAAGAATTATATTACGCAAGTCACTCCTTTTGTGGGCCCGGGAGTCCCGAGCACACGAGTGTGTTGGCACCCTGCCTGCTCCCTGATGTGGGGCTAGTAAGAATACTTGCCCCCGATCGTTGTTGGAAGATTCTTGATAACTATTCCGTCCGTTGGCCGTCGGGGGCTGGACCCGGATAGTTTTGTACAGCATTCCATCAGAGGCCCGCGTAATAGTCAGCGGGACGCCCTGATGGTCAGGAGTTGTGACAGCTGACTGAGCTCGATGATCCCGTGCTGTCCTAGACTTCTTCACTCTAGTACCTGAGAGTGCATAGTAGGAAGAGTCTAAGTTGTGCATCACAGAGTCTGGCACATCCTCCTGGGAGCCTCTGAGGTCAGGACCGTATGAGAGGCGGTCAAAGACTGACCCTAAGCTGCATAGGGTGGATAGTTTACGACTGGGATTGGATGCCGCATAAGCAATCTTCCTGTGGCTGGGTTTGGCAGCCGCATAAGTATTCTGCATACGGCAGGGATAGGTAGCCGCGTGAACAGTTTGCATGCGGCTGGAAGTTGTGGCCGCATGACTCTCCTCCATGCGACTGGCAGTTGTGGCCGCATGAGCCTTCTCCATGCAGCTGGCTTTTGTGGCCGTATGAGCCTTCTCCATGCGGCTGGAGCCCTTATGCGGCTTCTTCTTGGACCGCATATAGTTCCTCTTTGTCCTGGCAAGTCCAGCATCGTAGTGTTTTCCTCTGCCGGACTTGGGAACAGCAGAGTCCTCTACGGTGTAAAGTGGGGCCGCATGAGAGTCTTCTCCGTAGTCTTGGGCAGCAGAGAGCATTTCTTCCAGAGCTTGGAAATGAGCAAATGATTTCAGCCTCCACTCCCTGCGGGCCTTCTTCGTGCGGGCTCGCTTCTGGATCGGGCTAGCGCTCCCGTCGGAGAGCATCTCTTTAAATGCTTGCTGGTCGAAGCGAACAACCAGCATCTGTTGCGTGGAACCAAGCTTGGCTGCGTCCGATTGTGCCACCAACTTCTCAGCAGTGGAGAAGTTAGTCCCCAGCAGAATCACCATCGTGTTTGCCATTGATTATCAAAGAATAGAATAATTTTATGGGAGGACTGAACTTTAATTCACAATACAAACTCGCTCGTACAAAGAGAGCCTAGGAACAAAACCTAGGAAAAGCAATCTAAGTAAAATTGTTTAGTTTTTTATTCTGGGGGTGACGGTAGAGGCTCGGAAAAGTGATATCAACGCTGCCTTACTCCTTAGACGATCGAACGCAACCTTGGCTCCAGCGAAGAAAAGCTCTCTCTCTCTCTCTCTCTCTGCTCGAATTGCTCTGGGTCTCTGTGTGTCGCTCCCTATGTGTTTTTCTCTATGTGTGTGCAAAGGAATGATCCCATGCTATTTATAGGAGTTTGTGATGAGTGGGATGTGGCCGCATCCTTGTAACTGCACCTTAAAAAGTGGGCAGTTGGGGATCGGTTAAGATTAACTTTGATCTGTTTGTTTGAAATCAATCTGGGCCGTTGTGTTGGTTGAAATAAATCCGCATTGTTATGATTTATTGGTTGCAATAAATCTGAGTGGATAAGCCTTAGTTAATCTTCTACCACATGTCCCAACTGCCATTATGCTGCGAACCGCATGAACGAGGCGTCATGGCAGAGCCATATGAGTGTGGTCTGGTAATTGAGCTGCATGAGGGTGGCCTCACAACCGAGCCGCATGAGGATGGCCTCACAACTGAGCCGCATGAGGATGGCCTCACAACCGAGCCGCATGAGGGTCGTCTCACAACGGAGCCGCATGAGAATGGCCTCACAACCGAGCCGCATGAGGATGGCCTCACAATCGAGCCGCATATGAATGGCCTCACAACCGAGCCGCATGAGGATGGCCTCACAACCGAGCCGCATAAAGGTGGCCCCCACAACCGAGCCGCATAAGGGTAGCCCCCTAACTGAACCGCATAAGGGTGGCCCCCACAACCGAGCCGCATGAGGGTGGTCTCCAACTGAATCGCATAAGGGTGGCCTAGGCGGTCCGCATAGAGAAGTTCTTTGGACTTTGTAAACTGCGCCGGCTATCTCAGAGATTTTCTCATCTTTTGATGAGCATGACGCGTCTCTTCATTATGTCAGAGTCGTCAGAACTGTCATTTTATGTTAGAGCATTTAATGACCAGCTGTAGGGAGCAATTATGGCCAGCTGTATTTGGCCTGTTTTGAGCCGCATGAGGCCACGTGGCTCTTCCTGAGTCGCATGAAATTCCTGAGCCGCATGCGGCTCTCTGGGACTTTCCGAGCCACATAAAACTCTTCATGCTTTTGAGCCGCATGTTGAATTTGGGCGGCATATAAATTATTATTCTTTTTCATGCTTCTACATGCACGTCGCGTAATTCAGTTTTGGAACCGTTGGAGGATTTGGTTATCACAAGAACCAATTCGATGTTATATTCCATAAAGTAGAATATTCTTACTTCAATGCCCTACCCAACTTATAGAAATTGGCTAACCGTAAAAATCACAGTTACACTTCTGAGGAGGACGATTTCTAGAGAGAGGCACAAGTATATTGGGCATTTCTAACCGCATTCTCGGATTCTAAGTGAGCCTAGATGTTGTTAGGTGTTCTTGCTCACTAACTTCTATAGAAGAATTACTATAATCTAACATTGCTCCTATTGGCCATGCTTTCAGCTAGATGGTAGGAGTCTCTTGTTTGAACATAATTAGATCATGTCGGTTCATAGGAACTTAGTCTTCGCCTAACATGGGTAACTAGGAGATGAGAGTCGATGATAAGTGCAAAAATCTTTCTTTAGAATTTAGTCCCACTAACAAGGCATGATTAGGTAGGTGTTTGAAATCTTTAGATCATAATATCTTGCCTCTATAGGTTGTATAGGAGGAATGGACTTTCTTGGCTAGAATGCGTATGTCGTAGGTGGGATGTGTCTTGCATGCATCATGGGTATTTAGTGAAAGAAATGGGTAAATATTTGCATGGTTCAATCAAATGGAACACAAAATGAGCCTCTATGGTTTGTTTTAAGAGATATATGTCATACACATGGTGTAACTGAAATGGAGCATAGGAAGGGGTATTTGTGTGGAACCTGTATGTCATGAGTATAGTTGAATAGTCTAGTTCGCGAGTACGAAATTTGTTCAAAGGGAACTGCTCGTGTTGTGCTCAAAATATTACAGTCACGGTAGATGGTATCAATTGATACAGATAATTGTAGACGTTTATGAACCACTAAATTATTGGCCTAATTAGAACCAATCATTTACTAGTTCCTAGAGAGGCTTACCTACACATCTTAGAAATTTTATTTCAAAATTTTAAAATTAAGGCACGATTCTATGATAGAACAAAATGTGAAGAATCAAGGTTGCGATCCTTTATCGCGGTTATCTAAAGATATGAGCAAGTGGTAACAATGCAATACGAAGATTGTATCGCAACTTTCAAACAGATGAAGGGACGGCTACATTTGGAATATAATTCTAAGAGGTAGGGTACACTAAATTTAATGTTCTAGGCAGCTTATAGAAATTGGTTAAGCATAGAGAGCACGGTAACAGGGCTTCTACGAAGTTTCAAATTTCAAGGAGATGTTGAGGATATGAGTTACTTCTGGTCGTAGTCATGGACTCTATAGGGAGCCTAAGTATTACTTATATAAATTGCCCATGTACTAACCACTTTTTATTAAGAAAGTGAGAAGTCCTTAGTCAAGCAAAACCAAAAACAAGTTTGTACAACATGATTCCATTCAACTTATAACATAGGCTATAAGGGGTATGGTTACAAAACTTGTGAAAGAAGAATTAGTGGGCCAAGAGATGGGGATGACACAATAGGTATAAGGATCTATTTCATCAAGTTTGGTTTTTTTATATCCCAAATAGGGCGATATGCAACGATGGGTTTAATTGGGTCTTAATGGATTCCCTAATTAGATATTGATCTTTGATTGAATAAAACATCAGTTTTAATCTATATTGACTGGACGAGGTGCTATAAAATCAATCTAAGTCATTCCTAGTAGGTTAGGATAATCTTATATAGGTTCCAAGTCAAGTATTTCATTTGGGTTGGTTAACTAGGTTCCTAAGCCCGAGGATACGCCTTCTGCGACTTTTGGGTTTAAGTAGCACAAGGGGCCTCTATTGAGTGGCACACTAGTGTCATGTGCGTAGAGGGCTTCGAGTAGATCACAACCATATATTGGGTCAAAAGTTTTGAGTCGAGGTTGAGTCTCTAACTGAAGTCGGAAAGTATATCGGTATCATGGTAAGGGTTATAGCTAGTCATTTTGTCCTGAAAGTCGTATCATAAAAATAGAGTACAATAGGATGTGTTTTAGTGGGACATGATATATCTACATATAGCTGGAGTCGTCTATGTCTTCTATGTGAAGTTTGTTGGAGGGTAACAACTGGTCTCGTGCTCCGAATATCTAAATCACGTTAAGGAACATCAAAAGATCTAATTTAGAAAGTGGGGGTTCATGAGTCGCTAATTACTAAGCCTATCGATAGTGGAATGAACTCTAAAGCATGTCATAGGAAAGATCTCTGACGACTAAGTCATAAATTTCTATTTGTGTCAATCCTGCCAAATTATGGTTACAAGGGTTCTAGTGGTATCGAATGTAGTGCTCCTACATTGATGTTGGTATCTAGTAAATCAATATGAGGGAGTGTTATGCTACAGATATTGGCTAAGCTGACGAAGGGGTTGTTCTAGTGCTAAGTCAATTCTTTAATAATAACAGTGTATACTTAGAGTAACACCTGCTGGATATCAAACCTCGAGATGGGTATCTATTACAGTCATGGTGAATACTTGCATTTGTTTGTGTTTGTTCCTCTTATGTCTAAACTGTGGACTTAGTCGAGGAATGGTTGGGTTAAGGCTTTAGGGTTGCTAGTTAAAGCAAGGATCAAAAAAAATTTAGAGACTATAATAATTGTTTCTTTGAGAATAGACAATCCCCTAAGTTGGTGTTTTAATCAAGGGTAAGATCCTAATCATTCTCATTTTGAAATGACTAGAAGGTCACGATATTAGCCTTAAGGTCAAGGGAAGAACGAGTTACTCAAGGCAAGGTTGTAGTTACATGGCCAGCCGACGATAACTGCACTTGTGTACACAATTATCATGGCCATAAGGGATACTCTGTACATATCTATTAAATACAAGCATTCGCCATTCTAATCAGCGAATGACAAAAGCAATAAAGAGTTTAAAAAAGATGTCGTCGAGCAAAATTATGCGATTCAAAGCGAATGTATAATTCAAGAGAAATAGTTAAGGCAGTCGTGGAAGAGATCCTAGATACCTCTATATCTCAATCTACGTGGGACAATCATGTGAAGAATGAACCAAGTGCACTATGGTTGATCAGACCATAACACATTGATTCTAGTTAGACAATATGCTTGTGGGCGTCCCCAGTATACATATGTCTTGAACAAGCACGATAAAGAATAAGCTTGCAAAACTAGGGTATAAATAGCAAAATTATTCATAGTAGTTCAAAGTATAAGTATGGGAGATAATGACGAAAGCAGTTATAAATAGTTCAGGTTTTACAATAATCTACGTCGTGTCCGGTGTTCCTGTATATACAGTCGTCCTACTGTCTCTAGTATCAGGCCTTGGCTGACCAATGGGGTATAGGTCACTAAACTATCTTCTAGCTGAACGTATTATCCTACACTAGCATATATTCATTGTCAATCAGTTATACTTTATTAATAGGTTACAAGGATACGGGTGGTAGGCCGTGGTCATCCTACCCAACTTATATAAGTCAACTACTAGGGTGATTGAACAATATAACACGTATATCTAGTATGAGTCATATTCCTAATCTCTCTATCAAGTATGAAGGGAAAAGGTAAGATTCATGGTAGAAAGGGGGTCAAACAAGAGGCATATCAAGGCTGTCAAACGAGAGTACGAAAATGGAATTCTATAAAGGAAATTCAAGTGTGTGGATGAGATTCTAGACTCTAATCCTATCTTGCAGGCTCATATTGGTACAGTAACGTAACCGAAGTGATTAATTCGAGGACCTGTATATATGGGCCACCACAAAAACATGTAACGCCCCAGTCCCAAAATACTGAGGACTAAGTACGTAAACATGCCAGCTGTATACATACGAAGTATAATCCAATGTATGGAACCCCCGTATGTATACATAAGCTGTAAAATGTTGTAAACTATGATAACTAAACCTCATCCACCAAAATAAAGAATAATAATATAATCAACTATGAATTTGACATTTATACATGTAGTTGAGCGGAGACAAATCTACTACCAACTATTTTAGATGAAAAACATATACAAGGAATGGATCAAGAAAATGGCAAGACGAATCAAAGCAATCCTCTTCGAAGAAATGGAGAAGATCACGGTCATCGCTGGAACACCTGCAAAAAGTCACAAAGCACACACCTGGAGAGATCACCAAGTCCTCAGAGGGACGTAACAAGATACATAAAGAATATGCCACATAACTGAATATATATACTGTAGCATAAATCACAAGTAAAGTAAATAGTCCCAATCGTAACAAGATCCAATACCTCACCATCGAAAGAGTGTACTACCCCTACAACCAAACAAGGATAAGGGGTAGTACACAATACTGCGATGCGACATTGTTTCAAGCTACTACTGGGACGGGGTGATATGACATTGATGAGGGTTACCTGACCATTCTAATGTGTTTATACAGAAAGAACAAACCTTCAACGCATGGGCACTCTGGCTACAGGAGCAGGAACTCAGGTATGGTCCCACCAGGATACTAGGGACCTCAAAGCATAACATTCATCGAATGTCAGAGGCCAGCAGGAAATCAGGTATCAGAATCCAGGACCGTATCTCCAGCGGAGATAACCAGCAATAATTGGAAACTGCATATGTGGCCTATACATTAAGGAACTGTTCTTCCCACCAAATGTCTAGTAGAGTTCCATCCATGACTCATATACCACTACTAACTGCCAAGTCTCCTAATATGCCTCTATTAGCAGTTAGCCCTAACGCATGCGCACAGGTGATCAGCCATCACGCAAGTACCTTTATATGCTAGTCATCTCATACATACCTCGTGGTACAACTGTGTCAAGGTTTATGTTATACACTACAAATGGTAGTCCCTTATCTCTAGGTCCATATGCAATCAGAGGATAATAAGTAGATTAAAGCTAACATCACTGAGCAGGCAATCAATCAGGAACTGTAATAATGGTACAGCTATAAGAACTAAAAATAAGTAAACAATGATATGCAATAATAAAAATGCAGACTAAACATAAGAAGAAAATATGAAAAGGTAGCTTGCCTGAGGTTGTGTGCAAAATGGCGATGTCCAATAGCTCGAACCGTCAGAATAGTGAAGCGATGAAAGCCAAATCCTGCATACGTCCTCGGATGCTTAAATAAACACCACGAACGTGTTTGGAATATAAGATATATCTAGGAAACGCATGTCCCAAAGTCCAATTCTGAAACAGGGGCAAAATCATAATTTTGGGTCAAAACGATGTCCGCCGTTGGACCCGTTTTGCACCGAAACACGTGCCAGAACCTACGGTCTCTAAATTCATCAAACTATATTTCTACGCGTCCGGTTTAAGGAGACGAACTCAACGGTATGTCCAGTTTTGGATTTCGATGAGCCGCACAAAATTCGCCCGTTGGAGCTGGTCGCGGGCCTGCCAAATAGGCATTCTAGTCGACCTTCTCAGAATCAGACCAAACTTGGCATACAGGACCAAAAAATGATATGGTCCTACTGGCGCAAGTTTCGTCTCGATACGACGAACGTACACGATTTTACGGCCAAGTTTACAAAAGGTCGATACGGGGTATCTCGACGGATACGTACTGATTTCGTCGCGCACACACAACGAAATCGAGTCCTGTCACTTCCCACACGTCGACAACACCTGTACGCGCCTTTCGATGTGTATAATATGCGACCACGTCGCCCGGTTTGACGGGACGTACGTCGTATCGGAGAAATTTCCAAAATTATAGTTTTTGAAAGTGAGTTTTTTCTGGATTTTCAAAATCAATTAACGTTCTGTATGATGGATGAAAAATAGATCTACCAAAAGGGTCTTGGTCCTTTATATGTTTTCTGGGGTTCTGTTCAAACAAATTTCGAAACTTTTAATTAACCTAATCCGAATTCCCCTTCTAAAATAGGGTCCTCGAGTGCCCGGTTCCCTGTTCAAGGAACAATTTTTGTCCAATTTTTAGATCGATTCTTCCAGAAATCAACTAATGCTTTTGCCATTATATTTGAAGAGGGTTAAAGAGGATCATATCGTCTACATGTTGGAACTTACGGCTCGACAAACAATTAAGAGATGACGGAGAAAAATACTGTAGATGATGATTGCCCCGGCGTCGATTGCTGTTGTGACTGCTATGGTCGTTGCACTGTAGGCGACTATGTTACGGCCATAGCAGGCCGATGTTCGGCCAATGGTGGTGGCGATGACGTGCGCGAGGTCGGGCACACTTGGTTCAGCCACCCAGGGTTTCTTTCCTCGCTCTCTCACACGATGAACAGTCGATCTTTGGGTCGCTTGCCCCCTTTTAAATCGGGATGAGGAGGTTGCTCGGTTTGGGCTTGCCCCCTTTTCTTTACTTGTTTATATATATATGAATATATAAACCCGTACATATATATTTACATATATATATAAGTACAACAGGAATTCCAACACCCCAAAATATATAATTATTATATGCTTTAATATAATAACAAAAAAAACATATATCATAAATAGCAATTTTTTATTATCTAGAAATTGATAAAAATTCATAAAGTCTTAAAACTTACAAAATAGCAACATCTTAATTTATCTATAAATATAAGATACATCTTCTTCTCTTTTTTTATCTATAAAAATTAAAAATCTAAGGAAGTACTTTCTGAAGTAACTAAAAAAAATCTACATAAACTATTTAATATTCTAAATCAAATTTTTAATAAATCTAATTATCTATCAATTATTTTGAATAAATATGAATACCAATCAAATAAACTATTTAATATTTCCAATAAGCTCTGCATAAATTTTTGGTTAAATCTTGAAGTAATATGTTATGACGTATAGTAGTATGTACATATATCAATTTAATAATCTTTTAAAGAAATAATACAATAACCACATACTAATATATATCCAAGTGTACTTATAAATTATATATATACCCATATACCAAATTACTTTAAAAACTTTTTATTTGACTATACTCTTAACTTCATACAAAAGTCATACATAATAATATTTATAAAAAAATTCCACAGTGGTCCACATTACATATATTATATAGTGAAAATAATGAAAATAAAACAAAAATGTTAACCTAAATTTTTGAGGGTTTACACCTAGACACGAGCACGATATGTCATGTGTCGTGTGTCATGCGCACGAGCCCGTGACACGCTCGCACGAGACTGTGCAGTACGAGTTTGTGTCCTGTTCATGTGACTTATTTAGACATGTTTGTGTCCAGTTTGTGGGCACCATATCACTTATATGACATGTACACATGTGCATGATTTATTACCAACCCTTTAGTTTGGATTTTTATGTGTTTCAAATTGTATTTGATGTTTATCCCCAAATTTCCTGATACGCACGCTGTGGTTTGTGTGTTATATGCATTCAAACTGGTTTTAACCATTTTTAGAAATTGTAAATTTATATGTTATATATGATATACATATATATGAGATGTTGATTCTTGCCTGGATTCATATTTGCCAATGTTTTGTTTATTTGGTTTAGGTTCTGGCATGTTAGGTTACTTATAATACTTGATATCCTGAACTATATGTTAACTGAACCATTACACTTGTATATGACTAAACTGAAATATAAAACATGTTAATATACACTTTGATATATCCTATAACACTATACAGAATACACCTTAACACAGGTATGTCAATGCAACTGAACACTTTGATACTTGACTGAACTGAGCATGTATTTATATATTTCTGTACACACATGTCCTGAACTGAACACTTGTATACCTGTACACTTAAGACAACTCATTTTTCTGCCAACCTATATACATTTGTCTGAACACACACTCATTAACACCTTAACCCTGCTATACCTCTTCACATTGACACACACTTATAGGGTTGGCTTGAACACACACACTACCTACTGTCCTAACTGAACCAGAGAACACACATTGCCATGTGACACATTTAAAACCCCTCCACATGTACACTACTTCCTGCCACACTACCTGTTTCCCCATCTATATCTCTCTAACATGTATGTAATATATATGATTTCCAGTATACATAATGTGAGTTTGATGATGAAATATGGATATGTATGTAGGCATGATAGCCTATATGTGATTCCTATGTATATACCCATATACATTGAGTATATATATGTACTTATATATGTGATGTGTGTGATGACTTGTGTAGCTTTGAAATTGTGTGTGAGTGCTAGCCTAGGCTTGGTTAGGCTTAGTGAGACCCGATTGGACCAGGATTGACCTAGTTTAACTAGTGTAGTTGATCGGAGTTGTCCAAGAGTTGACTTTGGCCTAGATGACCTAGAAATCATATAGAATGTATTATAATCTTCAGTATTACCATTCTGGACATGTTGTGACCTGTGTTCCTTTTAGGACTCATGTACTCTGTCTGGACATATATATTCATCGGATACTCAGGATACCAGATGAGTACATTCTCTGACCATTTCATACTTGATAGGATTTATATTTATGCTCTAGATTACATTACTTGATGCTATCACGTTGTTAACACGGATTGGTACTATATGGATACCTTCATGAGATGTTATCCCCCTCGGGAGCATCGGATTATAGTATGTCATGTGCATTTTACTTTCATCATGTACTCCGGTGCTTTCACCATTCATGTGCACTCTTGTGATTCATGTACTCTCATGTTCACAGATCTCCCATGTATACATTCATGTGCACCCATTTATGGGCCTTCTTGTGTGATATCATGTGCAATAACATAACCTGTCTGGATCCTTGTGTATTGATTGGGGTACGGGGGAGTATAAATGGTCATGTGAACAATTCCAAAGTAGTATAATCATGTGCAAACTCTTAGATTACTCATGTGCAATTCAAGCCATTCACCTGTCTATCTTGTACTCTACATCACTAACCACTGTTAGTTCTTTACATATAGTAGATATTCTTTATAGTCATCTCCTTTACTTCATATATTTCTCAGCGTTTCATGTATCTTATTCTATAGCATATTTGCATATCCTGTCATATTATAAACTGCGTGAGATGTATTGTGTTCACTCCTGTCCTGACTGGACCTGTTAAAAATATTACAGATGATATTGAGGAGTTCTGTCCTACATACTATGGAGCAGGTCTAGATGACACATGTGAGCTGGAATCCCAGGAGGACCCAGCACTTGTAGAGGATATTACCCCAGTAGTCTAGGCTAGTAAGCTAGACCAGTATCTTACTTATTGTCTTGTCTTGTTCGGATACACTTTTACTTATTTGGAGGTTTTGTTATTCTGGATATTATAGAGATGTTATCTTAGACACTTAGATTCTCTCTCTTATTTGAATTTCATTGTGGATTCAGATCTTATCTATCTATCATATCGTACTTTCTACCTTAGCTGTGATTGAGTTGTACATTTCTATATTGTCCTCCATTCGGAGCGTATATATTATACATGTACCTTACTATTGTTAGATGTATGTGACCTAGGACAGCGTTCTAGCGTCGATACTGTAGCGTAGGCTGGACGTACCCACTTTTCGTGCCCCTACACTGGGTGCGGCTCCTGACACATTTTTAGTGGTAGCCCATGCAGGTCTAGATTTGCAGTGGTATTCGAACTAGAATATCACTGCGGCTTGCAGTAGGATATAGGATATAGTTTTGAGATACTCAATCATATTAGGAAAACTCTGATCCAAAACTTGCCATCTAAATTCTTGTTGATGTAATATTTTTCCTTTGAATAAATAAACTGTCCTCCTTTGATTTTTTGCTTCATTCTCAGTAATTGCTTATTGTTTTTGATCTGTCTTCAGGATGGTTATGGAGATACGATCTCATTGCTTCGGTTTGGGGGATACTATCGAGAGGTCGGCCACCTCTCGTCCTGTTCAGCAGGGCCTCGAGACCGCAGCTCCTATTGTGCCGACTCAGGTTGGCGTTTCTGCTGCATTTGGAGTTTCACCTCCGCCTGTAAAGAGACCTTCCTCCATCATCCCTGATATCTCTCGACAGCCGCCACCTTCAGGATCCGTCGACGCAATACAGCTGTTCATCTTCTTTCAGCAGTTTATGGAGGTTCAGGAGGTTCAGCAGTAGCGTCAGATGGCGGAGTTCAGTCGGGGCATCGGTCTGGCCCTGACGACAGTTGAGAGAGCTACAGCTCAGCCTCTGGCATGTCAGCAGCAGCATCAGCCAAGGGAGAAGGGCATACAAGATTTGTAGAAGATGCATCCGTGAGACTTCAGGGGTACAGAGGGCATCCTGTACGCAGACGAGTGGATCGAGCACATGGAGGAGATCTTCAGGCTAGCGGATATCCCAGCGAGACTATAGATTAAGGCGGTAGCTAGTATGATGCAGGACTTGGCTCGCACGTGGTACCAGACAGGTCCGAGGGTTGGTACAACTGGGCAGACTTGAACAGCTTTCAAGAAGCTGTTCAAGGGGAAGTTCTTTCCTGACACAGCGCTTGGTGCCTTCGAGACGCAGTTTGATGCTTTAGTACAGGGCAGTCAGACTGTCGAGGAGTATGCTAAGGACTTCTGCCGTCTTGGCAGATTTGTTGAGGGGCTTTCTGAAGCGACGAAGGCCCAGAGGTTCAGGAAGGGGCTAGTCAAGGAGGTAAAGTCCTACACCAAGAGTGCCCGCAGTGCCACTTTTGAGGAGATCCTGGGGGTGCCCTAGTAGCAGAGGATGATCTTGAGCTGAGGCTCAAGAGGGGGCAAGACACTCAGGGAGCCAGTAGTAACGGAGGACCGGCCAAGAGGTCGTACTTTCAACAGCAGCCTCAGCATCATCAATAGCAGAGACAGTTCCATGATCAGGGCCGTGCACCTTTCCAACAGGTACAGCAGCAGCCAAGGGTTCAGCCGCAGGCACTCAGGTAGCAGCCCGTCAGTTATGGTTTCTGCAAGATGCCAGGGCATGTGTAGAATGACTGCAGGAAGAGGCTCGGGAGGTGCCTACTCTGTTGTTCGGCAGAGCACCAGTTGAAGGAGTGCCCTCTGTCTTCGGGACGAACAGCTCAGGGGGCGGGGGCCAGAACCCCAGCAGTGCAGCAGAAGGGACCCTTGTAGACTCAGAAACAGAGGTTCGCTCAGCATCAGTAGCAGGCCAGGGGAGGTCAGCAGGGGCATGCTTTTGCCATGATCGCTAAGGATGCAGAGGCTATCGGAGAGCTGATCACAGGTCCTATTCTTCTCGACTCTATTCCAGCATTTGTATTGTTCGATTTGGAGGCTTCCCACAGTTTTGTGTCTGTATCGTTTGCGATTAGACACCACCTTCCATCCGAATCATTGCCTATGACTTGCAATGTCATGACCGGAGGTGGCATTATCTTCGTTTGTGATATTTGTAAGGGTCGAAAAGTTGATTTGGAAGGCCGAGAGTTGGATGTGAGTTTGCTCGTGATGCCATTGCCGAACTACGATATCATACTAGGCATGGATTGGTTGAGCAGGCACCATGCTAGCATAGATTACCGTGGGGGTAGAGTTCTTTTCAGAGCACCCGAAGAGCCAGAGTTTAAGTTCACCCGACGGTAGGTAGAGCAAAGCAGCGAAGTCTTCTGCGGAGTATCAGTTGAGGAGCTGGCAGTGCCACACCCATTGATTGCGGAGTTCATGGACGTCTTTATGGAGGATTTGCCAGGTCTACCATCGGACAGAGACATAGAGTTCTCTATAGACTTAGTACTCGACGCAGAGCTGATATCTCAGCACATCTATACGGTGAACAACAGTGAGCTAGTAGAGTTGAAGAAGCAGGTGGATGAGCTGCAGGATAAGGGGTTGATCCGATTGAGTTCTTCACCATGGGGTATACCGGTACTCTTTGTACCCAAGAAGGATGGGTCGGTACGGATATATATCGACTACAGGGCGCACTCAATAACCTCACAATCAAGAACAAGTACCCGTTGCCGAGGATCGACAATCTTTTCGATCAGCTGAGTGGGGCGAGGGTATTTTCTAAGGTTGATCTGAGGTCAGGTTGCCATAAGGTAAAGGTGAAGAGGGAGGATATCCCGAAAACCGCATTTAGGATGCGGTATGGTCAGTTTGAGTTCTTGGTTATGCCGTTTGGGCTGACCAATGCCCCAGCGGTGTTCATGAACTTGATGAACAAGGTGTTCGACCAGTACTTGGATAAGTTCATGGTGGTGTTCATCGACAATGTCCTAGTGTACTTGAAGACTGAGGAGGAGCATAAGAAGCACTTGAGAGTGGTTATGGAGATACTAAGGAGGGAGGAGCTTTATGGCAAGCTCTCGAAGTATGAGTTCTTTTTGGACAGAGTTGACTTCTTGGGTCATGTGGTGACTGGAGATGGGATCTCAGTTGACCCGAAGAAGATCACGACAGTCAAGGCTTGGTCAGCATCGAGTTTAGTAGCAGAGATCAGGAGCTTCTTAGGATTGGCAGGCTATTACATGAGGTTCGTACAGGATTTCTCCCGGATTGCAGAGCCATTGAATAGGCTGACCCGGAAGGATGTAGAGTTTGTCTGGTCAGTGGAGTGTCAGGTCACTTTTGATGAGTTGAAGAAGCGGCTGACGACAACTCCGATTCCGATATTGCCATCGGGATCAGGAGGGTTCACTACCAACAGTGACGCCTCAGGGAAGGGTTTGGGTTGTGTCTTACAGTAGCATGGGAAGGTGATTGCATATGCTTCTAGGCAGTTACGTCCCCATGAGAAGAACTACCCTACCTACGAGTTGGAGTTGGCAGCAGTTATATTTGCTTTAAAGTTATGGAAACACTACTTATATGGAGAGCGGGTGGAGATCTTACAGATCATAAGAGCTTGAAGTATGTGTTTACACAGAAGGAGCTCAACATAAGGCAGCGCAGGTGGTTGAAGATGATAAAGGACTTTGACATTTCACTATAGTATCACCCAGAAAAGGCCAATATGGCTGCTGATGCCTTGAGTAGGTATCCAACAGCCATGTGTTTGATTATGGATCGTCACTTTCTAGCAGATTTGGAGAGCCTGGGGATTGAGGTGATTATGCCAGGAGTTCAGATACAGGTGTTGGGCCTTCAGATTCAGTCGGACTTTATGGAGAGGATCAAGTCGACACAGTTCGAGGATGTTGCTCTACGGTGTATCCGAGAGCAGGTTCGAGCAGGGCTAGTGGATGATGAGTTTACTCTCACAGAGGATGGTGCTTTTAGGCACGGTTCCAGGCTGTGTGTGCCCAGTGGAGAGCTCAGGGAGCAGGTCATGCAGGAGGCCCACCGATCTCAGTACTCTATACATCCAGGTGCCAACAAGATGTATAGGGATCTGAGAGAGCACGTCTGGTGGTATGGGATGAAGCGGGAGGTAGCTCGCTTTGTAGCCAAATATTTGGTCTATCAGCAGGTCATGGCAGAGAGGCAAAGGCCAGGAGGTTTGTTGCAGCCATTGCCCATTTCAGAGTGGAAGTGGAAGCACATCACGATGGATTTTGTTTCTGGATTGCCGCGTAACCAGGAAGGAAAGACGCAATTTGGGTCATCGTAGAGAGGTTGACCAAATCAGCCCACCTTTTGCCATTTAAAGTGGGTACGTCTACTGAGAGGCTAGCAGAGATGTATATGCGACAGATTGTCAGGATTCACGGAGTTCCGGTAAGCATTGTCTCGGATCGGGATAGTCATTTTACTTCCCATTTCTGGCGGAGTCTGCAGACTAGTTTTGGCACTCAGATCAAGTTTAGTACTGCATACCACATTAAGACGGACGAACAATCAGAGAGGACTTTTCAAACGCTCAAGGAAATATTGCGGACGTACATCTTAGATTTCGGAGGATCCTGGGAGGATCACCTGTACTTAGTGGAGTTTGCTTACAACAACAGTTTTCAGGCCAGCATTGAGATGTCACCCTTCGAGGCACTGTACGAGCGTAGATGTCGTACACCCTTGTACTGGGATGATATTGGAGAGCGAGCTTTATTGGGACCTGAGATGGTTGTTGACGCAGACGAGAAGGTGAAGCTCATCAGAAACAGACTTCGCATGATGCAGGACAAACATCGACATTGGGTCGATAGACACCGGAGGCCTTTGGAGTTTGAGGTACAGCTTAGAGATAGGATTAGAAGCAGGTTGTTTGTTTGTGTTTTGTTTGATCATGTTTGATTATTTTGTAACTTAAGACCTTGTTTGTGTTTAGGTCAGAGACTTGGTTTTTCTGAAGATATCTCCGACTTGTGGTACCATACGTTTTGGTGGAGGTGGGAAGCTTAGCCCGCGCTTCATCGGACCTTTCGTGATCAGCAGAAGAGTCGATGATGTGGCATATAGGCTAGACTTGCCACCTGCACTAGTGGGTGTCCACAACGTATTCTACGTATCACAGTTGAGACGGTATGTGGCTGATCCTAGCCATGTACTCGACCATTTGGAGATTGAGGTGGGGCCTACTCTCAGTTATCCAGAGCAGCCAGTGGAGATTCTGAATCGCCGGAAGAAGGTACTGAGAAACCAGGTGATACCCTTGGTTCGTGTCGCATGGAGGCATCATTCTCCAGGAGAGTCTGCTTGGGAGCGGGAGGATGAGATGCGCAAGCGATACCCGTATCTATTTGGACCCTGAGGTATGATTGTCTATCCTTCTTATCAGTTTAGTTTGCCTTTCAATTTCGAGGATGAAATTCTTTTAAGGAGGGTAGATTTTTCACTACCACATTTTAGCTTGAGGGTATTTTATTCATTTTAAAAATTTTGGATTTATTTTTAATTGTTAGAGTGATGGTTGTTATTTTTGACCGTTTCTAGTTGAGACTTTGGAGACTAATCTAAATGTTGACTTTGACTATGGTGACTTGGTTAGCATGGTGGGACCCTAGTCTAACTTAAGTCGACCCAAGTTGACTAATTTTGAACCAAGTTTCATAGAGAGATTAAGTGACTTAGGTGCATAGGTTTTTGACTTAGACATTGACCCATTTAGCATGGCACTTGGCCCAAAGCCCATTAGTCATCAACCCTAACCCTAATTCTTCCATTCATGGCCTGCCCCTAGGGATCTCCCCTCTATTTACTGTCTCTTATTCCTTTCTTGCCTCTTTTTACACCACATCCATTTTCGGCAAGAGCAAGTTTTGTCCATTCTTTAATCCCTCTTATTTTATTTATTCCTTTTCCTTTTTAACCCTAATCTTTTACAATAGGATCTAAACCATGTCTATTTTCTGTTCATGAAGTAAAATCTCAGCTTTTGAATAATTTGGGGCTTTTGTGTTGCAAGAAGGATTCTCATTTTTGAAGCTTTTTCTTGAGTTTGACACTCAATAGGTAAACTAATCAAACCACTTCATTTTCTTGATTTTTTGCATGGTTGCATAGATCTAGGAATCCCCTAGCTTTGGTGTATGTCTTGGGTGATTTTGTGTCGATTTTGTGTCCGTATCGGACACGTATCGGTTTGCATGTGTATGCGTTTGATGAAATGCTAATGTGAGTTTTATTTGATTAATTTCAAAATATATTTGAATGATATTATAGCTCTATATGTGCAGATCACAACCCCATTTGTTTGAGTTGATTTTTGTATCATTTTTATGTTGAAAAAAGATTCGGGCATGCAGCACGAGACAGTGTCTCAAGTGTTCTGCTGCTACACGTGTCGTGCTAAATGTACAGGCCGCATGGACCCACCAAACTTGGTGTGGTGCCCGGGGCAGTGACTGACAAGTCACTAGCCCAGTTTCATGACTGCTTGTGTCATGCCGAACACGGAATTCGTGGTGCACTGGTTTTGAACTACACTGTTACGTGCAGAATTTCTCCTCTGATACGCTTTTATAACTCAGACACGACACCACATAGACACGACACCAGGGTGCCTAACACGAAGACCTATACTAGACCTAACCTTAGACACGAGCACGACATGTCATGTGTCGTGTGTCAAACGGACTAGCCCGTGACACGCTCGCACGAGACTATGCAGTACGAGTTTGTGTCTGTGTTCGTGTAACTCATTTGGACACGTTTGTGTCCAGTTTGTGGACACCATATCACTTGTATGACATGTATACATGTGCACGATTTATTACCAACCCTTTAGTTTGGATTTTCATGTGTTTCGAATTGTATTTGATGTTTATCCCCAAATTTCCTGATACGTACGCTGTGGTTTGTGTGTTCTGAGAATTCAAACTGGTTTTAACTATTTATAAAAATGTGAATTTATATGTTATATATGATATACATATATATGAGATGTTGATTCTTGCCTTGATTCATATTTGACAATGTTTGGTCTATATGTTTTAGGTTCTGGCATGTTATGTTACTTATAATAATTGGTATCCTGAACTATATGTTAACTGAACCATTATGCTTGTATATGACTGAACTGAAATATAAAACATGTTAATATACACTTTGATATATCCTATAACACTATACTGAACACACCTTAACATGGGTATGTGAATGCAACTGAACACTTTTATACTTGACTCAATTGAGCATGTATTTATACATTTCTGTACACACGTCCTGAACTGAACACTTGTATACCTGTACACTTAAGACGACCTATTTTGCTGCCAACCTATATACATTTTTCTGAACACACACTCATTGACACCTTAACCCTGCTATACCTCTTCACATTGACACACACTTACATGGTTGGCTTGAACACACACACTACCTACTGTCCTAACTGAACCAGACAACCCACATTGCCATGTGACACATTTAAAACCCCTCCACATGTATACTACTTCTTGCCACACTACTTATTTCCCCCTCTATATCTCTCTAATATGTATGTGATATATATGATTGCCTGTATATATTTTGTATATGTAATGTGTGCTTGATGATGAAATATGGATATGTATGTAGGTGTGATAGCCTATATGTGATTCCTATGTGTATCCCCATATACATTGAGTATATATATGTACCTATATATGTAATATGTGTAATGACTTGTGTAGCTTTGAAATTGTGTGTGTGAGTGCTAGCCTAGGCTTGGTTAGGCTTAGTGAGACCTGATTGGACTAGGATTGACCTAGTTGACCTAGTTTGACCAGTGCAGTTGACCAGAGTTGACCAAGAGTTGACTTTGGCCAAGATGACCTAGAAATCATATAGAATGTATCGTAATCTTCAGTTTTACCATTCTGGACATGTTGTGACCTGTGTTGCTCTGTTTAGGACTCATCTACTCTGTCTGGACATATTTATTCATCGGATACTCAGGATAACAGGCGAGTACATTCTTTGACCGATTCATACTTGATAGGATATACATTTATGCTCTAGATAACTTTACTTGATGCTGTCACATTGTTAACACGGATTGGTACTATACGGATCCCTTCATGAGATGTTATCCCCCTTGGGAGCATTGGGTTATAGTATGTCATGTATGTTTCACTTTCATCGTGTACTCCGGTGCTTTCACAATTCATGCGCACTCTTGTGATTCATGTACTCTCATGTTCACAGAGCCCCCATGTATACATTCATGTGCACCCATTTATGGGCCTTCATGTGATATCATGTGCAATAACATAACCTGTCTGGATCCTTGGGTATTGATTGGGGTACGGGGGAGTATAAATGGTCATGTGAACAATTCCAACGTAGTATACTCATGTGCACACTCTTAGATTACTCATGTGCAAATTTAAGCCATTCATATGTCTATCTTGTACTCTATATCACTAGCCACTATTAGTTCTTTACATATAGTAGATATTTTTTACAGTCATCTCTTTTACTTCATATATTTCTCAGCGTTTCATGTATCTTACTCTATAGCATATTTACATATCCTGTCATATTATGAACTGCGAGAGATGTATTGTGCTCACTCCCGTCCTGACTGGACCTGTTGAAAATATTACATATGACATTGAGATGTTCTGTCCTACATACTATGGAGCAGGCCTAGATGACACATGTGAGCTGGACTCCCAGGAGGACCCAGCAATTGTAGAGGACATTACCCAGTAGTCTAGGCTAGTTAGCCAGACCAGTATCTGACTTATTTCCTTGTCTTGTTTTGAATACACTTTGTGCTTATTTTGAGATTTTGTTATTCTGGATATTGTGGGGTTGTTATCTTAGACACTTAGATTCTCTCTTATTTGTATTTCATTGTGGATTCAGATCTTATCTATCTATCTTATCGTACTTTCTATCTTAGCTGTGATTGAGTTGTACATTTCTATATTGTCCTCCATTCGGAGCGTATACATTATACAGGTACCTTACTATTGTTAGATGTATGTGACCTAGGACAACTTTCTACCACCGATACTAGGGCGTAGGCTGGACGTACCTACTATTCGTGCCCCTACTTTGGGTGCGAGTCGTGATAGGATTATGAAGAGAAGACCGTCACGGCCAACATGGTTACTCTGCAGTTTGGAAGTTTTCCAACCACAGAGGCACAAGACGAAGTCGTCCCCATCCCGAGGGCGACGATAGAAGTGGTTAACCTCCCACCAGTACGGGATAAAGCTCAAGGGCTTATCCCATTCTCTACTCAGCAAGGCGAGGTCACGTGGGTTCACCCTGACCTGACTCCTGACATGATGGCGCCTACGACCCCTTCCGTCAAACGAAAGAAGGTCAAGACCTGTCACATGGTCTCGACGTTGGCTGAGGATACCTTGGTAACTACTCGCTCGGCGCAGCAAAAAGAGGAGAGCCAGGCACCAAAAGAGGTAGAGCCTCCACCAACTATAACCCCTGCCCCTAATACATCAGAGGCAGGCCTGTCGCAGACTCCTGCCACAGATAAACTTAATCAAAAGGAGGTTCGCTTTGACAAGTCTCTCAGAAAATACTCGACAGTAGGGCGTATCAAACCCTACAGCTTCGACATACTAGCACAGGTAGCCATACCCTTGCAAGATAATGCAGTACCCCGGTATAAGATTTCTTATGTTATTAATAGAAAACTTCAAGTGCAAGCGACAACCGACAACTATACGAGCCAAGTTGTCACTTTCCAGGGCACCTACTTCTTAGTTCCGGCAAGACGCAAATTCTACCGCTATGTCCGAAACTCCCATATCTCGGTGAGTATTCAAGGATTCCTTTGAAAGAATTCACCCCTTCTATACCTCTTCCTGGTAGAAAACCTCTCACGGTCATATTATCTTTGGATTGATCCCCTACATCTTAGTTAAGTCACGTCTACTATGTCCATATTACCTTTTAGTATTCGCCTCTCTTATGATAACCCCATGTTGTCATGACAACCTAGAAAATATTTTACGTCCATATCACCTCTAAAATGTTATTATATACCATGTCTACCATATCCATATCACCTCTGAGTAGTCATATTTTTCCTATGATAAGCCTTGAGTTGTCATATCTCTCCACCTAGAAAATATTTCACGTCCATTTTACCTCTGAACTGTTATTCTAGAGAAGAGTGTTTGTCATGTCCATATTACCTCTTAGTAAGCACCCCTTCTGCAACAACCTCCCACGGTTGTTACACATAGAACCCTTCACGTCCATACTACATCTGATTTGTTCTATACCTCTGTAGAGCCTATCCTTACTATGTCTATGTTACCTCTGAGTAAGGAAGGTGTCTCTACCGAAAATGCCCATGTTTACCATGTCTATATACCCTCTGAGTAAACACCTTGACCCCGAAAGAGTTCTCTCCTGCAAAGGGAACTCTTACTTATGTGCAAGATTCACAACCATGAAGACAAACAAAAAGGAAAAAGGAAGCAAAAATTTTATATACAAAGTTAGATGATGTTCTTTACTACAAAAATCTATATATCTCTCATAAACTGAGAGACAGAAAAAAGAAAGAAATCAAAGTCGGGAAGATTGGTCCTTGAGCCCTTCTAATCGGCTCCTCAAATGAGCCGTTTGGTGCCCGAATGAGGCTTCAGCCCTCCGTTCGGCCTCCTGATGCCTAGTCGCTTCATTTTCGACAGAAGATAAAGCTCGACGCACAAGGGTCAACTCCGTCTGACAAGCGCCGATATCCTCCTTCTCCCAAATTAGAGCCTCCAAACGCATATGAAGGACTTCTTTCTGGTCCTCTGACTTCCTCGAGTCACCCTCAACAAGGACCAGGGCATCCGCCACCCTCTGAATCTATTCTTGGAGGTCCCTACAACGTTCCTCTGCGACTACGCGACGGCGAGCCCGAGCCACGTCCGCAGCGGTCACCTCCTCAAGTGCAGCCTCGATTTTTGCGAGACGAGCACGTAGATCCTGGTGCCGTTGTTCATGTAGGGACACTTTAGAAGAAATTTTTTCCAACTCTTTAGCAACCAGAGTCGGAATAATTGTTCTCAAGATCACGTAGTTCCAAGGCAACGGCTTCGGATTCAGCCATCAGGTTGGCTATTACATCCACCTTGGTCTTACACTCAGGATAGCTGCACAAGAGCAATAGCTGACCATCAACTTGTTTGCCATTGATTGTAAAAGAACAGAATAATTATCGGAGGACTGAACTTAGACTCACAATACAAACTCGCTCGTACAAAGAAAGCCTATGGACGAAAACCTAGGTACAGCAGACTAAGTACGATTGTTTATTTTTGATTCTGGGGGGTGACGATAGAGGCTCGGGAAAGCGATGGCCGCTCTGCCTTACACCTTGGACGATCAGTATGCAGTCTTGGCTCGGGGAAGATCTGCTCGACGTTGATGAAGAAACGCTCTTCTTACTCTCCTCGGATTGCTCTCCTGGCTTCTCTCTCTCTCTCTCTCTGTGATTATCAAGAAGGAAGGGGAGCTCTCTCTGTGTAGATCTCTCTCTTCTTATTTCTTTTGGTGCCGACCTCTCTCTCTCTTCTTCTTATTTTTTTTTCTTTTTTTTTGGTACATAACTTGGTAATTTGGACTATTGAGGGAGTGAGAGTACAGCGGCACCAGCGGGTGCATGACTCGATAATCTGAAATAGGGTGGATGAGAGTTCAGTGGTAATAAAGGGGTACATGACTCGATAATCTGGAGAATGATGGATGGGAGTTCAGTGGTACTAAAGGAGTGCATGACTCGATAATCTGGAGAATGATGTTCAAACATAGTATTTCTTCAGGAACTTGCCGTTGACGGGCAACATGAGCAAATCTCCGTTCGGCTTAGCGAGGCGGTAGGCGCCGTTGGAGAACACGGTCTCGATGACAAGTGGACCTTCCCATTTTGGCTGGAACTTACCGGTGGTCTTGTGAGTCATGACCATCGGTCTCCGGACTGCCAGAACAAGATCACCCACTTGGAATGTTCTGATTTTAACTTTTTTGTTGAAGGCTCCTGAGATGCGTGCTTGGTATAGCTCGATCCTTTGCTGAGCTAGGAGGCGCTTTTCATCTAAAGCCTCCAACTCTTGTAGTCATCGTCGGTAGTTATCATCCGTCGTCAATTGATAAGTGAGGGCGACGCGGAGTGAGGGGATCTGAGTCTCCAAAGGGAGGACTGCCTCGCTCCCGTACACCAGAGAGAATGGTATATTCCCGGTGGCTGTTCGAACCGTGGTGTGATAAGCCCATAAGCACTCGCCGAGCTTCTCGTTCCAGTCGCATTTGTTGGAGGAGACGAACTTCTTGAGGAGTTTGATGATTGTTTTGTTGAATGCCTCTGCCAACCCGTTTGCTGCCGGGTTGTATGGTGTCGAAGCGACATTCTGAATGCGGTGCTTATCGCAGAATCGGTAGAATGCATGGCTTATAAACTGTGGACCATTATCATGGATGATTCTTCGTGGTAGTCCGAAGCGGTAGATAACGTGATGCTTAAGGAAGCTGATCACGTTTGAAGTTTTAACTTCCGCGAGTGGGACAGCCTCCGCCCACTTGGAGAAATAATTAGTGATCGCAAGTATGAAGCGGTGTCCTCGGGAGGAAGGTGGGGTGATTGGACCAATGATATCCATTCCCCATGCTTCGAATGGCCAGGATGCCACCGTTGGATGCAGAAACTCGGATGGTTGATGAATGAAATCCGCGTGGACTTGGCAGGCCTTGTATTTTCTGGCATAATCTATCGCATCTGCCACCATTGTGGGCCAGTAGTAGCCCATTCGGTGAAGGCGGTCCTGTAGCTTAGGGCCGGGATGATGGGCCCCACAGACACCGTCGTGAGATTCTCGTACAGCTTCTGTAGCTTCCGCGTTCGACAAACACCGGAGCAATAATCCGTCGTAGGAGCGGCGGTACAATATTTTCGTCTCTGTATCGTAGAAGAATCTGAGAGAGCGCCGTCTGATAGAGGTAGCTTCCTTTGGATTCTCTGGGAGGATGTCGTATACGACGAAGTCGATGAACGACTGTCTCCAGTCCGGTGTGTCATCGACCGTCTGGGCGGAATAACTTGCCATGGCTTGAATGTTGTTCTTAGGACAGACCAGTTCGTGGCCTATTACGTCAACCGAATGATGAGCTTGGTTCGGCACTGCTAAGGAAGCGGCAAGGCCTGCTAGGGCATCGGCTTCGATATTTTGGAGTCTGGGGACGTGTTCGATGAAGAATCCCTCGAATGATGAGATAATGTTGATTGCAATTTGATGGTAGGGGATCATGTCTTCATGGCGAACCTCGTACGAGCCCCTGATCTGATTGACGATTAGTTGGGAGTCGCCGTATGCTTCAAGGTATTCTACCCCCAGCTCTTTTACAAGTTGGAGGCCAATGACCAGAGCGTTATATTCGGCCACATTGTTGGAGCAGGGTTCCGTGAGGGAGTAGGCGCGATTGATCACCAGCCCAGTAGGAGAAATTAATACCACTCCGACCCCGACGACGATGTTTCCCTTGGGTCCGGTCCTTGAGGCGCCATCGAAGAACATTCGCCATATGTTATCGTGGATGGCTGTATTCGAATTGGCGACCTCGTCTGGGATCTCTTCATAGATTCTGGATGACTCCGATCCTGGGTGGGCTGCCAAAAAGTCTGCTAGGGCTTGACCCTTAACAGCCTTTTGCTGGACGAAAATTATATGATAGGGGGACAGCAATATTGCCCATGTGGCGAGGCGAGAGCTGAGGGCCCCTGGTTTAGTCATGAGGACTCTGAGGGGGTTGACTCGCGAGATTACATGTATGGTTTGTCCTGTGACATAGTGCCGCGTCTTTTGAATAGCGAATACCAGGGCGAGACACTCCTTCTCTACGACGGTGTATCGATGTTCTGGCCCGATCATCATTCGGCTGAGATAATATATGGCCTGCTCGTGGCCTGCGTCGTTATTTTGTGCTAGCAGGGCACCAAGGGAGTGTTCCATTGCTCGTACGTAGAGCAGAAATGGTTTTCCGGGGACCGGGGCCACCAGGACTGGGGGATTCGACAAATATTCTTTGATGTCGTCGAAAGCACGCTGGCATTCCTCGTCCCATACGAATGAGACTCCCTTCTTCATGAGGTGTGTGAACGGTCGGCATCGCCCGTAGAGGTTGGAAATGAACCTCCTGATGTAAGCTGGCCTCCCTTGGAGGCCTCTGAGTTCGCGGAGATTTTTCGGGGGATCCATCTCCATGATTGCCTTCGTCTTCTCAGGGTCTACATGGATGCCCCGTGCCGTGATGATGAAGCCTAAGAATTTCCTGCTGGATACGCCCAAGAATGATTTCGTAGGGTTCATCTTCAGGTTGTGGGCTCTCATCAGGTCGAATACCGTTCTCAGGTCTTGCAGATGATCTTCCTTATGGCGACTCTTGACGGCGATGTCGTCGACATAGCATTCTACTGTTTTGCGTAAATGTTCTCGGAAAATGATACTCATGGCCCGCTGATATGTAGCGCCAGCATTCTTTAGACCGAATGGCATGACTGTGTAGCAGTATGTACCAATCGGCGTTCGGAATGATGTGTGCTTTTCGTCGTCGGGAGACATCATAATTTGATTGTACCCCGAGAATCCATCCATGAATGACATACGTTCAAAGCCGCATGTGTTGTTGATCATGATGTCTGTGATGGAGAGGGGAAACTCGTCCTTCGGACATGCCTCATTCAGATTACGGAAGTCGATGCAGATTCGGATCTTCCCATTTTTCTTAAGGACCGGCACTATGTTGGCGACCCAATCAGGATGTTGCTCTTCACGAATAAAATCGCTGGCTATTAGCTTGTTGACTTCGGCTTCAATTGCGTCCATGACGCCTGGGCGGAAGCGTCGTTGTTGCTGTTTGACTGGCTTTGCATCTGGCCGTATGTTGAGTTTGTGAAGAGCGATATCGGGGTCTAGCCCCGGCATGTCCTCGTAACTCCACGCGAACACGTCGATATATTCTCTAACGAGTTTCAGCAGCGATTCTCGTTCTTCGTTTGTCAGGCTTTTACTGATAAAGATCGGTTTTGGAGAAGATTTGCTGCCGAGATCCACTTGTATGACCTCATCTTCAGTAGGAGGTTCTCTCAGTTCGAACCATTTTTCCCATTGTGCGTCTAATTGCTGGGCCCATGGTTCTAGCTCAAGGATTTCGGGGATGTCTTCGTCTTCCTCGTAAGCGTCAGCGAACGCCATGTTGACTGACATGATTTGTCTGAACACATCTCCGATGCTGGTATCTGAGTCGGAAGTCGGTGATCCGATTGAATGTGACTGCCAGTCGCATTCTTCATCTGAGCTTTCAGGGGTCGTAGTAGGCGTTACATACCCTAAACCACATCGGGTTTTGTTATAGTAGTTCTGTGGTTTGCCCGTCGGGGCTGGCGTCTTCAAAGGTAATCGTCGTCCAGTGCCGTAGTTCAGTCCTGGCGTTGTCTCTAGATCATACCCCTGTTTCTGCATGAGATATTTGGATTGAGGGCTATAGAGATACAGAGGCAATCTTCCGGCATCTGACCCGAAGTCGACTTCTTCCATAGCGGGGGGATGTGGGTTGTTCGTCCGGCCGAAGATGATCGGGTGGTCCCCTCCCTCGACTATTCGGTAAGTGTCTTCTACTGGAGTAAGTCGGATAGCGGTGTACACGTTTGTCACCTGTGTATGTAGGTGAGTGCCTATACCGTGTTCCATAGCGTACATTGTACATAGCTTATTGAGCTCGGTGTAGTTCAAAGATAACCCTTTATTGATGAAGTAAGGTATATTTTCTAGAGGGATTACATCATCTGCGGAGGGGGTATCGGAGTGGGCAGCCACATACTTGGCTAATTCTGGTTCTTCTTCGTCCACCCCCTGTATAAATGAAGACTGGGAGGACGACCTAGTCAGCTTGATCTTCAGAGGCTCAACTGGCGGAGCAGATCGTGGAGTTGTTGGTAAACTAGCAACCCCCAGTTTGGTACTTGATGTGAGGCGAGGGGTGGCTGGTTCGCTAGAAGTGTCAGACCTCGCATCGGGGTGAAGAACCTTCTTGGGAAGGCGTATTGTGAGCGGTCTGTCGGAGGGATTGGGCTTCTCCGTTTGGAGCTGACCGACTCTCGGTAGTCTGATGGTAAGTGGCCCTGTTATGGGTCTCGGCGCTTGGCCGGACTTTGGCAGCCGGATTCTCATCTGTTCTTCTTGTGCGGAGAGACTGATTGCGTCCTTACGCAGAGTAGCCGTAAGGGGTGCGGAATTGCCCGGTTTGCGAGCCTGAAGGTGGATCGTTAGAGGTCCTTCTGATCCTGTAGCCGTCTTGTTGTGAGTTTGCACATCTTCTTCGACCAGATGCTTCTTTGATTTCTCGTATAGACAGGAGTCTGAGTAATAAGATTCGACCCCCTTGAAGGGATCGATATCGGCAAACTCTGTCCTCACGAAGCCGTGCTTATCGACATATTTGAAGCACTGGTGTAGTGTGGAAGGCACGATCATGTAATCGTGTATCCAAGGCCGTCCCAGAAGGATATTGTAAGAAGTGTCGGCATCTATGACATAACAGGTGACTTCTGATTGGAGATCGCCGATCTGACACTTCAAACGGATCTTCCCTATTGGGTAGCTCCTGCCCGAATTGAAACCGCTAATGGCGGTGCTTGTAGGTGTCAGGCGATGCATCAGGATGCGAAGATGATGTAGCAGACCCTTCGGAATGATGCTTATAGAGGACCCAGGATCAATGTGCATTCGGTCCACCTTTACGTCGCCGATGTATCCAGTGTAGTATAGCGGGCGATCATGCAGGTTAGTTTTGATGAGCATATCTTGCGAAGAGAAGACGATATTGGGCATTGCTCCCGTACACGCACTATCTTGGAGCTCTGCAGGTTGGTTATCTCCCGTGAGGTTGACCTGAGCCAAGTATGCGTCGGCATTTTGGAGCGCCTCACTTAAAGCCGTGCGGACATCCTTTGAGAGCCTGAGGAGTTCATATAAGGACAATTTGGCCGGGGTGTTAGCTAATTGCGCTAAGATGTCGAAGTTGTAGGGCCTCTCCAGCCCCTGAGGTGTCTCCTTCCGGAGGGATTTGTCGAAACGAGTCTCCTTCGGCCTAGGCTTGTCGGTCGTCGAAGGCTGAGCTGGTCCCGGAGCATCATTGGTAGTGGACGGATGATCATCAGTCACGCTTTTGGTCACCGGTTGGACTTGTGTTCCAGATCGAGTAGTGACGGCCGAGACTTCCTCTTCTTCTGCCGAGGCAGTATGGCAGGATCTGACTTTTTCACTTTTCCTTTTAGAAGGTGGAGAGGGCTGAGTTACCTCGTGGACTAGGTCCGGATGGATCCACATGATTTCCCCTCGTGATGTGGTGAGGGGTATTAGACCAGCGGCTTGATCGCGAGCAGGCGGCAGATTAGCAATTTCCATTGTTGCCAGAGGGATAGGTATAACCCCGTCCTGAGTCTCTGTTGGAGGGAAGCTGCCGAATTGTACGGACACCATGTTGGCTGCCACGGTTACTTCTTCGAAATCGATGGCCAGGGCGTTCGAATCGATGAGGTTTTGGATATACCGTTTCAGTTGGTAGCAGTCGTGTGTCGTATGGTGGACGTAGCGATGGTAATGGCAGAACTTTGGGTTCTCCAGATCAGCCGGCCGAGGCTCCCGTCTTGGTGGAGGAAGCTGAATCCTATCTCCTTGTATAAGCATGTCCAAAATAGGCTTGACGTGGCCGTCTTCAAAGGAATAAGTGATTTGAGGCCATTGTTTGTCTGCTGGCTGTGGCTCGGGCTTCTGGGCTGTATCGGTCACCATAGCCTGCTTGCCTTTGTTGTCCCGGTTGTTGGAGGGGCTACCCCCATTGCCGTTGCTGGTGTTGGGACGCTTGCTCTTGTTCTCTCCCTCCGAGATATGCAACCCCAGTTGGCGAGCCTTCTTCAATCGTTCTTCAGTACTTGTAGCACTGATGATAAAAGCCTTCCAATCCTTGAACTGACTTTCGCCCATCCAGAGACTAATTGTTGGAAGTAGTCTCTTTTGGCAAATTTCAATCAAAGAAGAGTCCGGGTTGCCAGATGGTAACTTCATCGCGGTTTGACAAAACCGCTCAATGTAATTTCTTGTCAGTTCTTTCTCTCCTTGAACGACGTCCATGAGGGTAGACATCATCACGTCCTGTCCTACCTCATAGAACCTCTCCAAGAACAAGCGTTTGAAGCCAGCGAAGGAGTGGATGCAATTGTCTGGCAGGTTGCGGTACCAATCGAAGGCGACTCATTCCAATGCCCCAATGAATAACCGCGTGAGGATAGCGTCATCATGGGGCAGATGGTCGGTAGTGACCTCAAAGTAAGTGATGTATCGACTTGCTGAAGTCTTGCCATCATATGGGTTGATATTGAACGGCTTATATCTTGGCGAAAAGGGAACATCCCTCCATTCAGCAGGATATGGTTGCCGTATTCTGAGGTCTTGAGAGTTTTCTCGGGCGTGGAACATTGCTCGGAGCTCCTGAACCTCTCTTCTTACTTCTCGGGCCTCATCTGTCGCGGTAGGGGCCGTTATCTCGGGAGGATTATTGCCCTGGTTTGGCGCCGCTGAATTTGAATCTACGTTGATTGCGGGACCCGTGCTTGTCTGGCCAGGTGTCACTCCCTGCAGAGTAGGAAGTGCCGCTTTGATCTCGTCTACAGACTTGACCAAGGCATGCAATATGGCCTCCAACGTGTCGATGTGCTGGCGATCGCTGGAACCGCCTTGATTGCTGTCTGTCATGAATACCGTCTTCACATGAGGAGTGACGGAGGGAGTGGTGGAGGATGTACCCTCCGAGTCGTACCCATGCGTCGAAAAATCATCTGGATATGTGGGGATGTTCTCTTCAGGTTCGGACTCGGAAGGAACACTACCCCCAGCTTCGGAGCTTGCTTCGTCTCGAGAATCATGGATGTCCTCGGGGACATCAGCATCGGTTGTACCCGATGGGAGGGTTGTTTCTCGGGGTTCGTCTCCTTGAAACGTTGGATTATTGTGGACGTTCGGAGGAGTACTACCCCCAGCTCCTACAACCCCCAGGGTCGGGGACGATGAGTCTCCTGTTGCAGCAGATTTTGTCTTCGAACGGGTGTGTTGGTATACTCCGGTGGAGGGTAACCGTTTAGCCGACAACTTCTTAGCTGTAGTGGCTGATATCTTTGGACTGGAGATACTTGTCTTCTTCCCTCTCCCCTCGGCGGAGACCTTCTGAGCAGAATTGCAGGAGACAATAGGAGGTGCCTCATCTTCTGAGTTCGGGTGCTGTAGTCTGTGGAAGACGGACGGACGATCTTCCGTCACTGCCGCGTTGTTGCAGCAGCAGTGGACGATGATCTGGGTGTAGTGACGTCCATATGGGGATTCTTTGCACGCCGAGGCCCCTTCTCTTTCCTTACGTTTGTGGAGGATCGCCTCACGCAGGTCAGAGGAACCACTCTGTCCGTTTGCCGTCGGGGATTGGACTTGAGCGGTTCTGTACAACTTCCCATCAGAGGCCCGCGTGATAATCAGCGGGACGCCCTGATAGTCAGAGGTTAGGGCAGCTGTCTGGGCTTGATGAGCCCGCGCTGCCCTAGACTTCTTCTTTCTAGCACTTGTGGGTGCATAATAGGAAGAGTCCAAGTTGAGCATCACAGAGTCTGGCCTATCATCCAGAGAGTCATCAGGGTTTGGACCGTACGAGAGACGCTCGAAAACTGATCGAGAGGAGCATGGAGCAGATGCTATGCAGCTGGGAGCGGAAACCGTGCGGGCTGTCTGCATGCGGTTGTCTCCTATCGTCGGACGAATTCTTATGCGGCTAGGGGTCACGACCGTGCAGGCTGGCCGCATACGGTTGGCATCTGTGGCCGCATGGGTTTTCTGCAAACGATTGACTTTACTGGCCGCATGAGTCTCATCCATGCTGTCGTGAACTGTAGTCGCATAAGTTATGCGGCTGACAGAAGTAGCCGCATGAGTTTTCTTCATGCGGTTGGCGGATGTAGCCGTATGGGCTTTCTCCTTGCGGTTGGCGGATGTAGCCGCATGGGCTTTCTCCTTGCGGCTAATACTCTTCTGCGGTTCGGTCCGCGTAGAGTCCCTCTTTGTCCCTGCAAGTCCAGCATCATAATGTTTTCTTCTGCCGGACTTGGGGACAGCAGAGTTGTCTACGATCTGAAGTGGGACCGCAGGAGAATCCTTTTCGCCGTCTTGAGCAGCAGAGGGCATCCTATCGAGGGCTTGAGGAGGAGCAAGTGACTTCGGTCTCCATTCTTTGCGAGCCTTCGTGGTGCGGGTGCGCTTCTGGACCGGGCCAGCGCTGCCTTCAGAGAGCATCTCTTCGAACGCCTGTTGGTCGAAGCGGACGACCATCTTCTTTTGTGTGGAGCCAAATTTGGCTGCATCTGATTACGTCACCAACTCCTCAGCCGTGGAGAAGTTAGTCCCCAGCAGAGTCGCCATCGTGTTTGCCATTGATTGTAAAAGAACAGAACAATTATCGGAGGACTGAACTTAGACTCACAATACAAACTCGCTCGTACAAAGAAAGCCTAGGGACGAAAACCTAGGTACAGCAGACTAAGTACGATTGTTTATTTTTGATTCTGGGGGGTGACGATACAGGCTCGGGAAAGCGACGGCCGCTCTGCCTTACTTCTTGGACGATCAGTATGCAGTCTTGGCTCGGGGAAGATCTGCTCGACGTTGATGAAGAAACGCTCTTCTTACTCTCCTCGGATTGCTCTCCTGGCTTCTCTCTCTCTCTGTGATTATCAAGAAGGAAGGGGGAGCTCTCTCTGTATAGATCTCTCTCTTCTTATTTCTTTTGGTGCCGACCTCTCTCTCTCTCTTCTTCATCTTTTTTTTTTCACAAGGGAATGATGCTGGCTATTTATAAGAGTGGGGGGGTGATCATTAGGGTTTGCTAATGATTATCTGTTTGGAATGTCGGCGCTCCTTCATTCTATCTGAACCCTTGATCCTGATTATAGTGAATCTCGGCCATTAATGCGGATAGCATCGTATCCCATGAGCAATTAATGCTAGCTGCTTTAAATCCTCGTGATTGATTATGCTAATGTCTGATTGCTCGCCACGTGTCCCATTAGCTTGATGATAAATGATATGCCCTGATCTCAGTAATTATGACGATGATGTCAAATATATTTGTTGAGATTCGGTTAAATCTTTTATTGATCCCATGCCACGTGTCTTAATTATGAGTCCTGTCAGAGCCGCATAGGATTGACTATCCTCGAACCGCAGAGAGATACTCTTCCTGAGCCGCATGAGACAATGCATCATCGAGCCGCAGGGGACGAACCTTCCGTGGCCGCATATGCATAGTCTTTACGAGCCGCATGAGCTAGCATTGTATTGAGTCGCAGGGATTGAGCTCTTGGTGGCCCGCATATGGCTGATTTCTGCTAACCATATAGAGTGACTTCTTCATGAGCCGCATGGAGCTGTTTTCCATTTAAGCCGCATGAGAGTTGCCACGTGGCAACCTAGGATTTCTGACGGTTCGGGTCAGAGATCTTCTTCCTTTCCCGAAAAGTCTGTCATTATGGCAGAGCCATTATGACACTTTATGTCAGAGCAGTCACAGTCGCCAAGTCGTGTCAGAGCATTAAATGAGGCCACCCCCAAACGACCAGCTGTAGGGAAGGATCACACATGGCATCCATCGAGCCGCATATGCCTTGCTGAACCGCATACGCTCCCGAGCCGCATACGATTGAGAGTCTTCTTTGAACCGCATAGGGCCGCTCCTGTGTGAGCCGCATAAGCTTCTTACTCCGAGCCGCATGGATCATTATTCTAATATTTTCCATGCTTCTACACAACTATGATGCGAGCGCGTTGGAGCGATTCATTATGATATAGAATGCCCTCCAACCCATGCGACAAAGCATAACGGATGGTACCCAGAAGAAGGTCCGAATAGTATTTGTTATCTGCTAAACCCGTTGAGGTAATAGGAGAAGCCGGAACAACAGCAGTCTCAAAACTTCATCCAGACACCAATGCCAAAACTGGAGGAGCCGCCGATGGGGTATCTGATGGCGTGGGAGTCACAATCGGCTCCCCGACTACTCTCTTAGCTGGAGCCGGCTCTATGGTGATAGCCTCGGCAGAAATCCCAACAGCCGGTTCGGCAACCATATCTTCGACCGATTTCGCGGCAACATCTGCAGGTTCAACAATGAGGGAAGCCTTAGTCACCCCGCCAGCGACATCAGCCATCGGTTCATCGACAACTACATCGGTCGATCATGCTAAGGCCTCCTCTAAGCACATCTTCATTAGTAAAAGCCTAACAGAAGGTGACAAGCAATCACTGATACAACTCATCTGAGAAACATCGACGTCTTCGCCTGTAGCTACGAGGACATGCCAGATTTGGACCCGCAGGTTGCAATGTATCGCCTCAACATCCTTCCCGATGCTAAGCATGTCAAATAACAACAACATCAGTTTCGCCCGAACATCATGGATGCTATTGAGGAGGAAGTCTACAACCTCATCGTCACTGGCTTCATCCATGAAGAGCAACATCCAGATTGGGTAGCAAATGTCATCCCGATTACTAAGAAGAACGGAAAGATACAAATTTGTATAGACTTTAGGGATCTCAACTCAACCTGTCGTAAAGACGAATTTCCCCTCCCGATCACTGATGTGATGATTGACAATACTTGTGGCTTCGAGCGTATGTCTTTCCTAGGCATTTCCTGCGGCAAATTCTTTGGTTTCATCATCACTGCAAAGGGAATTCATATCGATCCAGAGAAGACTAAGGCAATCCTAGACATGGCTCATCCTAGAAACCTCCGAGAGCTTCGAGGCTTGCAAGGGCGATAGGCGTATACCAGAAGGTTCATAGAAAATCTCTCTGGTAAATGTCAACCATTCACCAAGTTAATGAAGATAGGGGTCTCCTTTGCATGAACCGAAGAGTGCCAACGCGCGTTCGACGACATCAAAAAGTATCTCAGCAGTCCTTCCGTACTGGTAGCACCAGTCGTAGGAAAGCCCTTTCTACGATACATCCGAGCTATGGATCATTCTCTTTGTGCCTTATTAACCAAAAAGAGAAGCAAAGGCCACGAGTAGGCGATATACTATCTCAGTAGAACCATGATTGGAGCCGTGTATCGGTATAATCCTATCGAAAAAATGTCTTTCCTTCTCTTTGCCATCCAGAAGACACGGTACTATGTGACTGGACAGACAATCCATGTCGTATCCAGGATCAACCCCCTCAGAGTCCTCATGACCAAGCCAGTAGCTTTAAACTCACGATAAGCCACATGGGCAATCCTTCTGACTCCCTATGACATGGTGTTCGTCCTGCAGAAAGCAGTCAAAGGCCAAGCGCTGGCAGATTTCTTGGTAGCACATCCGGTGCCAGAGACATCGAGACTCTACGAAGAGATCCCCGACTATGTTCTGGAGTATAATACAGTTTCGGACCATTCAGTTTGGCGTATGTCCTTCGACGGAGCCTTAAGAACAAGGCCAAAGGGTGAAATCATCGTAGGGGTCGGGATCGTCATAGTTACTACCGACGGACTGGTTACCAATCGTGCATATTTCCTCATAGATTCGTGCACTAATAATGCTGTGAAGTATAACGCCCTCATCATTCAGCTCCAATACGCTTAACAACTGGGGGTTGACTACAACGAGGCCTATGGAGATTTGAAATTAATCATCATCCAAGTTCGAGGGCACTATGAGGTTAGCCACGAAGATTTGATCCCCTACCACCAAGTGGCGATCGATATCATCTCCACCTTCACAGGGTTCTTTATAGAACATGTGCCACGACTACAAAACTTTGGAGGCCGACGCACTAGCTTGTCTTGCTGCTTCTCTGGCTGCCCCCGTCGGCTCCTAATATACTGTTACGATGATGGAACGGGAGCTAGTCTATCCAAAGAATGCTTTATATATATGTCGAAACTACTTGCTACAAGTAGATACTGATGAAGATACTCGAGATTGGCGATTCCTGTTTATAGACTACGCAGTCTACAGGATCCTGCCTGAAGACCTAAAGGAAGAAGCTTTCGTCAGGAGATGCTCACTCCGTTTCTCCTATGACACAGCTACTAAAATATTGTACCGTCATTCATACGACGGGCTCCTCCTACGCTGTTTGTCTCAGACAAAGGCAGAGGAGGCACTCAAAGAGGCACATGATGGAACCTGCGGAGCTCATCAGCCAGGTCCCAAGTTACAAGATCGACTGTGCCGTATGGGCTATTATTGGCCCACCATGATAGCAGATGTGGTAGAATATACAAAGAAGTGTCGGGCGTGTTAGTTTCATGCAGACTTCATCCATCAGCCTTCAGAATATTTGTACGCCACGGTGGCCTCTTAGCCATTCGAAGCATGGGGAATGGATATCATGGGGCCAATCAGCCCGTCTTCTTCCAAAGGATACCGGTTTATCCTCGCCATCACGGACTATTTCTCTAATTGGGAAGAAGCAGTACCAATAATAGAGGTGAAAAACTCCAACATGATCAGCTTCATCAAGCACCACGTCATTTACCGTTTCGAAGTTCCTAGAAGAATTGTTCATGACAATGGCCCTCAGTTCGTGAGCCATGTGTTTCATTGATTTTGAGACAAAAACCGAATTCAGAATATGACGTTAACGGCTTACAACCCGGAAGCTAATGGACTAGCTGAGGAATTCAATAAGACCATCGTCAAGCTCCGTAATAAAGTCTTCTCTTCTAACAAATGTGTCTGGAATAAGAATTTGGGCGAATGCCTATGGGCTTACCGTTCGACCGTTTGTACGCCCACGGGCAGCACACCATTCTGTCTGGTCTATGAGAGCGAGGCAGTCCTCCCCTTGGAGATCCAGATCCCGTCCTTACAGGTATCCATCACTAACCAGCTGACCGATGAAGACAACCAGCGCCGACGGCTACAAGACATAGAAACACTGGACAAAAAAGCCTACTAGCACAGTAGAGAATTGAGCTTTATTAAGCTCATATTTCTGGGGCCTTCAACAAAAATGTACGAAAAAGAACATTCCGAGTGGGCGACCTCGTCTTGGCTATTCGAAGACCAATGGTAATGACTCACAAAACAGTTGGAAAGTTTGAGCCCAAGTGGCAAGGACCATTTATTATAGAGACGGTCTACTCTAATGGCGCCTACCGACTGGCGAAACCTAATGGCGATTTGCTAGTAATGCCCATCAACAGCAAGTTCCTGAAGAAGTATTACGTCTGAAGACGGAACCGGCATAGGCTCCCACATCCCCTAAAAGGGTGCCTATGGGTCTGGTAAGGGGATCCCTTTTTTCTATATTTTCTCTCAAATAGATGAAGCACTTCACGTTCATATTACCTCTGGATTGCTCCTCTATAACCAAAATCGCGGCTACCATGTCCATATTACCTCTTAGTAGTCGTTCTTTCCGTGTTGAAGAAGTGGCTGATCTTAATCCCTTCCGAGGTATCGAGGCATATTTCACGGACTCCAGAATGTACAAAGAATAGTTTATGAAAGTCGTACTAGCCATGGACACTGAGAAAGATTAGAAGGACAATCAAGATGATATCCTGGTGATTTCGATCAAAGGACGTACTTTTTGTCCTTCGTCTTCTCAGACTCTAACCATCAATCTCTCCTCTTCCGTCAAACATCCTCTTCCGAAAAAGATAGAGCATAGGGAGATCACCTCTTCTAAGCCTCTTGTTATTGACCTTCGCCGTAATAAACCTTCTCCTTCTCCTTCCCCTCCTCTTGTTATCAATCTTAGCAAGCCATCGGCTAAGATCAAGAGCACTATTTTAAATGATGATGTAATTATCAATAAAGTAGCATCTCCTTTGCAGTATACTGATGTCAACTACTATTCTCAATGTTATCTAGAAATCCTAGATAACTTCAAACCCCTTACATTAGGGGCAGTTCAACCTCTTCAAGACGAAGTATCACTGGAATCAGTACAAGATATATTCTTTTCGGTTCCCCTCTAGAAGAAAGATGTCTATTCTCTTCAGCAAAGGATTTAATCAAAAGGCTACATCCGATAGCGATGCTGAAAATGACGATAATGGGCGACTTCAACTACGTCGTTATAGTCAGCAATCGAAGAACATTATCCAAAAGATGGGCTACAACTTCAAAACTGACGTCAACAGTGGTAGGGGAAGGCGAACTCCTATTCGTATGCTCCAAAAGGAAAGTCGCTACAATATTACAACAGAACAAAGGATGCGTTAGGGATCACGACCACAGACGCTTCTGAGTCTGACAATATAAAGCAATCTAATTCTTCAGACTCCGCCTCATAGGATTCAGACACCAGCATAGGTCACCTCCATTGGGTGACCTTATCTTCCAATATAGTGACCACTGAGTTCTCAGAAGACGATTGCGACTTTGCTGAAGTCCCTTAATCTGATCCTTGGGCACAAAGGATGGATACACAATAGGAATATTGCTTCAAGAAACACGAACCACTTACCAAAGATCAGTTGGTCCAGGTCGATGTCGGAGATGAAGCTTCTCCAAGGCTAATCTTTATTAGCAAAAGTCTTTCTGAAATAGATAAATAAGAACTTATTCAGCATATTAGGGAATATATTGACGTATTTGTCTGGAGCTATAAGGATATACTTGGATTAGATCCTCAGATTACTACCCACAAGCTCAATATCCTGCCAAATGCAAGGCCAGTCAAGCAACAACAGCGTCGATTCCGACCTAATATGATGGACGCTATAGAAACTGAAGTTAGGAAGCTTATCGCTTGTGGCTTTGTCAGAGAAGTACAATATCCCGACTGGGTGGTTAATTTCATCCCAGTTATGATGAAAACATGAAAGGCCCGAGTCTGCATCGACTTTAGAGACCATAATGAAGCATGTCCGTAGGATGAGTTTTCTCTTCCGATCACTGATGTCATGATCGACAATACTTGCGGGTTCGAGCGGATGTCTTTTATGGACGGATTCTCTGTATATAATAAAACCAGTATGAACCCTGAATATAAAAAACATACATTTTTCTGTACTCCTCTAGGAGTCTACTACTACACAATCATGCCATTTGGTCTCAAGAAGACTGGTAAAATCTATCAGCGGGCCATGAGCACCATTTTCTGTGAACGGAAGAACGCTATGTCGACGATATTGCTGTCAAAAGTCGTATAAAGGAAGATCACATCCATGACTTAAGAACTATCTTCGATCTAATGCGCCATCATCAACTCAAGATGAATCCTACCAAGTCATTCTTGGGTGTCTCTAGTGGCAAATTCCTCGGATTCGTTATTACCTCTTAGGGTATACATGTTGACCCCGAGAAAGTCAAAGTCATTCAAGAGATGGTGCTCCACGCAACCTAAAAGAGCTACAAGGATTATAGGGACGGCTTGCGTATATCAGAAGATTCATCTCAAATATCTCTTGACGCTGCAGACCATTCACTCAATTAATAAAGAAAGGTGTGTCTTTCGTTTGGATTGAAGAATGCCAACAAGCATTCGAAGACAAAAAGTGGTACTTGATAAACCCTCCGGTCCTAGTGCCTCCAGTCACAGGAATAACCTTCCTGATGTATGTTCGAGCAATGGATCATTCTCTGTGTGCCCTACCAGCACAAAAGAATAAGGAAGGTCAAGAGCAAACCATCTATTATCTCAGTTGTACGATAATTGGTGCTGAACATCGATACAGCCCAGTGGAAAAAGAATGTTTAGCCCCGATGTTCGCTGTCTAGAAAATGCGACAATATATCATGGGCCAAACCATTCATGTCATCTCCAGAGTCAACCCTCTCTGAGTATTAATGAAGAAGCCAAGTATACTCAATTCAAGACTCACTACATGGGCCATATTACTGGCACAATATGATATGGTCTATGTCCCACAAAAGTCCATTAAAGGTCAAGCCTTAGCTGATTTTCTGGCTGCTCATCCGATCCCTGAGACATCTAAACTCTATGATGAAATTCTTGATGAAACTCTGGAATCCAACATCATTTTAGAAGGAATCTTTGCTTGGCATCTATTCTTTGATGGTACCTTCAAAATTGGACCTAAAGGCACTATTGTCGTTGGAGTTGGAATCATTCTGGTATCACCAGAAGGATTGGCCATTCATAGAGCTTATTCTTTGGACGAGCCATGTTCTAACAATGTTGCTGAATATAACTCTCTACTCACCAGTCTTCAATTAGCTAATCAGTTGGATATCAGATACCTTGAAGTATACGGCGACTCTAAACTGACCGTCAATCAGGTTAGAGGCAGATATGAAATTCGGTATCAAGATCTTGTTCCATATCATGAAGCAGCTATAAAACTAGATACATCACTCAAAGGCTTCTTTATCGAACATGTTCGTTGAGCTTGTAATACAGAAGCTGATGCGCTTGCTAATCTAGCAGCCGTATTAGCGATACATGTGAAAAGACACAGATGATCGCCATCACCAACAAGGAGTTATTCTGCATCGAAAATTATTTGCATATGGAATCCAGCAATTTAATCAAAGTTTGCACTATAAGTGAAGACTGGTGAGCTCCTTTCATCGACTTCACAGTTCACAACATTCTACCTAAAGATCCCAAAGAAGCAACTACAATTCATCGGCAATCACTCCGATTCTATTACAACCACATGTCCAAAACACTATACAGACGATCATTTGATGGTATGCTTCTATGATGTCTTACGGGAATGAAGCAGAGCAATACTATGTAAAGCTCATAACGGTGTCTGTGGTGTACATCAGCCTGGTCCTAAACTATAAGATCGAATTCGATGCATGGGATACTATTGGCCAACCATGGTGTCAGATGCCATTGAATATTCAAGAAAATGTCGGGCATGTCAAATCTATGCAGATTGCATTCATCAACCATCAGAATTTTTGCATCCGACTGTAATATTATGGCCCTTCGAAGCTTGGGGCATGGATGTCATTGGTCCTATCAATCCGCCATCATCTCGAAGACATTGATTTATCTTAGCTATAACCGATTACTTCTCAAAATGGGCCGAAGCTATACCCTTAGCATAAGTCAAGACGAGGAGTGTCATCAACTTCCTCAAACATCATGTGATCTATAGATTCGTGTTCCTCAGTAAATCATTCATGATAATGGATCTCAGTTCATCAGTCAGAAGTTCACTCAATTTTGTGATAATAACAGGATCAACAATGTTGCTTCTACAGCCTACAAATCCACAGCTAACGATTTGGCAGAAGCATTCAACAAAATGATCATAAAGCTTCTCAAGAAGTTCATTTCCACCAATAAATGAAATTGGAGCAAAAAGCTTGGAGAATGTCTATGGGCCTACCGTAGTATCGTACGCACTACAACCGACTGTACACCTTTCTCTTTGGTGTATGTATGCACTACTAAAATCTGTCAAATCAACGACGCCACAGGACGTCGCTAAACAGGGAAAATACGTCGCTAATTTCAATTAGCGACGTATTTAGCGACGTTTGGACGTTGCCGCGATTAACCTAGTCACTAAACAATACGACGTCGCAATACGTCGGTATTGCAACGACACTTAGCGATGCATACACATCGCTAATTCAGCAACTACCAGCGACGTAAAACGACAACAGTTATCGACGTCACCTAGCAACGTTGAGGACTTGACATGCATCGATGTTGACCTGGCTTGAGAGCCAAATGGCGACCTTCTGCGACGTTGTTACGTCGCTATAGTACCGACATATAGTAACGTTTAACGACGTGGTAATTAGCGACGTTTAGTGACGATCAGCAACGATTTTTATCATAGTTAGCGACGTTCCGATACTTACTTAGCGACGTTAACTTCCGTCGCTAGCCGTCGCTGAACGTCACTGAACGTCGCTAATTTTGAAAAAAAATAAAAAAAATACAGCATTTACAGCATCCCCTACAGCATTTGCAGCAGATACACAAAGTATCAAACAACGCAGATACTCAATCACGAACACAAATACGTATCAAACAGCGACGGTGTGTATCACGAACACAAAGTATCAAACAACAACGGTGTGTATCACGAACACAGTATCAAACAACACAGATACACATAATCATGAACACGTTTGAAACACAATCTCATCAATCAACACAGATATATAAATAATTGTAACAACAATGTCAAACATAATGGTCCACATAAGAATAATGTATGCATAACCATATAAAAGGCCCAACAATGGGCCATCACACAACAATATATATATATGTCGACTACGGCTGATCAGGAGGAGCATCACCGCTCCTGGAAAGAAGGTAAGCATACTGCTCCGGTGTAAGAACTACTGACGACGATAAAAGAGGAGGCAATGCAATCGCTGGAGAAGGAGGCAGTGTAACTGCTGGAGAAGGAGGCAGCGTAACCGGTAGAGATGGGTGCGTCCGCGTCTCCACTAGGGCTAGCAGTCTGGCGCTGTATTGCTCCATACAAGCCGCTATCCTAGTAACGGTGTCGTGAATGGACTCCTGCGTCCCCTGTACGTGCCGTACGGTGCGCTCGAGCTCGTCAAAGCGTGCGGTGACCGACGCAGCGTCCTCTTGCGCCTGAGACCCTGGCTGCTTAGAAATCCTCCTCAGCATATTGTCGCACAGCTCAGCAATCTGGCGGGCAATGGTACCCTCGACTCGGGATGACTCGGCCTATGACGGCTGTGAATGCGCACTGGCAGAGGGAGCCCTGGATGCCTACGTTGCAATAAATGCGCCCTAGAACCCCGTACCGTATTACGTACCCCTCTGAAGACCACCAACAGCGGTCTTCCAGAGCTCGTCCTCCGATTGATGCAGAGAGGGCTGCGATGTACCAACCCCTCCCTCTGCCGGTGTACTAGCACTCGCACGCTCATCACGTAGCCTAACAAACTCGTCCTAGAAATTATTGTGCATCTCTATACATCAGTACTTACCTAAATTAGCCTAATAAACGTCTAACGTATTTAATTATTATTAACTATATGGTTATCTGTATATTCTTCAAGTTATGTTATAAATTAACAAAATTTAAATTAGTACTTACATAGCTCTGAGTAGCCCGATCGTCGATTAGCTTCCCGTCTTCCGATGGGTGGCCAGGAAGACGGTCACCATGTTTGCGTCCTCACCCCTCTGTACCTGCATGTTTGTTATATTTTATTCTTTAGTAAAATAGAAAATTATATACTCCCACTATCAATAAAATCTTATATATTGCAATAAATTACATACCAAACGACGTAAATGCTCCGTCATAGGAATCGATCCACCATACCACTTTTTGGCCCTCGTCCTAGCCGCCTTCGTCTTCTCCGACCGCTCTCTGTACCGGGGCTCCTCAAATCGAGCCCTCATCGTGGTCCACTGGTCAGGTGTGATCCAACCAGCAATCGGCTTTCCGGAGCGCTGACGAGCTTTCTGATCATTAATTGCATCACAGATCAACTTGGCGGCGACGGCAGAAAACTGCCTCTCAATCTACTCGGACCGATGTGGTGGATAAAAATAAGTCATCTACAAGAATTACAAATTAAAATAATAAGTTCTAAAAATGCTTAAAATTATATTAATCATACTAAATTAACAATCTTTAGTTACCTTGAAGTGGGCAAACCAGAATGCCTTCCTCTCTTCCGAGGCATCCGAGTAGTTGATCCACGGACCCCCATAGTTGGACATTAGAAAGGAACCCAACGCTCTCTGTACCGACGAGGGACGATATTTGTATACAACGATAACCGACGTATTAATGAATATATATAGATATACAGACATACATAAAATATATATATATATATTCATTTAACTTACTTCGTAGGACCGTCGGCCAAAATCTCCATCCTCGTCTCGTCCTGAGGTGCGCATGGATGGTCGCTCTGGTATGGATCCGCCCGGGCGGGAGTAGGGACTACCTCCTCCACCTGCTCTCCACCCGCCATGCTGCTGTCAGCGGTAGCAAGGCTAGGGGAAGGAGTATGATCAGCAAGCCTGGAACTGTTTGTCGCAGGAGTACTGCCACCCGGACCTGCGATCATATGGTACAATGGAGTGCTCGGGTCAGACGATGGTCCGGAGCCATCCTCTGCTAACGGAGCTCTCTGCCCACCTAAGGACACGACTCATCCTGGCATATCTCTACGTCGTCCTGAGGTACCTCCGTGTCGTCCTGCCATGCTGATAATAACATTAGAGTTCATAATTTAAGATTACAGAAATATGAATACATCAAAATCAGAGTTTATGATTGAAAATATAAATAAATACAATGACAGTTTAGAAATATCTGCATACATTGGAGTTCATAATTTAAGTTTTAAAAGATCTGAATACTAATAGAAATGATCATAGTTCATAATTTAAGATTACAGAAATATGAATACATCAAAATCACAGTTTCTCAATCATCCTCTGAAAATTTATCTTCTTCGTTTGCCACCTCCTCCTCCTCCTCATCCTCTTTCTCTTCCTCCTCATCGTCACTAGCATCTCCTCCGTCTTCCCCTTCGGATACTTGTACCTCTTCTACACAAGTAGATATTGAATGGGGAACTTCTGCTGAGTCGACATCAACTGTATTTGGTACAAGAGGCAGCTCGTCCTCCTGATAAGCCACTTCGTCGACGTCGTAGGTATTTCTGGCTTTAGTCTTGCATACTGCCCACCAGTCGTACCTCGTTGTTCTCCGTCTAGGATATGTTGTAAAATATACGAGTTGAGCTTGACTTGCTAGGATAAATGGTTCGTATCCTTGGTATCGACGACGGTAGTTAATATCCACAAGACCATGCTTGTCAATTTTCCATCCTTGATCTTGTATGGGATCGAACCAATGAACTTTGAACAACATGATCTTGGCAGGCTCTATACCATAGTTGTACATCAATTCTACGATCTCCCATAAGAGACCATAGAAATCATTGCCTGGAGTGACATCTTTGTAGTTTGTAGATTTGATACACAAGCAACTATTTTTTATGGAATCAAGATCCAGGAAGCTATCTCTGATGAGAGCATTTGTTGACTTGAACTTAAACCCATTCACGCAATAACTTGGCTATATTTTGACAGCATAAATTGGTCCTTTGGCAAGAGTTCTAATAGATTCATTCTCAAGGATGACGTCCGGACGATCGACCTAAACACGAGAAGATACAAAATTAAGTTTAATGTTAAGTTATTTCTTATGCAGTTGTGAATGGAGGAAGATTCTAACTAGCTTCTTACGTACATATGCAGTCAACCAAGACAGAAAATGAAGTCTCATTTCTTCTTCTACTTCTTCATCTGCAATGTATGGTCTACTTGACCTCACCTCATCATTAAATTTGCTGAAAACCAATAAATATCGAGATATACTCGGTAAATTATAATAACGTAATCAACAAATAGATGACTTGAACATTGAAGATTTTCACTTACCACTCTAGCTTTTCCACTTCATCCTCCTCGCAGTTGAGTAATATATATAACTGGGCAGCCTTTAGTTCCTCATTATTCAAATATCTCTTTTTCAGTTTTCCAGAAGGCTTTCCAAGAGCATTGAAGACTTTCAATAATGCATCATTATATTCTATATCTCCATCGTCGTTCCTCGGAGCTCTTGTTCTATTTGTAGCAATATGAGGCTTGAAATATATTGAACAAAAGTTTGTAATCTCCTCAAGGACATAGGCTTCATAATAGAACCCTCAACCCGTGCCTTATTTTTCACCTTCCGCTTCAGGTGGTTTAGATGGCGCTCGAACGGGTACATCCACCGATAACCGACGGGCCTACCAACACGTGCCTCATATGAAAGATGAATTGGTAAATGCTCCATAGAGTCGAAGAATCTAGGAGGGAACACCCTCTCAAGCTTATACAATGTTACTGCAATGTCCTTCTCCTGCTTTTTAAGCCGATCGACGAGCAACTTAGTAGAACAAAGATCTCTGAAGAATATGCTAAGCTCTGTCAGTGGATCCCAAACGACCTGAGGTAAGAATTTCTGAAATGCAATCGGGATTAACCTCTCCATAAAAACGTGACAGTCATGGCTCTTCATACCCTGTAGTTTGTTCTCCTTCGGGTTAACACATCTTCTCAAATTCGATACTTACCCGTCTGGAAATTTAGGCCCTGGATCCATCTACAAAGTTTACCTTTGTTCTCCTTGTCCAGTGAGAAAATGGCGCTGGGCTGCTTATACTTTCCACTGCCTTCCTTTATTAAATGCAACTCTGGACGTCTGCATATTTCTTCTAAGTCCAACCTGGCCTTGAAATTGTCTTTTGTCTTCCCCTTTACGTCCATCACAGTATTTATTATATTGTCAAATACATTCTTCTCGATATGCATGACATCCAGGTTATGTCTGAGCAGATGGTCACTCCAATATGGTAGGTCCCAGAATATACTCCTCTTCGTCCAGTTGTTAGCGCGGCCAAATCCATCACACTTGTACCCCATTGTAGGCTCTTCAATAGCAGTTGACAATTCTTTAACTTCCTCCCATATCGTGTCTACGGACTACCGTGGCGGTGGACTGGACTTCTCTACCACGTCAGCACAAAAAGCATTCTTGTTCCTCCGGTACGGATGATCCTTTGGCAGGAATTGTCGATGACAATCAAAGAAGCACGTTTTTCCTCCGTGTTTCAAATGGAAAGCCTTAGTGTGATCCATGCAATACGGACATATGAGACGACCATGGGTGCTCCAACCCAATAACATTCCATAAGCCAGGAAATCATTGATGGTCCACATTAGTGCGGCCCTCATCTGAAAGTTCTGTTTTCTGGAAACATCATATGTGGATGCACTTACTTCCCACAACTGGTTCAGCTCATCTACCAAGGGCTGTAAGTACACATCGATGTTCCTTTTTGGGTTCTTCGGACCTGGAATAATAACAGTTAGGAACATGTAAGGAGTCTTCATACACATCCAAGGTGGCAAGTTGTACGAAGTAACAATCACAGGCCAACAAGAATATTGTGAGTCCGAAAGTCCAAATGGGGTAAAACCGTCGGAGGAAAGCCCCAATCTGACATTACGCGGCTCCGAAGCAAAATTAGGATACATTCGATCAAAGTGCTTCCATGCTTCCCCGTCGGATGGATGATCCAGTACTCCATCTATTTGTTCCCGCTTGTGCCAACTCATATTATCAGCTGTCCCCTTTGCCATAATCAACCTCTGCAACCGCGGTGTCAAAGGCAAATAGGGCATCAAATCTGTTGGCTTGCGTGCACCAGAAGTCCTTGTTGTACTAGTTTCCTTGAAGCGATCGGCACCACAAAATCTGCAGGCGTCTTCATCCTTGTCGTCCTTATAGTACAACATACATTCGTTGTGACATGCATCAATTTTTTCATACCCCATCCAGAGCGATCTCACCATTCTCTTGGATCGGTAGAAGTCTTTAGGTAACTTGCCACCCTCCGACAATATATCTTTAATTAACTCCAGGATTCGGTTGTTGCATTCTTGAGACATAATAAAATCTGATTTTATGCTCAACAATGTTTTAATCACCTCTAACGGTGAATGGTCATCACAACCAGGATATAAAGGAGTCCTTGTATTCTCCAGCAACTCTATGAACTTTGCAGCATCGGCATTCGGTGCCTCCTCAGCTGCATATTGATTGTTCGGATCGAAACTAGGCCCCGTAGCATCGAAAACCATGTTCGTCCACCCTTGGTCGTAATCAGCATGCTCGTGGACATTTACATAAGGCTCCATATAAGCCTCCAGCTCGGAGGCTAAAGGCACAAGTTCCCCGTGTGCGGTCCATTGATAATAATTTGGCATGAAACCCCTCGAATACAAATGATATATCACATCCACTTCTGAATGATATTTTAAGTTGCGATATCTCACATATGGACACTTAATTTTTGTACGGTCCATGTAATGAGGGAACGCCTTGGCAAACTGCAGAAACTGTTGCACACCCTGTATAAATTCATCCCGCGCACCGCACATATCATCAGGATGACGATTGTACATCCACAAACGGTTCCGCAGATAGTAATTCATATCCATTTTAAGATAATTCTGCAAAGATTAACACAGATAATAATTCATCAGGATGGCGATTGTACATCCACAAACGATTTCGCAGATAGTAATTCATATCCATTTTAAGATAATTACTGCAGAAAGTGAAGACCGACATGAATTGACGCACGAAATTGACGATTGTACGACCACAAGTTTTATGTTCTTCAACGATATATTTCACATGCATAATTGCCAAGTGTGAGAACGGATGGCTCAGAACACAACCCAAAATTCATTCTAGCATACATTAGTGTGAATCATCTATGTTCTGTACATATGGTGTAGTATATGTTCTTATCGAATATAGTATCTGAAGGATGTAACAGAATCAATAAGATGAAAACACAAAATATAATACTATGACATTATCTACTACTAAAATATGTAGTGATAGGTTGTCGTATCATCATTGCCGAGTGATGGGGGTCAGAGGACAGTTAACTGTATCTACGGCTACATAGTTTCTGCCTCGCCAGTCGAATGGCTGCAGGGACTATGTCCTGATCACGATGTCGTACAGTAGATTAATGCAAATTCCTTATAGCAAATATCGTACATAGATTTCTGTCTCGCCAGTCGAATGGCAGATAAAAAGGTTATATTCGATTTTTTGTCAAGTGTGAGAACAGATGGCTCAGAACACAACCCAAAATTCATTCTAGCATACATTAGTGTGAATCATCTATGTTCTGTACATATGGTGTAGTATATGTTCTTATCGAATATAGTATCTGAAGGATGTAACAGAATCAATAAGATGAACACACAAAATGTAATACTAAGACATTATCTAGTACTAAAAGATGTAGTGATAGGTTGTCGTATCATTATTGCCGAGGAATGGGGGTCGGAGGACAGTCAACTTTATCTACGGCTACATAGTTTCTGCCTCGCCAGTCGAATAGCTGCAGGGACTATGTCCTGATCACGATGTCGTACCGTAGATTAATGCAAAGTACTTATAGCAAATGTCGTACATAGATTTCTACCTCGCCAGTCGAATGGCTGTCGGGGCAGCGTCTGACTTGGTGTATCTCACCATTTTCCCAAAATGCCTGACATTCAAACTCAGAAAACAGTTGCTAACTGATATCACTGTTCAGTTAAACCTATTCTCAGGTTAATCCTTATTCCAATATCATTTCCCAATAGAAATTTATCTAAGTCCATATCAATAGACAAATTTCCTTTGGGTAACATGAACTAGCCAAGCCATCATACCTAGTTATCCAGTCTCTCATACAGGACCTACCTATCTGCCTTTAACATAAATTATACAAATCAAACTAGTCTTAAACACTGGTACCAACTGCCTGAACATGATAGTCCCTAATTTGTACTGGATTTATCCTACCTCTGAGTGTGCAAAGCACCTGAGTGGCCCTCTTAAAAACCAAAGAAAAGTGGAATCACCCAAGAGGAAGAAAAAGAAAGTTGGGCAACACAGTCCAAGCTTTCTTTCTTTCTTTCTTTCTTTCTTGCCACTAGAAAATGATGGGAACTTGATGGCATTGGTGACCAAGACATGGGTAAAATGCCAGGTTGGTGCGCATGTGACATGAGTGGAGGATGCTTGGTGGGGGAAGAGAAAAAGAAGGAGCTACTCCTTGTGGGTTATGGTCACACATACTACACTAGCAAATGTGGATGGATATCATACATAAATTTGCAATATTATCTCCACTGTTCTGAAACCAACCAATCAGTATTTACCTGTTCCTGTGAACCTCTTCATAACAAGCTAATTATGAGACAAGACACCAATCACCAACAATACATCAATCCCCAACGAAATATGTGTTGGGTTATTCTGAGATCAGAAAATTGCATATATATAGCATTGAGTTTCGTTAAAATTGCTCCCAAAGTAAAGAAGTTCTGAAAATTATCGTGAAATACACAAAACGCTCTTTTAAAGAACATTTTTCATAGAAGTTACATCAAAGCAAAGAAGTTCTGGAAAGTATCATGAGAACCCTAAATTTTTTCCAGTATCAACAAATAGGGCTCGAACCCTAAATTGGATATATTAACATTTTTTCCAGTATCAGTAAATAGGGCTCGAACCCTAAATTGGAATTCCAATCCAAGAGAAGGAGGGAACTGGGAAGCGGGGACAGGGGAGAGTGTGTGTGTGTGAGTGAGAGAAAGAAAGATGGGAGAGCTACCTGAGGAGGAGGCCGGAGGAGGGAGATCGCCGGAGGAGCACCGCGGAGGAGGGGGCCGGAGGAGGGAAATCGCCGGAGGAGCGCACGCGCAAAAAATTGGGGAGAGGGGAATTTGTGAATGATCGAAAAGGAAACCCTCGCAGCCTATATAAAACATTTAGCGACGTCCGAAATAGACGTCGCTAAACGTCGCTGATATTTAATAAACGGCAACGCCGCTTAAAGTACGTCGCTGCACGTCGCTACATCAGCGACGTGTACCGACGAACTTACAACACAGGTTCCCAGTTAACAAATTACAGTCGCTAGACGTTGCTGTTTGTCGCTGTTGGCGACAAACAGCGATGTCTTAGTTAAACGTCGCTAAACCCCCAAAAATTAGCGACGTTCTATCTTGGAATCGCTAAATACGTCGCTGATATGACTTATTTTGGTAGTGATGTAAATCCATCCTACCATTAGAAATTCAGATGCCATCACTGAGAATAGCCATTACAAACGAACTTACAATAGAAAACAATGATCGTCTTCGACTTCAGGAGCTCGAAGCACTTGACGAGAAACGGCTGCTAGCTCAACAACACATCGAGCTATATTAAGCCCGTATCTCAAAATCTTTCAACCGTAAAGTCAAAGTACGAGCATTTCAAAAAGACGAGCTAGTCCTTACTGTCAGACATCCTATAACTATGACACACATGAGCAAGGACAAGTTCGAACCAAAATTAGGGGGTCCCTACGTTATGAGCAAAGTTTTCTCTAACGGAGCTTATCAACTATCTGGGATGGATGGCCGAATTACTATGATGCCTATTAATGGCAAATTTCTGAAGAAGTACCATGTTTGAAAGTGTGTACTGTATTTTCTAACAAATATTGTACATACTTCAAATCTTTGAATCCTCAGCGGAGTCTATCCAGATCTTATCATCATTGACAATGTTTACTACATCATTACAAACATCATCTTTTGAAACCTAGCTATTTTAAAAGATATCATGTTCTTGTGTCCCAGTTGGCCTAAGGATAATCAATAGATATGCAAATTCATGTCCATATTGCATATGAATTATGCTATCTACATGAACGACTCATTACGTCCGCATTACCTCTAATGATATCGTCTTCGAAATGACAATATTGTAAGTTATATTCTGTCATGTCCACATTACCTTTGAACAAATATAATAAGTATTGTTATTTTCAAGAGATATGTCTTGTTCGGTACCTCTGAACATATTTCTTATTCATATCTATTGCTTGTGTCTCTAACAAATATGCAATAAGTAATAGGGCCACAAAACATCATCAATTTTTATTCCAAACAAAATTAATAGATTTATCAAAAATGATCAAAATAAAAAAAAATTGTCACATCTGGATAGTTTTATCTGGGAGGTTGGGTGCTAAGATCGGTGATCAGCCTCTTCAGAGAATCAGCTCTCTCCGTTATGGAGTCAAGCACCATTTGCCTGGCCAAGTCTCTCCCAAACTCTGGGTCAAAAGGTTGCAGTGACTTAACTTGGCGTTCAATCCCTGCACCCTAAACTTGGACAAATTCATCTCGTTGCCTCCTCAGATCATCTACTCGACTTACGGCAACTTGATACAGTTCAAGCACTTCTTCTTCACGCTTCTTGGCTGTTGTGATTGCCTCACAAAGCTTGACCATCTCAACTTTCAGCTCTTGAAGATGAATTTGGTATTTAGCTGCCTTTTTCGCTTTCTCTGCGACATCAGTCTTATAGAGCTCAATGGAAGTAGTAGATTCAATGATGTTAGCCTCAAGCTCTCCAGATCGTGCTGAGAAAGCGACTACTAAATCTTCCAAGGCAGCTTGTCGTGCTTCAGATTCACGAGCTATTGCTTTGCACTCTGCATCTATGAATCTCTGAATATTGCCTCTTGTCAGATCTTGGTAGGATTTGATAGGCTCCTAGAGTGAATCCAAGATGTGTTCCAAGAAGTTGACTATTTCAAGATTTCCAATATTGTGCGAGGTAATCAATGAATTAAGCAGATTGCACTAAACAGCAAATAGCGCCTGGCGCCGTTCAATACTTGGCGCTAATCAATCAATTGTCATCAAAGCAGTTAGATGACGTAGCACGCATGCTACTAATCTTGAAGAACGTACACATAACAATGCCTACGACCATGCACATCTCTCTTACGTAATGCTGCACGTCCTATGCAGTTAAGTTAACCGTTCACGCGAAAGGTGATGACGTGCCAATAGCTGTCTGCGCCAATCAAAATAATTGGCTGAGAGTTATTTCAGAACTCTATAAATAGAGTTCCAAATCACTTCTCAAAGATCACTAATGATCATAATCTCCTGAGCACTTGCTGCAGCACTATACAAAGGCTTTCTTCTTCGACAGCGCATCATCCAAGGGATAAAGTGATGGTCATCTTATAAGATTCCTATAGTTGTACTTTCCCATAAATCAACTTGTACTCTTGTACACACTTTTCTCCTTTTGTAATCAAACAACTTTTGTTTTTGCAAATAAGAATGTGTTGGAGGAAAAAATCCCCAAAATGACTATGTATCATGGCGTTTCATGATATGACCTACTCGTATCCAATTGTGGACACGTATCTAGCCACACGCAACCAATATAAGTCTATTTAGCCTAATAAACCAAATGACAAACACTTGGAGCACAATTCTCGAATTTTTTCCAAAATATCAAAAAAACTCAATTTAACTTCCACATAAAGGGTCATTAAAGCCTAGTTCTTCTTCCTATAGGTATCCCTAATCTATGGGTGAGTTACTAATGGTCAAAATGCATAATTAGAGCCTACAAATAAGGAGAAATTAGATATATACCTATTGGAAGATGGGTTCCCAATACAAAGCCCGATGGACACACTTCAGACACGATTTGGACACATGCACCTAGCCAAAGCTTTCTCTCCTAGTGAAACTTGCCTCCCAAGTTCCTAGACTCCTTGGGTGAAGAGTATGGAAGGATTTAGAATGGTTTGATGACAATTTATGGAGGAATGGAATGATTTGGGGAAGAACACCAAATGGAAGTTAATTAGAGTGGATTAATGAAGAGAGAGTGTCCCCCTAGAATTTAGGGACGACTACTATAACCCCGTTCCATGAATTGTATAAAGTCCTAAATGCACCTATCAAGTTGTCATGAAGGCTATTTTAATTAATCGAAGCTTCTAATCTTAACGAAGGTGTTAGCTAATCTGTAATGGATAAGGGGAATGACTTTAATGAGTCTAAATGAGGCTAGTCTAATATGTTGGTCCAAGTGTCATATCAATTCTAATCGGGTTTACTATTTAAGGGTCCACTAAATAAGCTAGTCTACTATCAAATACAATCATCACTATAATTAATTAGATAAATACACGCAATATGTCAATAATTAACCCTATCTAGAATTATAGTAATGGCGAGTTTATTGTGTAGCGATTCCTCATCCATGCGCACATGATAATTCCTCATCCATGCGACAAGACTTTAGAGTTAATCTGTGCATGTGTCAATCCTAATCCTTTAAAGGGGGGAATCCCAGGTCTGCGAATTCATGTGCATATCGATCGATAAAGCATGAACAAGTTTAACATGCGATCTAACCCTTTAATGGCGAAACTAGGTTCACAGATTATACCTGACCGACGAAAAACAAAAGATAATTTTCAAAGAACTCGATCAGCTAGCGACCTCAAGATCTTCTGTCGTATTCCTTCCTCGGGTTAGACATCATTTGGGCGACGATCTCCCAGCCTATTATTTTCCTTGGCTGACCTCTCTTTCTGTCCTTACGCAAAGAACGAATTTAGAGAAAGTTGCTCTTTTTATGATATACATGACGGCCAGAGAATAGAGGGTATTTATTGGCTACAATAGGGACCATAAGGAGAAATGAGGGTTATGTCTCCTATTGGATCTAGGTATCATGTGTTCAACCCAAACACAGAACCCAGGCCCGTTATAATATCTCGATCAACTAAAGAGCTATTTTTGCACTACCTTCCTAATCCCAAATTACATATATGGGCTCCTTCTTATTATATGCATGTTTGTCTTCCCATGTTAAGATATCGAATGTCCATCGATCAAAATAAGTTACTAACAACTATATTGATCAACATCTTTTATCCTTATGTAGTATCACTCAACTTTATTTATCATATCGGATATAATCCACCTGCAGGGTTTACTTGAAAATTCTTATGAGCTCCTTAAGAGGACACATCAGTCAGATATATCGGGACATGGATTCCTTTTATAATCAACAGGTCATCATACACACAATGCTATTATACCCAATTCATAGAGATTGTTGACCCGTAATGAATCTCACTTTTTTATGAGTCAACATAATGCACAATACATATAGATGTTTGTTATTATATCCGTATTAAGAGCACAAGCATCTATAATAAAGAGCTGTTTGTTCTCTTGTGTAGTCAATACAAAAAGAACAGCCTCAAGTGATCATGTTCAAAACACACAAAGTGCACTAATGTAATCATATAGTCAAGAGAGACTAATATCATATTACACTACAACCTTACCAATGGTTGGTCCAAATCAATCTATATTGTGAACCATTTATTTATTCTACCAGGAAATAATAATATAATCTTTTATGTGACACCATACACTATATTATCTATAAAACAGAATATCAGACACTTGCATTAATAACATAACAAATATAATATGCAAATATTTGCCCATATGATCCCCATTCAAAAAAGATAAGGAAATATAATTAATACAAAAATGATGCCTTTAGTATATAACTTATACTCAAAGTATTGCTTTTTAGTATACCATTACAAATATCCTACTTATACCTAAAGCCATGTTGCCGCAAATCTGACTCTCATTCCCTCAATATTACTATCAAAAGCCTTAGTTTGTAAGCTCGTTGTAAAGGGATCAGCTAGGATGTCTGTTGATGCTATCTTGGTCACAGTAACATCTTCTCTCTTTATGATACCTCGTATTAGGTGGTAATTGAGCTCAATGTGTTTACCTGCCTTATGGGCTTGTGGTTCCTTCATATTTGCAACTACACTATTATCATAATAAAGTATAATATTCTTATGCAAACTAGTACCAGACCCAAGTCTAATAGAAAGTTTCTGAGCCAAATCGCTTCTTTGGCTACCTTAGAGGCTGCCACATACTCGTCTTCCATAGTAGAATCAGTAAAACATTTTTGCTTGATGTTGCTCCATACTATGGCTCCACCTTCCATGGTAAATACATAACCTGAGGTATATTTTCTGGAATCCCTATCTAACTGAAAATCTTAGTTCGTATACCCCAAAGGTACTAAACTATCTGTCTGGTAAACCAGCATATAATCTTTAGTCCATTTCAAGTACTTCAGAGTATACTTTACCGCAGTCTAGTGATCTTGTCCTAGGTTAGACTAATATCTGCTAATCATGCCAATGACAAAGCAGATGTCTGGTTTCATACATAGCATTGCATACATTAAGCTTCCAATTGGTGAAGCATAAGGAACCACTTTCATGCCTTCTATTTCTTTAGTTGTCCTCTGACGCTGCTCTATTGATAGCAGTTATTTCATGTCTAAAATGTAAAAATACTTTCTTGGAATTTTGCATGCTGAAACGAGTTAGTATATTATCGATATAGGTAGCTTGAGTTAAGTCTAACATCCTTTTCTTACGATCTCGTAGAACTTTGATCCTAAAGATGTGACATGCTTCTCCCAAGTTATTTATATCTAACTGTTTGGATAAATATACCCTTACATAAGATAACACCTTCATATTGTTTCTAATGAGCAAGATGTCATCCACGTAAAGTACTAAGAATACCACCATGTTTCCTTCATACTTTTTGTATACACTAGATCCATCGGACATTGATCAAATCCATAGTATTTTATCAGCTATTCAAAATGGATGTTCCAAGATCTGGAATCGTGCTTAAGTCCATAAATGGACTTCTTGAGCGTACAAACAAGATGCGCTTGGCCCTTTTAAATGAACCCGCCTTGTTGCTTCATATAGATATTTTCCTCAAGACTTCCATTAAGGAAAGTTGTCTTGACATCCATGTGCTAAATCTCATAATCGAGATGAGCTACAATAGATAAAAGAATCCTGATAGACTTAAGCATGGCTACTAGCAAAAATGTTTTCTCATAATCAATACCCTCTTTTTGAGTAAAATCTTTTGCAACAAGCCATGTTCGAAAGGTTTTAACCTTACCATCTGCTTCTTTTTTCTCTTACAAACCTACTTGCATCCAATAGCATTTACATCGGTGGGTGGTTCTATAAGCTCTCAGACGTTATTAGAATCCATTGATTCTATTTTCTATATCATTGCTTCTTCCTAAGATTCTGCATCTTTATCACGGAGTGCTTTATTATAGGTACAAGGATCATAATCTTGTTCCTCAGGAATAAGGTTTGATGTCTCTCCCAAGAAAATGAATCTGGTAGTTTCTATCACAATTTCTCCTACTACGTCGAGGCACTATAGGTTGTGTTGTAACATTTGTGACACATTGTGCAGTTACTTGTGGTTCTTCCTTTTGTACCGTTGGTAGTGAAGTATTAGGTGTCACTCCTCTCAATTTTTTTAGAACAACTCTACTCATGGGTTTATGGTTCATCTCATAATCTTCATCTAAGAATCGGGCATTGGTGTTAACAATGACTTTCTAATCCTTAGAACTATAAAATAGACCTCCTTTCCTTCCTCTTGGATAACCTATAAAGAATCATACTTCTGTAAGGGATTCCAACTTATCTACTTTCCCATTAAGCATGTGTACTAGACCATCCCAAATCTGAATATATTTCAAACTAGGCTTCCACCCGGTCCACGGCCCTGTGGGAGCAATCGATACTGACTTTGTAAACCCACTAAATTTTTACTGCGATTTTATAAAAAAAGTTGGTATTGATTTTGTTACTTCGTATTTGTACGTCATGTGCGAGTTTGCGTTTTTTGTATTTATACATCATGTGCGAATTTACGAGATGGTATATATTTTTATACATAAATATTTATTAAAATATTTTTTTTATATAGAAAGTCAGTATTTTATTTTGATTTATTGGGTCGCGTCGAGAATTGGCCGACGTTATTTATTTATTTAATATAAAAAGGCTATTTTATTTTATGGTACAAATATAAGTATTAATTTAGAAAACTATTGTTCTATGTAAATATATTATTTGTGTGCGAGTGACATGAAATTATTTCATGTCCACTTTGATTTTACGAAAATGAGTTATAATTATTTTATTACAAAACGCAATTTCAAATATTTAAACATTTATCATGATTTTCGAAATTAATTATTATTATATTTTATTATTTATGAAAATGATATCTGAAATTTTGTTTGAGTTAATATTTGATTTAATATGATAATTTAAAGTGGAAAAGATTTTATTTTAAATATACTATAAAATAAAGGAAGGATTTATCTAGTTTTGTTAAATTAGTTTCAAATTGATTTAAATTAAATATGGTATTATCTAGAGGGAGATTTAAACTATCCTAATCCTTATCTAAATAGGAGCTTCTACCTCCTATATAAGGAGAGGATCATTATTCTCTTTTCCATTGATTTCTCCACAATCATCTCCACAAATAATTTCCACTATCCTCAACAGTCCCGTACATCGTGTCTGTGTCCCCCTACCCATCCACTATATTTTATTTCTAATACAAATACAGAAATTCTCTCCGTTTTTGACATATCGGACACCCTGCCCCGTGTCTCACAGGACACGATACAACCCTCTCCCCCGTCGTTTCTCTCATCACCACCGCCGCCTGGCTTCGACCTTCCCCGTACCCTTTTCCCTGGCCATCGACCCTAAGCCTCGCCCCAAGCCGGCAGCACCCACGCCCGGCAACCTCCTTACAGCCTACCAACACCACCAGCGACATCGTCGCCCTCGCCTCCTCGATGTCGTCTCCCTTCTTCTCCACGTCTCCACCCAAACACCATCCTGACCACAAACTACCGCCATCATCACCACCAATAGCCCCATCCCGGCCGAACCCGCATCAACCAGGCCTCATATCCGATCAAAGCCACACAACCACCGCCATCACCAGAAAAAAAATATATAAAAGAATTTCTGTTGAAACCTCACCTCTCTACCGGCGGACAACCCCACACCACCACTGCCGGCGAGTGAACCCAACGCCGCTCCCACAGCCCGACGCAGCCGTTTGCCGCCCTTTCTCCTTCTCCGACCGCCGTAGATGCACTGCCTCTGCCTCCACGTGGGTGTGCGCAGGCCCGATTATGCACCTCGCCGTGCCGACCTTCGCGCCAAGCCGGCGTCGCCCGACCACCGCGGGTCCATAGATCCGGTGACCTCTGCTATCTATGGAGCTCGCCGCGCCACCAGGAGACCTCCGCGCCCTTTCCACCACTTCTCGACCATCGTTCCAGCACCCTCCTACCGCGCCACCGGCGCCGTCGAGCCTCCCTCTTGTAAACCCCCTTTCTCTCCTCCTCTAGCTCACTCTTCTCCCTTCCTTCTCACTGCTCTTTCACCATCCTTCTTTAAACGAGGAGAAACTTTCTTTTTGCTCCTTCAATTCCCAAGTAGAGGAACAGACCACACACAAGTATACATTATGATTCTTGCTTTTAGTTGATATTTTTTAGTTTTATGGTTTTGGTATTGCTACGAGCATACACCATAAATTAATATTTTATTTTCTTAATTTTATTATCATCATCACATTTATTATTAATATTTTATTTGTATTACTACTGTGGTTGCTGTTATATTATGAATAATAAATTTCTATACAGTAAAATAGTTAGCATATAAGTTATTTATATTTTAGTAGGGAGGTTATTATAAGTTTTATTATTATTATCATTCCTATTATTATTTTGTGGTTTTGATATTATTAATTGCATTATTATTTTAGAAATTTATAAATATTTTCCAAGATAAATTCAAGGTTAGTTTTCAACTCTAAAATATTCTTCTAGATTATATGTGCTATCTATAAATATTAATATTTTGTCAAAGATATGGTTTTTGGTCTAAAATCATTTAGTAATATTCTTCAAATATTATCTAAAATATATTCTAGTATTCCACCTAAAATTATATTTTTCCAACTTATAGTAATTATGCCAAAAAACGATTTGAGATTTTAGTATTTTCCAAAAACAAATCTAGTCTTAAAATTATTATAAATATTATCTAAAAATTAATAATTGTACCTACCTCCACAAATTTTCCTCGATTATCATCATTGACCACGACTGATTGTGAGTTTTTGTTTCTTGTAAATTTTGGACCATTACACATCGACCACGACTATTGGATAAAGCATGACTTGTCGGATCATTGCACAACCCAAGGCGACACACCAGGCAAGATACCTTGCCATTAGGTGTTTAATTTACTTTAGCTCATATTCATGCATTAATTCTTTATTTATTTTTCTGCAAAATAAACTGTGCTACACTGTTATAATTAATAGTTTTACTGTGCAGTTCTATTTCCCGTACTTATTACATTTATGCATATTACCCTTAGATTTAAGGGACCACCTTTGTCTGTGTTGCATACATTGGCCTTGACATATTTGTGCCATGAAGGCGTGTGTCGTATATAGAACTCGGACATGCATGACTGGCTGGCCAACAGTATATATAAGCCATACGATAGGGCTAACCGCTAATAGTATTGCATGATAGTTTGACTTAAAGATTGTACAGGTTATGTGTTGTTAAGGCAACATATAGGCATTGGGTGGGGAGGACATATCCTTAGCGTATGGGCTACTATGCATATTTCCCTTATGACCTTATGCTCCGTCAGAGATGTGGGTTGACGACCCATTTATTTTATTGTTTGCACGTTCGAGGAACGGTTATGCTTGAGGCCCCTGGTGCCCCAAGTGGGGAATATGCTGATCCCATTTTTAGCCAAAGAGACCATGCGTGGAGGTTTGTTCTTAAAACTGCATTCACATAGAATGGTTAGGCTCCCTTATCCGTTAGGTTTGAGTACTTTTGGTTTGGGTACTCATATCTGATCGCGGCTTGGAATAGTAACTTGTCTCGTACTAGTTTGCCACATCTTGTCCTTGTTTGGTTGTAGGTGTGGCTCACTACTTTGATGAGAAGGTACTGAACCTTGTCGGGGTTCGAATACCATATTGGATTCGTAGCATAGAAAGATACGTCATCGTGAATTAAGGTGCCATCTAATGTCCTTGTTTGGTTGGGAGGATGGTACACTAATTCAATGGTGTATATTATACCATATTATAATTCAATTGACTTATTTATTGAGCAGTTTATATTCAGTTATGGCATGTTCTTCCTATATCTTGTTATGTCCCTCTGAGGACTTGATTATCTATCCAGGCGTATATTCTTGTCTTCCACAGGTAATCTAGCCAAGGTCGTGATCTTCTCATTTCCTTCGAAGATGACGTGACTTGGATCTTTCTTGCCATTTTCGATAAATTATTTCATATCCATGTATCACTTTTCTTTTAACTAGTTGGTAGTTGATTTGTCTCCACCCAACATATTGTATAAAGATAATTCATGGTTCTTATATGATATCTTTATTTCTTTCATTTTGTGGATGAGATTAGTTAGTTGTGGTTTTACTGCATTTACAACTTACGAATTATTATACGGCTGGCATGTCTACGTTCCTAGTCCTATATATTTTGGGACTGGAGCATTACAGACTTAGAAGGTACCAAGTTCAGAATATAAGTTACAGTCTCTAAGGCATATGCGCAAAATGAATCTGGCAAATCTGAATAACTCATCATTTATCTAACCATCCCCATAAGAGTCCTATTCCTTCTTTTTGCTACACTATTCTGTTGGGGTGTTCCAAGTGCATTCAATTGGAAGATAATCTTAGCTTATGATAAGTAATCCCTAAACTCTCCAAAAATGTAGTCATCACGATGATGTGAACACAACGACTTAGTATATTTTCTATAATATTTTTTCGCTTCAGCCTTGTTCTCTTTGAATTTTTTAAAGCACTCGGACTTATGGTGCATCAAGTAAATGTACCCATACCTTGAATAATCGTCAATCAACGTGACAAAATATTCAAAGCCACCTTTGGCCTGGATAGTCATGGGCCCACATAAATCAGAATAAACCAATTCCAACACAAATTTGTGTTAGCACATCCATAATTTCAATAATTAACTATAATTAACTTCCATACTATTTTAGTCGAATTACTCTAAAGATACTATGGAAACAAAAAAAAGAAACCATAAAAGCTCTAAGACTTTTGCTAGGGATCAGAAAGACAGAAGCTTACAAATTACCAAAGACAGTACTCAAAGATTAAAGATCTAAAGCATGTCTATTACTAGCTCTCTAGTGCTTATAAGTGTTTAGGAATCTTTGTAAATACCTTGATAGCGGATGGCAAAACAAAAAGCCGAACTGAATAAACGACATTCATTATTTGCTATGAAGAAGTGGATCATCCGAAGGAGATCCATGGATCACCGTTTGGATAATAAAAAATAGGACAATAAGTATATGTGGTCCATTCGGATCATCCATCTGAGGTTTGCGGCTCACCGCCAGATAATTTGAATGAAGACAAGAAGTATTTTGTGGTCCATTCGGATCATCCTTCGAAGATCCAATGGATAGTCTGTATGTAGACAGAAAGTATTTCGTGGCCCATTCGGTTTATCCACCAAAGATCCACGGAGATCCCTCAGATAATCCGAATGACACAACTGGATGTTTTAAAATTCAAATCCAGTGGCTCCTGTCAGTTCATTTAATGTGATCCAACTGATATAAATATAGTCATTACTGTTGACACGAAAAATTTGTCGAACATTTGCAGAGATCAGATGGATCTTCAGAGCATCTGCAGGAATTGCTTTATGCTCTTGAATTTGTATAAATAGAGTTCCTCTTATTCATAAATGCTCATACACTTGAGCCTTAAATTTTTTCAACTACCAAAGAGCTTCTCCATTACTCTACAAATCTTTAGTATTCCATCCACCAAATTGTTAGAGTTGTTTAAGAGTTGTAACCTTGATCTTCCAAGTATTTTCGAAGATCAAAACCCTTCCTTATAAAAGAAGTTAACTTGCCTTCATATCAAAGCTCGTGTGTAAGAAGTTGACAAGCCTTCTGATCAAAACTCGTATGTAATAAGTTGATGAGTCTTTGAATCAAAGCTCGTGTTGTAATATTTATTCAATAGTGGATTAAATCCAAAGAGAGTTCCTGGATTGGAGTGCCCAAGGGAGGATACCAGGATTCATCGAGTGTTTAATTTCTTGCTCTCTCTTTAAAATTGCTATTTGCTTTAAATATTTTTGTTGGTAATTTTTATTACCCTTTTCACCCCCCTTCTATGGTCCTACAATTGGTATCAGAGCTTGGACTTTTGATTTAGATTAACTTCCTTAGAGTAACCCATGACCACCAACCCTAATCTTAGATCACATCACAATAAGGGTCACTCCATAAATATACCCCCTCTATTTGACGGAACCAATTACAATTATTGAAAAATTAGAATGAGCATCTATTTAAAATCCTTTAATTTTGATCTATAGGATTGTGTTATAAATTATCTCACTAAATCCTGTGAAGAAGGTGTTTCGGATAGACTTACTGAAAGGTTTTCTGAAAATGATAAAAAGATTCTTAGCCTTGATGCTAAGGCAATGAACGCACTTTATTGTGCACTTGGTAGCAATCAATAGAATCTCTGCTTGCAAAGCTTCTAATAAAATATAGAAGCTTTTGCTGGTTACACACGAAGGCACATCACAAGGAGTCCATGATTAGTAGATTCACTTAAATTATGAGGCTTTCAAGATGAAACCAAATGAGTCAATTACTTGTATATTTACTAGATTCTTTAATGTAACTAACTGTCTTTCTTCTCATGGTAAGAAATATCATGTTCATGAAAAGATTCTTAGGTGACTACAAAAGGATGGAATCCAAAGGCCACGACTATTATCGAAGGAAATGATCTTACAACCATGAATCTTTTAACACATGGAAAATTTGATGAATAACGAGCTACACATAAAGGACCAAGAAGAAGCATTTATTCAAGAGAAGGAGAAAGAAAGAAAAGATGAAGAAAAAAGAGAAATCTCTCGCCTTGACGACCATCAAGCTCTTCTCAAAGATGAATTCAATGACGACGATTCTGATGATAAAGAAATCACTCTTACTTCTAGACACTTCAAAAAGTTTGTAAGTTCAACAAAGCAAATCACCAAAGAAGGGACAAAGTTAAAGAACCCGCTTGCTACAACAGCAAAAAGGCCAGGCACATCAAGTGGGATTGTCCAATAGCAAGAACAGAACTGAGCAAGTACAAAAAGTCTAGCAAAGGAAGCTCGTCCTCACGAAAGTATGCTAATACTAGCATCTGGTGCGAGAGTGGTGTAAGTGACTCAGACAACGACAAGGAATACGGACACACAACAAAAGTTTGTCTTATGGCACTAGAGTTAAATGAGGTACTTGATGAATTCTCTACGAATGCTCTTTCATACACTGAATTTGAAAATGCCATTCTTGAGCTACATAATGAACATAAAGTCTTCAGAAGTACGTATAAAAAAATCTCAAAAAGAGATTATTATTTTTAAACAAGAAATAGAAATACTCACTAGCATCATTAATGATATAAAAGGGAAGACTCCAACTTTTGACACAGATGAGACTGAATCACTTATATTAAATCTACAAGAAGCTCTAGAATACATCAAAGAAAAGGATATTAAATGTGAAAATCTCAAAGAGGGATATGATATTGCTAAAAAAAGATCCTAATTGCTACTCAAAGAGAAGAAACATTTACTGCCAAGTATAATAATCTTCTTGCCCTGTATAGGAAACAAAGTGGTAGAAACATGACACACCAAGATACACGACACCATAGAAATACTAATACACATCACGACACTCGATACAAGACTCACACTCACACCAATGCACCATATAGGCCCTATGGCCAAAATATGCAAAACGAAGAAAACATTTTGTAAAGAAAACACAAACTAACACGAACACATCTCACCATGTATTCTAATATAGTCACAACATAAACTATGCTAGGAGGTCTCATGTTGAAAATACTCACTCACCTCCCACTAAAAATACACCCCTACTACATACCACTAGTGTTGATTGCTTGGACATAAATCTCATTACTGTCAAATCAGAATGCATGTTGATATAAGAATGCTAAAATAGGTTCCTAAGACTAACATTAAAGGACCCAAACATTTTTGGGTACCAGAATCTTCATCTTCAAGTTATGTTGTAGGCGAACCCTCCATCTGATGCTAGAAGCAAGTGGATTCTAGATAGCGGTTACTTATGACACATGACCGAAGATGCTTCACTATTTACAATGCTATTGATAAAGAAGGAAAGATATGTATCCTTCCACAACAATTTGAGGCGATACATTATTGGATATGGTAATAACAGATCCCCTTCTTATCCTTGCATTAAGAATGCTTGTCTTGTCACTAATTTGAAACACAATCTTCTTAGCATTAGCCATCTCAAGGATGATGGTTATGGTGTTAACTTTGTTAAACACAAATGCTTCATTTATGATAGTATAAATGGCTCTATAATATACGAAGGTATTAGAGAAGATAAAATCTTTTTATTTTATCTCATTGAAAGTACTAACCATAATAGGTGTTTAGTGGTAAAAAATGATGAGAGTTGGCTTTGGCACATGAGACTCAGACTCACTAAAATGGATGCCATCTCCCACTTGCCACTAAGAAACTTGTCGAGGACTTCCAAACATTCCATTCAAGAAAAATATGGTGTCTATGGAATACGAAAATAGTAAGTTGACAAAAATCCTTCTTCAAGTCAATCAACTCGGTGAGCACTACTAGAACCCTTCAGCTCATCATATGGATTTATTTGGTCGTAGTAGAGTTACAAGTCTTTGTGAGTTTACGTCTTTGTTTTAGTAGATGATTTTTCGAGATTCACTTGGGTCATCTTTCTTGCAAATAAAAGTGATAATTTTCTTTAAATTGTTGATTTTTGTAAATGTATTTAAAATGAGAAAGGCAATATGATCAACAAAATTAGAAGTGATTATAGAGGTGAATTTGATAATGCAGATTTTGAAAACTTTTGTGCTAAAAATGGTTTTGATCATAATTTTGCTTGTCCTGGAACTCTACAACAAAATTGTGTAGTGGAAAAAAAATAGAACTATTGGCGACATGACCAGAGTAATGTTAAACCAATATAAGTTTCCACAATATTTTTGGGCGAAAGTCGTTAACACGGCATATTTTGCAATAAATAGGGTCTTGATTACTATTTCTAAGAAAATACTTATGAGCTTTGATTTGACAAAATTTCACCTATCAGTATTTTAAAGTTTTTGGATGCAAATATTTATATTTTGAACACCAAGGATAACCTAGGTAAATTTGAAGAAAAGACCTGTGAAGGTATATTCCTTGGATATTCAATTTATAGTAAGAAATTTAAACAAAAGAAGTATATGGTTGAAGAATCTATCAATGTCTCTTTTGATGAACTTAACACTTCTACATCTAGTTCTTTAACTGATGTTGATGACATTTCTTAGGGTTGTAGAGTTTTTCCCTTAGAGTGCTCCTTTACCTAGTTGTGAAGTTGAGATCTCTCCACCTGAAAACTCTTTAACCATAAAAACTTCTCCAAATGGTCATCCCAAGGAATGGAAGTTTATCACTCATCATCCCAAAGAACTCATCATCGGTGATCCCTCTTCATGTGTAAGCACTCGATCCTCTACCCAAGATCATTGTGCAAGTATGGCCGTTATTTCTTAAATAGAGCCTAAAAATATTAATGTGCTTTTATTGATGAATTTTGGATGCTTCAAAATGCATGAAGATCTCAATCAATTTGAAAGAAACAATGTTTGGGAACTTTTTCCTAGGCCTAATAACTATCCTAATATTGGGACTAAATGGGTGTTTCAAAATAAGCTTAATGAGGATGTGTTGTAACTCGTAACAAAGTCCAATTGGTTACTCAAGGCTATGACCAAGAGGAAGGCATTGATTATGAATTAACATATGCACTGGTTGCTCGCTTAGAAACCATCTGGATGCGTTGTGATTTTGCTTGCTTTAATGATTTTAAACTGCTTCAAATGGATGTCAAAAATATCTTTTAAAATGGTTTTATTAAGTAGTAAGTGTATGTCAAGCAACCTCCTATCTTTGATGATTTTATTTTTTGTATTATGTTTTCAAACTTCACAAAGCCCTCTATGGCCTAAAACAAGCTCCTCATGCTTGGTATGAGCGTCTTAGCTCTTTCCTAATTTCTCATAACTTCTTTAAGGACAAATTTGACACCACTCTATTCATCAAATCTCACAATGGTATATTTTTATTAGTCGAAGTGTATGTACATGATATCAGTTTTGGTTCCACTAATAAAACACTTTGTGAATATTTTGCAAAAGTTATGCTGGATGAGTTTGAAATAAGTATGATGGGAGAATTATCCATTTTTTGGACTAAAAATCAAGTAAGGCCCTCACGACATCTTTATAAATAAAGCCAAATATGCCAAGCACCTTCTCAAGCATTTTAAAATAGACTCATCCAAAAAAATGAGAGCTCCTATGGCCACTAAAACGAAGCTTGATCACGATGAAAATGGCATATTAGTCGACATTCGTAAGTATCGAGTTATAATCGGTAGCTTACTTTACTTAACTGCCAGTATTCCTGGTATGGTGTTTAGTGTATGTTTATGTGCATGATTCCAAGAAAATCCTAAGGACTCACACTTATGTGTCACTAGAAATATTTTTCTGTCTTAAAGGCATCATCTGTATCGGTCTTTTGTATCCCAAATGTTCATCCTTTGTGCTTATAGGCTACTCGGATGCAGATTTTACCGAATGTAAGATTAACTGAAAAAGCACTACTAGCACATGTAAATTTCTTGGAAAATTTTGGTCTCTTGGTTTAGGAAGAAACAAAATTTGGTTGCTCTTTCAACAACAGAAGCCTAATACATTGCGGCTGGTGGTTGTGCACAAAATTTTTATATGACACAAACACATGTAGATTGTGGTATATCCTCTCATGCTCTCTCTCTTAAATATGAAAAAAAAGCTCTATTAATCTTATTAAAATCCCTATTTGTCACTCTCGTACCAAACTTATTAAGATTTGACACCACTTTCTACGTGACCATCAACTAAAGGGTGACATATGTCTTCAATTTATTGACACTGGTCATTAATTGCAAATATTTTCAACAAACCTCTTGCCGATTATCGCCTCTCTTTCATATGTCAGGAAATTGGTCTTGATAAATCAATTTAAGATTCTAATTTCAAATCCTTGAATTTTTTCTAACAAATATCCATGGATAATTGATGGATTTTTCGTTTATTATATATTTCTACAGCTTCCAACAAATCTACTCCTGATGAAATTCTGCCTTTTCTGATTAAACCTCCTTCCTATCCGAATCCAAAAAATATATCGGTCTTCTATGGATAACCATCAGTATTTTTGACTAAGCAGCATTGGCACAGATAACCACGTACATCTGTTTATTCTTTCAACAAATCTATCAGTTGACCTTCTTTTTTTATTCTTATCCATAATTCAAATTATCCACAGGAGTTTCACGGATATCCGACGGATTTTCCATGGAATCTGTGCCTGGCACAGATTATCATACGAACTGACTTTTTCACTTTTCCAAATCCCTCCATATTCCCTAAAATTTGGACTCATCACATTTTTTACTCTAACCCTTCGCCTATTCTATTTACTACTCCATAAACCCTTTATCTTCCTCCCAAAAACTTATCGTATATCCTCCACCATTAAAACATTTCAAATCTTCATCTCCTTCGACAAAACCTCTCCTTCCTATTTTCTTATCCGCTGCTCTCCACCATGTCAAGCCATGGCAAACGCACTCGCCATGATGCCTCGACATCCTCCTTTGGCCTTTCCTTCGCCAAACTGTTCGCACCAACTACTAGAGCCCATGACTATAAGCCCAAAATTTTTCAATTTGCTCAGCAATCCCGAGATTGGTTCTTCATATTCCATAAACTTCATGTCTGTATGAGAAAACCTATCATGTTCTTCAACTTTTAGAACCATTAAGAACCTTTTTAGGATGCCTGCTTGGCTGATCTCTTAGAATGCCAAGTTGACGTCTATCTCGTTGTCATCCAAATGATCTACTGCGACCTGGTTCCTAGTTCGGATGGCCCAATGTTTGAGATAAACTTCGAGGGTGTCAAGATTACTATCACCGCATCCTCTTTGGCGGTCATTGTTGGCCTTTCAGAGCGTGCCAACTATTATTTGTTCCCCCATTGATTGACACCATAAAAATATCCCCAAATCTATCCTACAAGGAGTTCACCTTCACCATCTGCGACTGTTGGCAGTCCTAAAATCGGACAACAAAGATTTAAACTATTTTTCTCTTGATTTTCATCGTATCTTGTGCTATACCATCACTCCAAAGCAGGAAAATAAGGTCAACATCACCATTGAGGAGATAGTGGCCATGTATTACCTTTTTACAAAGCAGCATTTTTCTTTGGCCATGACCATGATCCGGATTCGAGAATCCACCTACAACTCTATTTTGTTTGGTATGTATATTACCATGATCCTTGAGGCAAATAGAGTAAATTTCTCCAAGTGCCCAAAAGGAACCTAACCGACCCTGCTTGCCAAATTCAAAGCATGACCTCTTCTTTCTGTCTCTCGCCTAACCTCCTTCCAGCCTTCTGCAGCTAGCACATCCTCACGTCCACCTATCTCTGCAGTCTTATCTCCAAAGATTCGTTGATACATTGATCAATTTTCATGCCTTATCCATTTCAAATGCGGAATAGATTCAGGCTGTAGCTTGTGGGCTTGGTACTCTCACGCACTATTGGTTTATAGGCGAGGCACACTATATTCAGCCCTACTTTCTGGAGTGGGATCGCACTGTTGATCGTGCGATGACTCATCCGAACTATCCCGGACCACGCTTTACTGACCTAAATGTTTATGGCTTTCCGTATTCGGGTGACATTAATACAGAACTAGTGGGTAAGAGAAATGAATACCCACTCAAGTACCCTAGTGCTCCTGGGTGGTCAACATCGAGTAAGAGATACAAAAGATCCTCTGGTTCTGCTACGAGATATAGCCAAACAAAACTAGTGGGGTCAGACCCCAAATAGCAAGTACTACAAAAGAGGCCAACTAATGAACTAAAAACCAGCATGTAAACATAATAAAGAATGAAGGAAAGACAATAAGTGTAGTCATCAATAAAGTAAAGGTACCTCTAGAAACATGAAAGAAAACTAGAAATATGAAAATAAAGTGGAACATGAGCATGTACAAGATCATAAAAAGAAAACTGGAATAGCATGTGAGTACATGATAGGGTGATGAATAATAAGAGAACTTAGGGACTACTCTGGATCCAATTCATAACCTTTAACCAAACAAGGATGGGGTTGCAGACCGTTTCCTGAACAAAACTTATCCTATAATCATTCACCTTTATAAGTAAATCATAGGCAAAAGAAGACATGAACAAGATAAGACATGAACTGGACTCCATTCATCAATCACAACCAAGCAATCAGTATGGCGATTAGTTAAATAGGGTTATCATAATCCTAGTTACTAACATATACAATTTGAGAATTTCTTATCGGTTACCTTCCCTGTTGTATTTTCAAATTATCTAGGCCCATGAATAGTAAAAAAAAAAAATATATATATATATATATAAAATATATAGCAGATATACCACCCAAGAGATGCACATCCTAATAAAGTAAGCTCCACTCTACGGTAAGCTAATAACAAAAATAACCAATACTTTAGTTTGCTCAACTTGACGATGTGCTATAAATGTGCCTCGCATGACGGAGAGGTCTAAATCTATTGAGTCGACCAAAATAAAGCGTATGCAATTAACCAGGAAATCTCCCCAAATAATGCATCTAGATAATCAATATTTAGTCCTTAATATTTTCATTCAAGATTCCGGGTGTGGCATTCTGTATAATCCGTTCTAGACATGATACAGCCCTTGGAGATACGCAAGACTGGACTAGACATGGTACACTACAATAAGACACAACAAGAAAATACATAAAACTGGAAACATGAGTGTGCTACGACGAGCCACTATCTAGCAATACTATACAATGCATGAATTATGAGTGCGCTATGATGAGCCACTATCTAGCAATACTAGACAATACATAAATCATTAGTGTGCTACGATGAGCCAGTACAGAAAATAAATGATTAGAACAGTAATGGACAATCATGATAGTAACTATGTACTATAGTAATCATGATTAGGACTAGATATGACATATATATTACACTACAATAAATATAGATAGGTAGGTAATATATAGTATGGAACATGTTTTGGCATACACAAAAAAGTAATATACAAGAAAAAATAAAGAAGCTAGAACAAAATCAAGAAATATAGAACTTGGGTGTCCTGATATCGACAGTATACTCCAGTATACGGTTGGTATAAGGTATGTCAGTCTGTTATTTGTCGTAAAAAATATACAAAACTAGTATACCATCAGTATAGACAAAATGCCGACAGTTTGTCATTCTGAGGCCATAGAAACTCTCTTGAGAAAATAGGCCAAAATCGGTATACCACCGATAGAATACAATATACTATTAGTATGTTGTTTCTGGAATAAAGTCCTAGTAAATCAAGGAAATCAAATTTTTGAAAATGAAATTAAGTCTAGAAATCTACCAAAAATAAGTCTAGCAGGAAATTTGGGTAAGTCTCATATAGCATAAATACTAGTTTTTATGGTGGTAACTCCCGCATCACTCTTGATGCCGAGTTTTTCAAATAAGTAAATAACAAGATATTGCATGAAATCAAAACCTAGTTCAAACCAAATTCAAAAACATGTACATAGACTCACAAGTGACACATATATAACAAATCATGTAATGGATAATATTGAACATTCAATATCAATGAAAAATGAAAATAGTAATAAAATAATATTATTCTATAGTTCAACAAGATGTACTTGTCTAAAAAGTAAGCTCCTAGCCTAAACATTCAACTCCACCATCGAGAAGGGTTCAAAAAGCACACTTTTAGGACTCAAGATTAACATCCAAGCTCACGAGAAAAATGGAAAGGAAAGGAAGAAAGAAAAAGAGAAGAAAGAGAAAATAAATAAATCAATCAAAATAAACCAAAAGGGTATATAAAAATTGAGTTAATTAATCATGATCGTCGGATCTACCTCGTTAGCGATCCATGACTCAATCCGGTTAATCTCATCTATCCATAAAGAAAACCAAGAAACTAATGGAAAAATAGTGCTTCAGAAAAAAAAAATATGATAACGAGTATCGAACACTATTTATGAAAATATCTAAAATAGAAAATGTCTCTGAACAATATACCAATGGCATAGACCAGTATACTCTCGGTTTACTACCTAGGAGTCAATTCCAAATTTTAGGAAAATTCAGGATTCTGTTCTATGCACGGGTTCTAACATGAGTTTATGGCAATGCCAAAGGATAAAATACAAGTCACTAGTAGTCTGATAGTAAACATAGTCATCAAAAGGTCAATAAACAGGAGTTTCACATGATACAACTATCACAAAAATCGAGAAAACTCAATAAATAGTAAATACATGTGTATCTGTATACAAATATATATACTGTGAGACAAGTTTCACATATAGCATGAAATGGAAGCATGTAAAAGTAGAAAGACCACTATTAAAAGATATTTTTCTCCCTAAATTACTTAGTGGCTGGTCTAGTAAGTTTAGCTTTGTTCATTCACCAGTGCATTCCCAAGTGTGCCAAACCTCCCCCACCAGATTGACCACATATATTGGATGTCATGCTAGATGGTTCGAGACAATGGCAGATCCTTAGACTTAAGATCTAGAAATCAGAAGACGTATGTCGATAATAAAAAGAAGTATTGTATAGAATGAAGTTATTACAATCCACTCATTTTTAAAAGTTGAAAGCCAAGTTGGCATTCATATGTTGGCCATTGAAAGCCTATGCAATCGACGCAAGTATCAATAAAGAAGATATTTGTTCTTGTTCGATTGCGTTCATTAGGTTTTCCGTATTATAGTCACGCTGCTTATAACCCTCATCATTCTATTTTGTTATTGCAAGTTTGTACCTGGTACAAGCGCAACTTAGGCTTGTACGACATTACACTAATGGTGAATTTACAATCCTATGGGACCGGGGAGTGAAAGAATGGTATCAGAGCAATTTGATCCCTTGGTCTCCCCTTGATTCATTTCAAATCAATGATATCTACTTGATCGGAAATCCCTTGGCCTCATTGATATCGAAGATGATATGAATGCTCCGTGCAATAAGTTCATAATTTTTTTTTATTGATGTAGTCATGCGTTTGGTTGATTGATGATGGAATTGTTATGAGGACCATCGATACTGAGAACAGTGGTAAGTTTTCTTGAAGTTTTGAGTATAAAACTTTTCTCGGTAGGGTAGTATGTAATGTTTTGCTCCTAATAGAGGGATTATGTATGGATACTAATATTGGTTTGATGGCTCAAAAAGAAGACTTCAGTATGAGCTCCTTTAATAGGATAGGAAGATGATTCATCATGGTGAGTGGGCAAGACTTCACCTTTTGATCCTTTCGCACTTAATAAGAACCATAAAAGAGTGGATGCATGCTTATTGCCAAGAATAAGTTCATAACCACTAAGAATGATAGTACATGACTCTATATGCTATAACAAGAGAATTTTCCTATTTGCATGATAAAGGACCCTTGCTATACATGTTTAATATAAAAGATTTCATGCTAAAGTTCGAATATTACATGATTGAAAGAAATGTGTGATGCATGTATAATAAGAAGGATTACATGTTCCCTTTTATTGTACACTACAAAGATAGAACTGTATGGAATGACTTGTAATGTGAAACAAAATGATATAAAAGAGAGAAGAAAAAAGTAGCTATTGGATTAATGAATTGAAAGTAAAAAAATAAAAGATGAAAGTGTTTACTTGTTGCATAATTGTTGTATCGTAGAGTTTATCAGATAAAAGTACATATCATGCATTGGTCTGGACAACTTGTGCATAAAGTATAGTCTCTCGATCGGTTCCTGGGATACTGGGAATCGCTCGACCTATGGAAGATACGGGACACCCTGAGGCATAAAAGTCCTCGCAATTGAGGGGTGTCATGCATGTCTATTAGTGAGATGGGCTTGTACGTCCCAACTGCTAATAGTTAAGTCCATTAATGAAGAGTTGAACCATGAATCATAATAGTTAATAGTTGCCTAGTAGTGAAGAGTTGAACCATGAGTCACATCAGCTAATACTCATGCCTCAGTTGCTGATCATGGAAAGTCGTCAACAGACCATCATGTAGATAGGTCGCATGCTAGAATATCATAGCAAGTCTAACAAGTTTGATGCAGGGATAGATCATCCACCGTATATAAGAATCACAAAATAAGTGATGTTTTATATTGCTTATGTCCCTTTTAATATACTACTCTTTCAAAGAATCCTTTTTAATTGAAATGCTGCTAACATGTTCCTAAGGAATGAGTACGAATTTGGAAATATGCTGCACTTGTCATGTTAGAATAAATAGTTATCATGCATGAATTGTCCCTACAGTTTGATTTACTGCTTGAATGAATGAAAAAAGAAACATGATTCCTTTTATGTCTTCAAAATGAATCGGAACTCTTGAATTGTTTATGGCATGAAATAAAAGTAGGTAAAGTAGTAGAATGGCCTCTTTTAGAATATATATTTTCTCACTAAATTACTTAGTGGTCGGTTAGTGAGTGTAGCTTTTGTTCATTCACCACTGCATTTCCAAGTGTTCTGACCCCCACCAAATTATCCCGAGGTATTGGATGTCCTGCTGGATAGTTCGAGGCGATGGCAGATCATCATACTTGAGAGCCAGAGATTAGAAGACATATGACTATTTTTGTAAAGACAAGTATTATTTGAAATGAATTTATTGTGATCCTTTTAGTTTCAAAAGTTGTAAGCCAAGTTGGCATGTATATGTTGGCTATTGAAAGCCTTTGTAATCGACGCAAGTATCAATAAAGAAGAGATTTGTTCTTGTCTTATTGTGTTCATTTGTTTTTCTGTATTATAGTTCTACTGCTTATAACTCTGATTAGTCTATTATGTTATTGTGCAAGTCTATGCCTGCTACAAATGCAACTCAGGCTTGTAGAGCATCAATCTAGTATCGACTTTATGGTTCCCTAGGATCAGAGCATGATAGACATGGAGTCCAATTAAGAAGCCATTGAGCCAATACCCTTTCATCAGAATGGAGGAGTAAAAATTTCCATATTCGAGTTGGATGACAGTCTAAAGCATCGACGGAGATGAAAGATAAGTTGTAGTGAGTCCTAGTCTTGATTGTATCCAAAATAGAAATACCATTATACCTATAATATACTAAATACTGTTCCAAACTTTCTAGTAGCCTTTTGGCAAAAAATTGTGTGCATGAAGCATATTGCTGGTATATTTGCGGTATGTCAGTTCCGATAACATTTTTTACTTTGGAAGTTTAATATTTCTTTGGGTTATGTCACTCCCCGTTCACGATATACGTATTTTTCTACATTGATCATGTATATGGTACCTGGCATCTACATATGCACCTGTATTCTGTATTTATAACTGATCATGTCATAGAGCAGTGTCTCGTTGCGGAGAAGTGTGCCACATCTTGTCCTTATCTGCTTGTAGGTTTGATTTACTACTTTGATGATCAAATACTAGATCGTATTGTGATCTAGATTATTTTAATTATTTGTATTATGTTGAATGGAATATAGACTTGTAATAGGCTTGTTATGGTTAGGGTTTAGTGAGCCAACCCACCGTCTATATAAATATTATCTTTCTCTCTCTCTTCATTCACTTCCACTCATTTTCCTTAACTACCTAGGCAAGTACATCTTGTACATATAGAGAGACCAACATTGCTTATTTTTTTTCTTTAATTTCTTTAACCTATTTTTAGCCTATATTATGCATCTTTATATTGTCTATATATTTAGTATTTGGTGTTTTTAGATTTAATGAGTATTTTGGTATAGATTTAAAGTTTTAAAACTAGGTTTTTATGCAAATTTGAGGTAATGATCTAGCAAAACTTTTTGTTTTTAAAAACTAGTTATTCCATATTGTAGAGGATTCAATTTCGTACAGTTATGGCTTTTGTTTCGCTAGATTTCGAGTTATAGAGAGGAAGTTACGGCTGTGACAAGTTTTTAAGAATTTCTATGGCTAACTTGCTATTCTGGGATGACGACTTCTATGCGTGCAGGAGGCCATGCGAAAAAAATGCCAAGTAGCTATGGGACATGTCGTATAAACTCTATGACAATATGTGCACTATGTGCATAGGCTTCCTATACGCATGGGTTGAATGCGTATGCCTGTCTCACATATGCGCCTTGCTATGTCATGTGCCAGGTTGCTATGTGCCAGGTTAACCTTGCCTACCTTCATGTGCTCAAGGCACTTATGTGCATGTCTTGTTTATGCGCATATATATCCTATGCACCTGAAATGCACCTGGAAACTCCATGCGCCAGGGTTTCGTATGCACACATATGATTCTTATACACATGTTTTGCTGATTTTGATTTTATCTGGTTTTCATTGTTTTTACTCGATGATTTGATTTCCTACCTTGACCCTAGCATAATATGAGTAACATAGACTATCAGATCTATGCACTTAGGTGTTCTACGTACTTATGACCTATGCGGCGATGGATTTTATTTTAACTGTCTAACTAGCCCATGTGCCTGATTTGACCAATTTCATGACTTGTGTAGAAGCATAAAAAATATAAAAAAGGTGTTGGCCCATCGGTCTGTTAACACCTGATTTTGATAATCGACTGACAACTCCAGTTTGAAGTACACAAATAATATACGGGTACGGTACTGCTGTTGAACAACTACAACCTTGTTACCGCACTCAGTCAGAGTCTTCACCAACAATAATCTAATCACTGATCGAGACATTTTTCCTACATGTTTTATATTTTTCAATTTATTGAGTCAAGAAAAAATGTACTGTTGATCGGGATTGGCACTTGGCTCAGTTCCAAAAAGTCTCTACCAAAATTATCCTACCCATTCATTAAACCCAGTCCAGTTGCTAAATAGCCAAAAAATGCAACAAATTGAAAGCCCATTCTACATGACCCATTCAGGAAACAGGTAACCAAACTCGGACCGAGTTCTGCCCGAACTCAGACCGAACTCGGTCATCCTTGACCCATCTCCCAAGGGAACAGGACATCCTGAAGAACACGCTCCAAACATTCAAATTATTAAAAGTTGGACTATCGAACTCAGCCTGAGTCTGTCCAAAAAAATACTATAAATAGAGGAGATTTTTTTCATTTCTACTCACTCATTCCATTCTCTCTTTTCTATTCATTCAAGTGTTCCATAAAAGCTTTCTACTTTCAAATCTAAGCTTTACAGCTCGTAGCCAAGCCATTGCCAGTTTCGGTTCAATTTACAAGTTTTGTCGAGTTGTACAAAAATCTTAAAAATATCTCAGTTTCCATCCAGTTCCAGAAGTCGGCAAGTCCTCCGGACTAAAGGCTGGCAAGTTGAAGTAGTGCTCTTCGGATAAAAAGTATGTGTTGTAAGGAGCTGCAAGCGCTTCAAATTCAAACCTTGTGTTTCACAAAATACTGGACTCAACATCGAGCTAGAGTACTCAAGACTAGACTAGTCCTTTCAGAGAAAAACAAGTATAAACCTCGGTATTTGCGTTTGATTTTCTAAACTCCTCTACTTTACGTATTTACTTATATACTGCCTACTTTATATCAGTTAGGTTATTGCCATAAAAATTTTTAGTGGTGATTTTTATTCTGCTGCACACACGCACTCTATTCATCCCTCTAGAGGTGCTCAATGTTCCTACAATTGGTATCAGAGCAAGTTATATTTAAATATAACTCTAGAGTGAATAAATATGGCAGCCGCGAAATTTATATTCACTGGTAAAGCGAGTCCACAAATAGACCCCCAATATGTGATGGAACAAACTACACTTAGTGGAAAACATAGATGAGTTTTTTTTTTCCAGAAATATCTTGATTTTGATCTCTGGTCTATAGTCATAGATGGCTACAAAAAGCCACCTAAAATATTAATTGATGGTAATCTTGTCGACAAGCCACATGATAGATACACGGATCTGGAAAAGACACAAGCCAGTCTTGACACAAGAGTGATCAGTGCACTATTCTATGCCATTGATAAGACTGAATTCAACAGAGTATATACTTGTGTCACATCACATGACATTTGGAAACTTCGTGAGTATACTCATGAAGGTACTTCACAAGTGAAGGAATCCAAGATAAGCAGATAGAAACAAGAGTATGAGGCTTTCAAGATGAAGCCAAATGAAACAATCACTCAGATATTTACACGTTTCCTTGATTTTAGTAATCCTTTATCATCTCTTGGCAAGGATTACTCAAATCATGAAAAGATTCACAAGGTGCTCAGTGGACTAACGAAGAATTGGAATCCAGAAGCCACTTCAATCATAGAAGGAAATGATCTCACCACTATGTCATTTGAAACACTCATAGACAAATTGATAATTCCTGAACTAGACCTTCAAGATTTTGACGAATCGACCCCAAAAGAAAAGTCCATTGCCTTCAAAGTGTATGATCGTTGATCACCTCTGGGTGAATAGAGTGTGTGCGTGTGAAGCAGAAATAATCTCCTCTTAAAAATTAAGCAGTTATACAACTATGGCAATTAAGAGATAGTAAATAAAATATAGTAAATTAAGAGATCAGAGAATTAAACTCAGTGACACAATGAGGTATACTGGTCTCCCTCTGAGAGGACTACTCCAGTCTCGAGTACTCTTGCTCAATGTTAATCTACTATTCACAAGCTAATTGAGAGCTTATAGTCTTTTTATAATACCGTGCTTGGTGAAGAACGTAAGACCGACCCCACAAACTTGATTTAGAAAACTGGAACATTTTTTGAATTGCAACCTCTGATACAACTTTTCGGAACCAGAGGTCAAAGTCTAGTGACTTCTAATAAAAGCTCATTCATATTTTCTAGTAAGTGTAGTTGGTACCATCAAACAGTGGAGGTCTGTTTGTGGCTTGGCCTTCAGTTGTGAATTTCATAGTTGCCATATGTGATATAGTGATATATGAAATAATAGTTATATTAAAGAGAATAATAATAATGTCACCTCGCTTTACCTGTATAACCGCTCTAATACAAATTGTAGGAGCAATTGGTATGAACAGTAATATATATATAATAAGCACCCGCTCTGATACGAATTTTAGGATCGAAATGTATAGCGATATACTCTAAAGGGGTGAATAGAGTATGTAGCAAAATATTAGTTATTAAAAATATTAATAGCAAGATCACAAAAATATATCACAGATATAAAAAAAGTAAAAGTAAAGTGCAAAGAGCAAAAACAAACATGGCGATATATACTGGTCTTCTTCTTGTGAGGACTAATCCAGTCGAGAGAACTCTAGCTCCTGGTTGAAATCCATTATCAAAAATTGCAATTTTTCATACGAAGTCCTTGTAACTTCCACAAACACGAGCTTTAATCGGAAGAACTCGACCAACTTCAATTGTGAAGTGTCTTAGTTCGAGCCTTTTGATTACAATCACTCTGAACTTTTAGACCATACCATACTGGCAAATTGACTAGAGGATTGTAACTGGCTTGGGATTTAAAAATAAAAGCTTTAGATAGCTTTGGAAGACCGTATTAAGCTTAGAGAGGAGATAAAAAAGTGAATTGGTGTGCTGGAATGGTATAATTTTTATTTATTTATAGTATTTTCGAAGGGAGAATTCAGACAGAATTCGGACAGAATTCTGTGAGAGAATTTTGGCAGATAGACGTAGCTTCCGTAACTGCGGGAAGACTGAGTTCAAAATCAAACATTCTACTAATTGATCTCGGGCTGAATTCCGGGCGTATTCACCCAGAATTCTGCTGGTTCAGAATGGGTGAATTGTAACTTAGGTTTTAGGCTTTTTGAAAAGTTGTCAAGTAGTTAGGAATTGTGTTTTTTGTTTTGGGATAGTTTTCAAAACGAATGGGTATCTTTCAAAACATTTTTGGATAGCCTATTTACCAGTACGACTCGGCTTACATTGTATTCCTAGACTCAATAAAATGTGAAAAATAGATTAATAATTGATAATAGAAAATACAAATGCAATGACAAATATGGCTCCAAGTCATGAATGGTAGCAGGCACAAGCTTTAGCAGTTCGTCCAAGTAACCCTTATATCGAGACAGGGTTAGATCAGTTATTAAAATCCTGTTTAACCATTACAAATGGGCCAACAATCTCTCCTATTTTGATAATTGACAAACCTTGACCGATATAACACCTTGATCTTGATTTGACAAAAAAATATCAAAATGTTTTTGTTTATTTGTTCGGTACTATCTTCTCTTGGTATAAATTATTCTGAAAAAATGTTAGATCCTTTTCTCCCACATTGCCACTAAGCAAAATAATTGTAGAGAGAGAAGCTCTGCCGTAATTCATGCATAAGTAAATAATGTTGAAAAAACACAGAGATAATAAAAAAATATTTCACAGGCAGTTTATGAATAATGTAGTAGCTAAATGTTAATGATGTAGGATCGATAGCACCTTTAGAGGGGGTGAATAGAGTGCAACAAAAAATAAACTAAGCAGGTGAGGCAAATATACAAATAAAACTATAGTTCAATGAAGTAAAGCAATAAGTAAGTGGAGGCAAGAAATCAATACACAGACACTAAGGTTTATACTAGTTTCCCTCTGAGAGGACTAGTACAGTTCGCGAGAACTCTTTCTCGCTATAATCCACTATTTTGAATAGAGATTACACCGCGTGCTTTGCTCCGAAGAACACGCCAACTTCAACGTCGTCGTGTTTTTATCTGAAGCCCACGATCAAACTTCAAACACCTTTCTGAAGAAAGCTTTTATACGTCAAGCTTGTACAACTCGAATACTCCTAATCGAAAACCACTTGCACTTAGAAGAATAGGAGTTGTCTTGGAGATTTAAAGATTAAAGCTCTTTATGTAGATAAAAAGCTTTGGAATAGATAGAGAAGATGAAGAATGAATGAGTGAATAAAAATGAGAAATTTTTCTCTTTTTATAGGATTTTCTAGGACAGAGTTCAGGAAGAAATCGGTAGGGCTAAGGTTCATAATTTTGAACGTTGCAGATCCAAAGGTGTAAGAAGATGCAGCTGACCAGGAGTGATTTGACTTGACCGAGTTCGGTCTGAGTTCAGGCAAAACTCTGGCCGAGTTCGATTAGGTGAAATCTAGGACATTTCTGGTTTGTGGAGTCGTTGGATGGACAAAGGTTCTGGATTTTGGTTTTGGGTCAGGAATACGATTTTTGTGAATAGGGTCTTCTAAATTAATAGTAATCCCGACGCATAATTTTCTCGACTCAATAAAAAGAAAATACAGAATAAAGTATAAAAAATCAGTTGAGATGAAGTCTGCGATCTTCTATTTCTTTTCATATCGAGCTCGGAGTTTTAAGTCAATTATTGAAATCGGTTCGACCATGGCTGAATGGTCCAACAATCTCCCCTATTTTGATAATTTGACAAAACTACGATATATACTTAAGAAATTGTTCAGCTTGGTTCGGAAGTAGACTTGATGCGGTATGGAAGGTAGGAAGAAGCTTGGCTTTGAACATTGGTACAATGTATTTTCTCTCCCGTAATGTATCGTTAAGTTTTGTTACTCCCCCATAACAAAACATATAGGCTGAACATCTGAAAAGTCTAGAAAACAGGAACTCCAAAATAAGTTTAGAGCTAACTTCAAACTTGTGAGCATAATAATCAACAAGATGATAAAGTAAGTATCACATTCACAAAGTATCATATTACTCCCCGTTTTGTCACATAAGCAAAATGACATAACGATCTAGTAATAATACTCAACACAATAGAGATTAGAGCAGAATTTGAACGAAAAACATTAAATAATGCATAGTGCTGAAATAGGAAATAGTTATACAAACTGAAATAGTAGAAGATGCATACTAGTCTAGCCAAATAAACTGAAACTGATAATGCTTAAAAGAAGCATTTATCACTAATACATAGCAGAGATAAAAAAAAGCTAAAATATAACTAGTGATGCTCTATCACGAGGAAACATATCCTCAATCGTCATCCTCCTCCTCATCATCGTCAACACCTATCGTCCTAGAAGGACCGGTCTCAGCAGAACGACGGGGATCATAACGGGCAGCAGCAGGGTCAAAGCATCGTAAGCCTCTGGATCATCAATGCGATATCCAATTACTGTGGGATCATGAACCATGGTAATAGGACCACCAAGGTTATGAGCAAAGCTATAGGAAATATCCTGCACAGTGTTGGATATGGCCTGAAGCTGAAGAATGGTACGGAATTCTGTGGACCGAAATTGATCCATCATGAGAGCCTGAAGTGACCCAAGAGTAACACCACCGGGAGGATGAGAATGATGGGAGTCAGTAGCTGATGGGTCAACTGGAGGAGAAGGAGTCTAAACGGGAGTAGTATGACAATGCTCATGAAGATAAGCAGGAGCAGCATCCTGAGCACAATCATCCAAAGTGACCTCAATGCGCTGAAAAATAATAGGCAGATAATCGCATAGAGAAGATGTCGTATTTTTTTGTGACACTTTTCCATAATAGCGATGATAGTCTAAGGCAGACTAAAAGGGACAAGGAAATGAAGTGATAGATAGCAGATAGTTCCAGGAATGAAATTTCATCAGTGGTGATATTCTTCAGAATAATAGTAGAAAATACCATTCTATGGAGGTCACCGAAGTCGTTGTTCAAGTGTTTATGGCAATGAGTGCCCAGGGGACGAGAGTTAGGTGCACATAAGGAATCACAAAAAGAGTCAAAAGTTGTCCCAACAGAAAATTGCATCGAGGTGATATCAACTAATGCTTCCCCATTATTGGGAATATGAAACATGATTGCCAAATCATCAGCATCAAACTCGATGTCAATTCTGCCAACTTTTGATTTAATCGTGCCATTTGTGACCTAAAGATTGCAATAAAATATGCGAATCGCATTAGCATAAATGGGATAAATAGATTGAACTAAATCTAGTAACTCGAAGTGTTCAAAATGTTGATGTGATCGGGAAACAATATAAAATTAATAGGATTACCTGAAAATATCTTTCTTTGATGGAAGTCACTAAACCAATCATTGGATTTATCTTGTGACATGAAAATAAAATCATCAAAGAAATCACCATCCGGTTTGAAGGGACTGAACAATAAAAAATAGGCCGCCTCATGAGCAGTAGAGGATGAACCTTCATCAACTTTCCTCTTCTTTTTGGAAGAATGAAAAATTTTGGGAGCCATGAAAATTGACAAAGATGGAAAGAGTGAAAATTTACAAAAATTGAACGTGAACAGTGGAAGAGAACCTTGAGACAGCTCTGAATCCAAGATTTGAGAGCTTGAGAAGCTTAGAGGAAGGAGAACTAGGAGGTTTTGGTTTTGGAGGAATTTTGGGTAAATTGGTAAAGAAGATGATAATTTTGAGGGTTTAAATAGAGGGGAACCCTACTGTCCAACATCAGTTTTGATTCACCCAGACTGAGTTCGGTCTGATTTCGGCCAGAACTTTGACCGAGTTCAGTTCGAGTTTGGTCCATGGGCAGTCAGGACAAACTTGGAAGCTTGTGATACGAGTTTTAACATAAATGCAAAAAGTAACTAGGAATAGTTGTATTGATGAAAATAATTAATATTAATTAACTAAAATATATAAACCATATAGAATATTTTGGGTTAGTTGTAGGTGCCCGGATCCCATCTAGCGGTAGTCCAAAGACTAGTACGTTGTATCGCTTAGGCTATTTATACATGTGTGACAGAAGGGCCCTTTCGGCTTATAACCAAAATAATTTCTACGAATTTATGAATATTAATCAAATAACATTTAGTTATGTTACTTCAACATCCAAAAATTCTAATTCTCTTCATATGAAGTTAAATCGACCTTCAGCCAAGGGTTTAGTTAAGATATCAGCTAGTTGATGCTTATTGTCAACAAATTCTAAAGTAATATCTTCGTGTAAAACATAATCTTTAAGGAAGTGATGAATAATTTCTAGTGAGAATGACATACAGGATTCTTCGTGAGATTAATAGAACTAGTATTATCACAGTAAATAGGTATCTGGTTAAAAAAATAACTGATAGTCTTCCAAAGTTTGTTTCATCCACAAAATCTGAGCACAACAACGTCCTGCGGCTATATATTCAACCTCGGTTGTTAATAACGCAATAATATTTTGTTTCTTAGAAAACCAGGAGACTAATGTCTTTCATAAAAATTGACATGTGCCATTGGTACTTTTTCGATCGGCTTTGCGTCCGACAAAATCCGCGTCTGAGTAACCTATCAGGTCAAACGAATCAATTTTGGGGTACCAAAGTCGTTAATGTTCCTTTAAGGTATCATAGGATATGCTTAACGGCGCTCACATGTGATTCTTTAGTGTAAGCCTGATCTCTAAGACATAAGCATACATAAAACATAATGTTAGGTCGACTAGCAGTTAAGTATAGTAAACTACTAATCATACCTCTATACTTACGTACGTCAGTTGGTGTACCACTTTAATCCATATCAAGCTTTGTAGACGTTGCCATAGGTGTGCCGATAGGTTTGACGTTATCTATGTCAAATTTCTTTAGCAAGTCTTTTGTAAACTTTGCTTGATTGATGAATATCCCTTATGAACTTTGCTTGATTTGTAGCCCTAGGAAGAATGTTAGTTCTCCCATCATGCTCATTTCGAATTCACTCTGTATGCACTTAGCAAACACGTTACATAGCATCTCATTTGTTGATCCAAAAGTAATACCATCTACATATATATGCACTAATAAAATAGTTTTATCCAAAGATTTTATAAAAAGAGTAGAATCAACCTTTCCTTTTAAAAAACCGTGTTAAGCAAGAAAGAAATAAGGCAATCATACCATATACGAGGTGCTTGTTTGAGACCGTAGAGAGCCTTGAGTACGTGATCAGGATTTTTGAAATCTTTAAAGCCAGGAGGTTGTTTTTACAAAAACTTCTTCTTTATAAAACTATTTAGAAAAGCACTTTTAACATCCATTTGGAAAAGTTTAAAACTATGAAAACTTACAAAAGCACAAAGCATACGAATGGACTTTAGTCTAGCACTTGGAGCATACGTCTTATCATAGTCAATGCCTTCTTCTTGATTATAGCCTTGAGCTACTAGACGTGCTTTGTTGTGTTTGACTTAACCTTTCCCATCTAATTTATTTTGGAACACCCACTTGTTACCAATGGTCGGATGATTAATAGGTCTGGGAATGAGTTCCCAAACTTGATTCTATTCAAATTGGTTTAGTTCCTCTTACATTGCAGAAATCTAAAATTTATCATTAAAGGCTTTTAAAACATTTTTAAGTTCTATTTTGGAAATAAATACAGCATTAGCAACTATATCTCTTGTGCTTGAGGGAGTACTTACATCTCTTGATACATCACCTATTACCAGTTCTTCCGGATGATCTGGTGTAAACCGTAATCGTTTCGGTAGAATCTCCATGTAGGAGGTTGATGTATCTTCTAATGTTCTATTAGAGGGAGTTTTCTCTTCTTTATTGTTACCATCGTCATTGCGTTTACTCATCTCGTCGAATGTGACGTTTATTGACTCTTAAAAAACAAGTGATCTTTTGTTGAATACCTTTTATCCTTTGCTCTTTACAGCATACCCCAAGAAAATGCCCTCATCATCTTTTTCATCAAATTTTCCCAAGTTGACTTTTGTGTTATATATGAAACATCTATAACCAAAGGCCTTAAAATAGCTGATATTATGAGTTCTATTAAACCATAATTCATACACAGTCTTCTTAGAGATTGGTCTAATGAGAACTCTATTCAAAACATGGCATGCTGTATAAATAGCTTCTGTCAAAAATACTTTAGAATATTATGCTGGTTTAGCATAACTCTGGCCATATCGCTAAGAGTTCTATTCTTCTTCTCCATAACATCATTCTGTTGAGGATTTCTGGGGCAAGAGAATTCATGTGATAACCCATTTGAATCACATAAGGATTTAAATTCATGGTTATCAAATTCTCCTCCATGATTACTTCGTATGTGAGTAATCATGAATCCTTTCTCATTTTGTACCATTTTACAAAAAGACACAAATTTATTAAAGGTCTCACTTTTATTTGCAAGAAAGTAGACCCAAGTATACCGTAAATAGTCATCAACCATCACGTAAGCATATAGCTTACCGCCAAGACTGGCGACTCTATTTGGTCCAAACAAGTCTATATGTAATAATTGTAGTAGTCTAGAGGTACTTACAGCGTTCATTGATTTGAAAGATGATCTAGATGCCTTGTTCTTTTCATATTTAGCATAGAAATATCTTTCTTGAAAGTGATATCAGGTAAGCCTCTTACCAGTTTCTTGGTGAACAATCTTGAAATAATATCCATGTTCGCATGTCAATGACGCATATACCATACCCAGCTTTCGTCTTGAATTGTGAACATACACTTTCCTGTAGTGATAATCTTTTTTGACAAATATAATACATATATATTGACCTCATTTATTCCCGCAAAGGAAGTTTCTTCAGAAGTTTTATCATAAACAAAACATTTATTCTTAACAAAATTAGTTTGATAACCTTGATCAGTCAGTTGATTAATACTTAGCAGGTTATGTTTTAATTCTGTTACTAAACATACATCTTTAATAATGGGTAAGGGAGAAGTACCTATGTTGCCAATTCCAATAATATGTCCTTTAAGGTTGTTTCCAAAGGAGACATAGTCTTCTTTCTTCATCGATAGAATTGCAAACAATATGTTACCACCTGTCATATGTCTGGAGCAACGACTATCGAGGATCAAGTTGCTTCTAGTGTGTCATGCGCCAAAACAAGAATACTGGAGAACAGCGGCGAGACAAAGCCAGCTACGTATATCAGAGTACACTAGTACCCCAATATACGATCACGGCTGTCTAGATGACAAGTGTGAGGACTCTAGCATGCCACTGACGACTCCTATTGTCAAATAAATCATATCTCAATCCAATCAACACAAGAAGCAATAAAGAGTAAATCACATATGAGATGGGTAAGGTATTCCAAACACAAATGCAAACATAATCATGAGATGACATAATAAAATTATATATCAACTGACTATACAAAAGGTACGTAAATGTACAACTAGGAACTGTCTAGAATATACATCAGTACCCTACAAAGACGAAGGAAATAAAACCCAGATACAAGGACTAACACATGTCCTTAGCTAATACACCACAAAGTAAAAGTATAAGATAAAGTGGGAGATAAAGGTAACCTACTCGCTAATCCGTATCGGTCCTTGGAGTACGAACCATCCGAAACGGTAGATCCTCGAGATCAACTATAAAACCTATCCATACAAAACTAGTAGGGTTAGACCCTAAAATAGCAAGTACCATAAGGAAAGCTCGACGTGAACGACAAGGCCTACCAACAACACAACAACATAATGACAAAAATAAATAAATACGGTTCGAGACTAGTGCAGTACCAATGCACGTATTTCGAGAATATGAATGACTGAATGGAAATACTAAACAATATAGCTATGGAACAGAATAAGCCGATGAGCAACAGGGGAACAAAGAAACTGCTCAAAATTGGAACAACAACCCTTAAACCAAACAAGAACCAGGGTTGCAGATCTCTTCCCAAGCATAACTTAGCCTCTGGCCACTCACTGACATAAAGATCATATTAAATAACACACAACCAAAAGTGCACAACCAACCATTGCGTACGGCTTGCTATCATTAACTAGCTAGGGTTATCATAATCCTAATTACTAGTATGCAAGGTGAAGATCTTCGCAACTACCTGACTGCAGATACCCGGATGTCCAGGGGTACGAGTATACATCTATTATCCAACAAGACTGCTGGCAGATAAAAGTGTCTTAAACTTATAACATGAAAAACCATAACATATACTTGTAAAAGAAAACATATAACTGACCGTGCCTCAACCCGGTACGATATGTGACTCAATCGTATCATATAAAGTATATAACTGAGTGTGCCGTAAACCGGCACGACAAGTGACTCGATCGTGTATCAATATGCACAATCTTGGTAGGTCATAGAGCCCTTGTGTAGGAGGGTAAAGCCATGCCTCATGGGGCCCTTGGAGCTTGGGGTTGGTAGTGCAAATTTCCTCCTATAATGATATACTTGAATTTACTAGTCATTTACCTTATCATATTCATGTCAAATTCTCATGTCGTGGACACTCAAGAATTTCCTAGGATGACGTGTGTTATGAACGAGTAATTTGCAAATTTTCACTTGCGAACATCCCCGTACTAACTTCACGTGATACACGGTACAATACTCACACTCGATTATCCAGTGCCAAGATGCAATAGATTAAATATTTAACAAGCTATATCCATGGTGTCAATAAAGAACATGCATTCAATCTCAATCTAGAAGTCAATCAGCAAATCAGTACAGGCGTGCGCTACAACAAGCCACTAAATTAATCTGGCCATGTACGGTAATCATGAGTACGCCTTGACAGACTACTATCAATCAATATACGGCTAGGCAATAAGTGTACTGGACAATAAAATCTTGAAAGGCATGGCAATATATATCATGACTTGTAGGGGAAATCAATAAGAAAACATATTATGACATGTCATAAAATCAAATAGGAACTATATCATGGTATAGAGGAAAATCAATAAGAGATAAGTACATGGCATAAAATAATTTATGTACATGTATTAATGTCAAGTATATATAGGGTGTACAATCATTCTATAACTAGACAAGGTCATCTAATCATGTTAAGAGTTCATTATAGTGGAAGAAAATAACAAAAATGGACAAAAACGGGTTGAAACGGGCAAAAACAGACAAAAACAGCGGATTATCCGACGGATTACTGGTGGATTTTTCGAGTTGTAACAACAAGTTTTGTGCGCAAATTCGGACAACCGGTAGATTTTTGCGGATTAGCGATGGATTATCCGAACTGTCACAGAATGTTGATTTTTGAAAACTCTAAAACTTGTTTTGGCCATAAAAATATCGTTTTAAATCGGAATTCAGATTTTCAAAAGTCAAAATCGTATAGAATTGAATTTACCACAATATTGAATCATTAGTTTTTACTAATTTTGAAAAATAAAAGATGAATACCTCAAAATTCTCAAAAGTTGTATCTGAAAACTCAGATCTACATAATATCACCGATCAAAAAAAAAATGCTATATGATGTTAACAATTTAGCGAAGCATATTATAGAACAATAAAAAATTAGTTTTTTTATGGAAAATAAAAAATACAACATGGTCATATCACTTTTGAGCATGATGTACTTGCCTAGGTTTTAGCAACCAAGCCTAATTTTTTATTCCACCACCAAGAGGGATCCAAAACCACACTCTAGGCCTCGAGACCAAGCTTTCCTAAGCTTGAGTAAGATGAAAGTGAGAAGAGGAATGGAAAAAAGAATGAAAAGAGAGAGGAGAGAGAAAGTGAGAGGATATATATAGAAGGGGTGAATTAATCGTGAACGTTGGATGGTGATCCATGCCATAATCTAAATCGATCTTGGCCATCCAAAGAAAACCAAGTATCTATTGGATAATAGGGTACATCTGTACTATTTACAAAAATATCTAAATATTATTTACCAAAATATCCAAAATACTATTCACGAAAATATTGGAAACACTATTCACGAAAATATCTGAAATCAAAAATATCTAAAATGTAGAAAATCTGTCTGGGCGGTATGCTGTCCGTATACACCGGTATACTGGCGGTATGCCAATACAGGAGAAAATCTATAATTTGGCAAAATTTTAAAGCGTTCCGAAAACAAAAAAAAATGAAATATATTATAAAATATGTACCGTATATAAATACCGATACTGCGAGACGAGTCTCACATAGTGGTAGGAGGAAGGTCCACCTACAACACAAGTTGAAGATGTAACCTTTGGTACCCACTTTCTTGAAGGTCCTGATTTGTTAGCTTTTGAACCCATACAAACACATTCATATCTACTAGCTTTCTAATCTTACACTGGTGTGATACATTTCCTCTTATACCACAATAACGATATATAGCAAATGTTAGTGCTAGGTGTACTTTGAAGATCATGTATACGTGTTTTTGAAAAAGTGTGTTTTCTTGTTGTGTGAAAAAGTATACATATAGGCATGGCTTCTGGTAGTTCTAGCAGTATTGGTCGTGTTGTATTTGTGCTTAGCCTTATGATTTGTGTTCACTTGAGCTATAGGTTTGACAACCTGTTTGCCTAACTTAATCTTTAACTTTTTAGAGATGTCATAGGCTTCATTGTACTTGACCGTGAGTGCATCTATTCTCTGAGCAGCAATATTGTACTTCTTTTTCTCTAGTTCATAGAGATCGTTAAGTTTTACATTTTCTTAATTAGCTTTCTCACGCTTTTCAAGAGTATCATGTAAGCTTAACTTTAAAGAAGTAATCTCATTTGTGTCACTAGAAGAATCTCTAATATCTTCTAACATTTAAGATTGCATAGAAAACTCAGATTATACAAAATTTAGCTCATTATTAGCACTTTTGTACAAATCCATAATCTTCCTCTGATCTTCTAACAGATCCGTGAAAGCATCCGACAGTTCATCAAAAGTAAATTTTTAATAGAGAGGGTTCGATATTAACTTAACATCTGTTGCCATAAAGCATAGGTTTGCTGTGATACGAGGCTTCTCTTCTTCTTCAGAGTCATTAGCTTCGCTTTTACACCAGATGCTAGCGTTAGCATAGTTTTTAGTCGAAGTCCTTCTCCTGCCTGACTGATCATGCCTGCTTCCTTTCTTACAACATGACAATCTTTCTTGATGTGAACAGTTCTCTTACAGCTAACGTAGATTGGTTCTTTGTCTTCTCTGGAATCTTTCTTCTTCTTGTTTGACTTTTCATATCTGAGAAATCTTTTGAAGTTCCTTGTCATGAGGGCCATCTGCTCGTTGTCTGAGCTGTCTGTCTCACTTTCGTCATTGGAGGCTGTCTTATGATTAACTTTGAATGCTATCGCCTTCTCTTTTGGTGTTAACTCTTCGAAATCTTTAAGGTCTAGCTCATGTGTCATAAGCTTTCTCATGAGGGTTTCAAGAGTTATCGTTGTGAGATCATTTCCTTCAATAATGGTCATCGCTTTAGGATTCCAGTTCTTGGTTAGCCCACGAAGTACTTTTCGAATCTTCTCATGATTGCTGTGTTCTTTTCTAATGGAAGATAGAGGATTAACAATATCTAAAAACTGAATAAACATATTTGTAATAGTCTCATTGGGCTTCATTTTGAATGCCTCATACTCTTGTATTAGTCGTGAGATTTTGGACTCCTTCACTTGTGAAGTGCCTTCATGAGTAACCTTAAAAAGTTTTCAAACCTCGTGAGACGTGACACATGTTGATACTCTGTTAAACTCAGTTCTACCTACATCACAGAATAAAGCATTAATAGCTTTTGCATCAAGACTGGCTTATTTCTTTTCATTGTCTGTATATCTGTCAGATGGTTTTTCAACTAGATTACCTTCTACTTCAACAGATAGTGGTTTCTTGTAACCATTCATGACAATCGACCATAAATCGAAATCAAGTGACTTGAGGTAAAAGATCATACGTGTCTTCCAGTACATATAGTTTGTGCCATCAAATAGGGGTGGCTTATTTGTTGATTGGCCTTCACCATTGCTTGGATATAATCATGCCATATCTCAAAGGAGTTTAAATACAACTAGAGAGAAACCGTGCTCTGATAAAATTGTAGGATCGATGGCACCTCTAGAGGGGGGTGAATAGAGTGTAGCAAAAAATATTTTCCAAATTAAAACTAAGCAGGTGAGGCAAATATATAAATAAAACTATAGTGCAATGAAGTAAAGTAATAAGTGGAGGCAAGAAAATAATACGCAGACACTAAGGTTTATACTAGTTTCCCTCTGAGAGGACAAGTCCAGTTCGCTTGAACTTTTGCTCGCTATAATCCATTATTTTGAATAGAGATTACACCGCGTGCTTTGCTTCAAAGAACACGCCAACTTCAACACCGTCATGTTTTTATCCGAAGCCCACGATCAAACTTCGAACACCTTTCGGCAGAATGCTTTTATACACTAAGCTTGTGCAACTCGAATACTCCTAATCGGAAATCACTGGCACTTAGAAGAATAGGCGTTGTCTTGGAGATTTGAAGATTGAAGCTATTTAAGTAGATAGAAAGTTTTGGAATAGATAGAGAAGATGAAGAATGAATAAGTGAATAGAAATAAAAAATTCTTCTCTTTTTATTGGATTTTCTAGGACATAGATCGGGTTGAACTCGGTAGGGCTAACGTTCATAATTTGTGAATAGTGTCTTCTAAATTTGCCAGTGATCCCGACGCACAATTTTCTAGACCCAATAAAAAGAAAATACAGAATAAAGTATAAAAAATCAGTTGATACGAAATCTGCGATCTTCTGTTTTTTTATATCGAGCTCGGAATTTTAAGTCAATTATCGAAATCGGTTCGACCATGGCTGAATGGGCCAACAAATGCTAAGCATAAGTGTGTACCAAAAAAATGATAAAATTTGAAATAAAAATGCATAATAATAATAGTTTGAAAAACATCAACTCATCATCAAGATCACATACTCAAACTGTTTGATGTGTTGTTTGGAGGAGAAGGAAGATGAAATAATAATAAACATATATACTCTCATAAAACAACTATAAATCAAAGTATCATGTAAAAATCATCAAGATATTTTAGATAAAAGAAAATATGTTCATGATGAACTAGGTATGCCACATATTAAGGGTATAAAAGAATTAAAATAATTAGTTTGCTTTCCCTTAAAATATGTGTATCTAGTTCAAAAATATTTATATGCAAAAAATAATCACAGGATCTAAGGAATATCTGATATATGCATCTTTCTTCCTTTGATCAATGCATATAATGTTCCAAACTTAAAACAAACTATCATCATTAGGCAAGTAAAAGAAATGTCCAATCAATAAATGCCTAAAGATGACCAATCAAAATATATCTCCAATTTAATATATATATATATATATATATATATATATATATATATATATATATATATATATATATATATATATATATATATATATATATATAACAAAAATGATTTCAAGATAGTAAAGGATTTTTGAAATTACTCTTAATAATAGCATTCGAGTGACAGACATATTCAAAATAATAGAATGAATCAAAAATATTAGATATTCTTATCAAAGTTTATTTATTCCTTTTTAGAACCTTAGCACGGTTTCATCTGATAACCGTAGGGTTAAAGAAAAAAAATTCTTTGAGAGAGAGAAATTCAATGTGTCTGACTCCTCTCCAGCAAAGAATTTCTGCTATAGGCAGTTATTAACTTGTATAAGAAGATAATAAAAGATTCATAAAATGAATATCATGTTTCTTCCCTTTTAATGAGAGCGGTAAATTCAATGTGCCTGACTTCTCTCCCGTAAAGAATTATTATAGGCAGTTACTAACTTGAATAAGAAGATAATAAAAGCTTCATAAAATGAATATCATGAATATTACACAAACGCTAAAGAACATATCAGAAAACCATAATATTCAATGAGTAGTCACAAGATCAAAAAAAAAAATAATGACAAAAAAATAAATATATCAAAAGATGACAAATATTAACCTATGGAAAATCAATGTATGTTACCTTTTGTAAAAATATCATCATTAAATATCCATCAAAATGAAAGACCAAATCGAAATCCGTATCTTTTTGCCTAGAATTGAGATCAATCCAACATTATAGATCGATTTAGAGAATACAAAATATTTATAAATCAAAATGTAGGACCTAGATACGTTGATGTATTCTAGAATCTAGGGGACCAAGTTTAGTGCCTTTGATCCAGAACTAGACAATAGTTACAAGTAGACCTTAATAAATTTTAATCTATAAAGTATTGATCATTTTGAGTTAGCTATAGGGGCTATTTCCCAGCTAGCGGTAGTTTGAAGACTTGTACATCGTTTCGCTTGAGGCTATTTATACTTGTATGATAGAAGGACCCGTTCAGCTTGTACCCAAAATGATCTCTATTTTTAAGAACTTAGATTTAAAGGAGTATATACAATATCATCAAACATTATTGGAATATCGAATCCTTAACTAAAAGAGAAGTAAATAACAAAAGAATGAACAAGATCATCATGATTAAGATACTAAAACTATTTTTCAAGAAGCTTTCATAGTGCACTATAGAGGTAAATATATAAAACATATATACTAAAAATGTGCACTAATAAATTAGAAAATTAAAACACAAGACCATATTGACTAAACTCATATGCATACTTTATAAATAAAGCATGGATTAAAAAATGTCAAACAAATAGAAAGGCTACTTAGTGTGACATAATATTTGAGATAGTAACTAACCATGCAACTGTATTTAAAGAAAATTAACCTAAGAATGCTAGAAATATGTATCACACTAGTTTATATAAGATAACAAAAAAAACACTTTTAGTGAGAAATTGTGAAAAATTATTAAAGACATGCAAGATTCTAAAGTTTTAGTTATTTAGGAAGAATCGTTTAGCATATTACCTAAGTGGTTCTAGTGTCCACACTTATGTTGGTGTAATTGCTTGGAAGATAACCTTTGAAACTTTGCAATCAGCAACATGTTTCATAATTCTATTTGATATGAGAAGCTTCACCTGCACTAAGAGGCAAAAACTTTGGTATCCAAAACTTTGATCCACATTTGTTAGATTTTGGAACCCATTTGAAGAAGTTTATATCAACAAGTTTTCTAGTCTGACATTGACTACAAATGTGTCCTTTTATATCACAATAATGATAAAAAAATATTAACATTAGTGCTCTGTGCAGCAGTATGAGATCGTATAGTGGTGTGATATGATGTGCGTGGATACTTGTAATAGAAAGCATGGTGATGTGTAGCACTTGGTTTGCGTGCTTTCTTTGATCGTGTCCTATCATGTATTTGATATATCATAGGATAGATATTTGATTGGGTAGTAGGTATTACCTGTTTTCCCAACCTAATCTCTAACTTTTTAGAGATTGTATATGCCTCGTCATATTTAGCAGTAAAAGAATCAATTCTACATGAAGCAATATAATACTTCTTCTTTTTTGTTTCTAATTCCTTCTTAAGTTTAGCATTTTCTTGACTGCTTTTCTTAATGCAATTAAGTTCCTCGTGCAATCTAAACTCAAGTGTAGAAACTTTAGTAGAATTATCAGAAGTAGAAGAATTTATAGCATCATTCAATAAGCAAGTAAGCTTTTCATTCTCACGCTTATAGGATTGAATATCCTTTCTAGCTTGCTAATGCTTATCTTATACTTTCTTGTGATCAGTAAATAAACCATAAAAATCATCAAATAATTTATTATAGAGAAATTCATTCTCTTCAAATAGAGGATTATTTTGTACCTCGTTGGGTAATGCCATTAAGCATAAATTTGTAGCTTGACGAGGGCTCTTTTATTCCTTATAGTCGCTTGCCTTGCTTTCACACCATATAATTGTGCTAGCGTACGTGTGAGACGATGATCTTCCTACGTTTGATTGTTCGTAGCGATTCTCCTTTTTAGTAGTACAATAAACTTTCATTATGTGGCTTGATCTTCTGCAGTTGTGGTATGCAAGCTCTTCTTCATATAAGGATTGTGTTGCACCTAAAATCCTGATGCCATCATGCACACATTATGAAGACTATTCTCCTCTCTGGAGTCGCTAGCTTTGCTTTCATACCTACACTCATAGGTAGCTTCAAGAAGTTTCCAGATTTTATGAGATGTTGTGCAAGTAGGAATAAGATTGAATACATTTATGTCTACAGAATAATAAAAATCATGTATTGATTTTGCATCAAGGCTAGCTAACTTCTTCTCTAACTCTGTGTAACTATAATACGGCTTGTTAATAATAAAGGAAATAAGAATAGAGGTGATAATAGGCTTTTTGTAGCCATTGATAACAATTGACCAGAGGTCAAAGTCTAGTGACTTCAAATAAAAGCTCATCCGTGATTTCCAGTAAGTATAGTTGGTACCATCAAACCGTGGGGGTCTGTTTGTAGCTTGGCCTTCAGTTATGAATTTCACAGTTGCCATATGTGATACAGTGATCTATGTAATAGCAGTTATACTAAAGAGAATAATAATAATATTACCTCGCTTTACCTGTATAACACATTCTGATACCAATTATAGGAGCAATTGGTATGAGCAGTAATATCTATATAACAAGCAACCGCTCTGATACCAATTGTAGGATCGAAATATAAAGCCATATACACTAGAGGGGTGGTGAATAGAGTAGGCAGCAGAATATTAGCTATTAAAAATGTTAGTAGCAAGATCACAGAAATATATCACAGATATGAAAAATTAAAAGTAAAGTGTCGAGAGCAAACGCAAACACTGCGATGTATACTGGTCTCCCTCTTGTGTGGAGTAATCCAGTCGAGAGAACTCTAGCTCCCGGTTGAAATATACTATAGAAAATTGTAAGTTTTATACGAAGTCCTTGTAACTTCTACAGACGCAAGCTTTGATCCGAAGCACTCGACCAACTTCAATTGTGAAGTGTCTTCCTTCTTATCAAGCCTCTTGATTACAATCACTCTGACCTTCTAGAACGTACCATACTAGCAACTTGACTAGAGGATTGAAATTGGCATGGAATTTGAAAATGAAAGCTTTAGAAGGCTTTGGAAGATCGTAGAAAGCTTATAGAGAAGAGATGAGAAAGTGAATTGGTGTGGTTGAATGGTAGAAATTCTTCTTTATTTATAGGATTTCTAAAAGAAGAATTGGGGCAGAATTCAGACAAAATTTGGACATAATCTATAAGAGAATCTCGGCAGACACTCGTTGCATCTGTCACTGTGGGAAGACTGAGTTCAAAATCAAATGTTCCTCTAACCGAACTCGGGCCAAATTCGAGGAGAATTTGCCCAGAATTCTGCTAGTTTAGAATGGGTGAATTGTAACTTAGGTTTTGGGCTTTTTGAAAAGTTGTCAAGCAGTTAGGAAATGTATTTTTGGTTTTGGGCTATTTTTTAAAATTCATGGGTATTTTTGAAAATATTTATGGGTAGCCTATTTGCCAGTACGACTTGGTTTATATTTTATTCCTAGACTCAATAAAATATAAAAATACATTGATAATTGATAATAGAAAATACAGATGTAGTGACAAACATGGCTCCAATTCTTGAACGATAGTATACACAAGATTTAGAAGTTCGTCCAAGTAGCCTTTAAATCGAGACAATGTTAGATCAATTATAAAAATTTGGTTCGACCATGACCAATAGGCCAACATAGTAGATATCTCTTTAATATCTTCAATAAGATTAGACAGTCTAACTATTTCGATTGTGTGTGCCTTAATCTCCTTGCGAGATTGCTTGTACTTGTCTAACACATTTCTGTGTTCATCAAGTAGTTCGCTAAATGCAATTTCTAGTTAATTAAAAGTATAATCATCGTACAGGGGGTTCAAAGATACCATATCGAAAGCTATCAGACAGATATTTATAGTTCTACTGGGTCTGTCCTCCTCTTCTGACTCACTGGCCTCACTTTATGCCAGATGCTTGTATTAGCATACTTTTGACCTTTGGAGCTTTCCTGCTCGATCTTAATCGGTCATACGGATTACTTTTCTTTGATAGTGGACAGCCATTCTTTATGTGCCCTGTCTTCTTACATTCGAAGCAGATTGTCTCTTCTTCGTTGCTCTTTTAGATGTCTTTCTTCTTTCAGTTTGATCTTTCAAACTTCAAGAATTTTTTAAAATTTTTGACCAGTAGGTCCTGTTCTTTACCATCGAATGATACTTCATCAGAGTCACGGACTAGTGCTTTGAACGCAATAGATTTCTCCTTGGGAGTAACTTCTTCAAATTCTTGTAAGTCTAGCTCATGGGTCATGAGCTTGCCCATTAGTGTCTCCAAAGTCATCGTGGTGAAATTATTTCCTTCTATGATCGTAGTAGCCTTCGAGTTCCAATTCTTGGTTAGAGTCTGTAGAATTTTCATGATCTTCTCGTGATTGCTAAAATCCTTACCAAATGAATATAAAGGATTAGTAATATCAAGGAAACGAGTAAACATCTGTGTAATTGACTCACTGGATCTTATCTTAAAAGACTCGTACTCCTGTTTTAGTCCACTGATTTTGAATTCCTTCACTTGGGAAGTCCTTCATGAGTTACCTCAAGTAGTCTCCAAATTTTATTAGACGTCATGCAGGTAGATATGCGATTAAACTTGGTTTTGTCAATTGCAAAGAATAGTGCATTAATGGCTCTTACATCTAGACTAGCCTATGCCTTTTTATGCTCCGTGTATTTATCGTATAGCTTGTCTACAACTTCACTATTAATTATTGTTCTCGGAAGTTTCTTATAACCGTCAATTACTATCAACCAAAGATCGAAGTCCAATGATTTGAGAAAGAAACTCATTCGTGTTTTCCAGTATGTGTAGTTCGTTCCATCAAATAGTAGGGGTCTATTTATGGATTTTCCTACACCGTTGAATATATATTTAACGACTGCCATAGATATATACTCTCTATAGTAGTTATGGATATGTATAACCTGCTATGATACCAATTGTATGATCGTTGATCACCTTTAAAGGGGATGAATAGAGTATTTGTGTGTGTAGCAGAAATAATCACCTCTTAAAATGAAGCAGTTATACAACTATGGCAAATAAGAGACAGTAATAAAATGCAGTAAAGTAAGAGATCAGATAATCAGACTCAGTGACAAAGTGACATATACTGGTCTCCCTCTGAGAGGACTAATCTAGTCTCGAGTACTCTTGCTCGATGTTAATCTACTATTCATAAGCTAATTGCGAGCTTATAGTCTTTTTACAATACCGTGCTTGGTGACAAGCATACGACCGACTCCACAAACTTGATTTTGGAAATTGGAACATTTTCTGAATTGCGACCTATTATACAACTCATCTGAACCAAAATTCTAGATTGAAACAACACTACACTGGCCTTGGCTAAGAGTAGTATTAGGCTTGATTTAAAAAGCTTTTGCTCGAGAAAACACTTTAGAAAGATAGAGAAGAGAAAGTGAATGAGTGATTTGGAAATGTGAAAATCATTCTCTATTTATAGTGTTTTTGCTGACCGAACTCGGACAGAGTTCTGGCAGAGTTCGAATGCATGAATCTTACAAATGAACGTTGGATACAGATTTGGTGGGAAGTAATTTTCAAAATACTTGGACCGAACTCGGGCCGAACTCGGACCGAACTCGGGCCGAACTTGGACCGAGCTCGGTCATAGTTCGCCCAGAGTTCTGTTGGGTCAGAACTCAAAATAATGGGCCAAATTTGCATAGGTTTTGGGCGTTTTAGGAATTGTTGACTTTTGGGTTTAAATATGTAGGCTTATTTGGATATGTGGACTGATGAAAAACCTAAGTCAGTATAATCCTGATCAATCTCACAATTATTTTCTATACTCAATAAAAGTGAAAAATATAGAATAAAATATAAAAGTCTTGATCATATCTTCAGTACGATTGATCTTTTGATGACGATGTAATGTCTGTGCTTTGAAGTAGTAGTAGAAGTAGGACGTAGATGAGCTTCTATTTTGAAACCTATAAACCTGTAGCAGTGTGTATATTTTGCGTATCGACCATAGTTATCATTGATTATCAAAATCAGGTATGACCATTAGCCAATGGGCCTACACAAAGCTCATGCTAAAAGAATCACAAATGAAGTCACGGATTATGAAGATTCAGATGGTCAGAAACAAGCTCTTCTTGTAAAGAACTTCAAGAAATTCTTGAGGTTTGAGAAATCAAACCGAAAGAAGAAGGATTGTTAAGAAAACAAGGAAGACGAAACTATCTGCTATGGTTGGAACACTACCAAAATAAGTCAAATCAGCGACGTACTTAGCGACTCCATGAAATTTCGTCGCTAATGTTTGGGGTTTTAGCGACGTTAATATAAGACGTCGCTGTTTGTCGCCAACAGCGACTAATAGCGACGTCTAGCGTCTACATTTTGTTAAATAGGGTAGTGCGTTGCAAGTTCGTCGGTACTCGTCGCTGATATAGCGACGTTTCGCGATGCATTTTAAGTTGCGTCGCTATTTATTATATATCAGCGACGCTTAGCGACGTCCTAGGCGGACGTCGCTAAACGTTTCTTATAGCCAGCGAGGGTTTTCTTTTCGATCATTTCACAATTTTTTCCCTCCAATTTTGGGCGCGCTCCTCCTCCGCGACGCTCCTCCGGCGATTTCCCTCCTCCTTCGCGGCGCTCCTCCGGCGATCTCCCTCCTCCGGCCTCCTCCTTCTCCTCCTCCTCCTTCCTCAGGTAGCTCCTCCTTCTCCTCCTCCTCCTTCCTCTGGTACCTCCTCTCCAATTTCTTCTCGTCTTCTAGCTCTCTCTCTCGCTTCTAGTTCGTGTCCACGAGAGCGTGGACTCGCTGTGGGGGACACGAGACTGACAGTGGTAGCTCCTCCTTCCTCAGGTAGCTCCTCCTTCCTCAGGTCAGCATCGATGCATGTCAAGTCGCTCAACGTCGCTAGATTACGTCGATAAATTATGACGTTTTATGTCGCTCGCAGTCGCTAAATTAGCGACGTGGACACGTCGCTAAAGCTCGTCGCAATAGCGACGTATGGCGACGTTTTCTTGTTTAGCGACTAGGTTAATCCCGACTACTTGAAAACGTCGCTAAATACGTCGCTAATAGAAATTAGCGACGTATTTTCCCTTTTTAGCGACGTCTTTACAAGTCGCTAAATTGACAAATTTTAGTAGTGGAAGAAGACTGGACACATCAAGAAAAATTGTCCTATGGCAAAGAAGACAAGTCGATACGAACGATTAAACCGAAAGTCTTCATCACGAAAGTATGCTAATACCAGAATCTGGCATGAAAATGATGCCAATGAATCAGAGGAAGAAGATAAACCAAGCAGCTCTGCAAATGTTTGCTTGATGGCATTTGATCAGGTAATAATGTTTGCCATGAAATATAAAAGAACAGAACAATTATCGGAGGACCGGACTTCTACTTCACGTTACAAACTCGTTTGTACAAAGAAAGCCTAGGAACGAAAACCTAGTTACAGTAGTCTAAGTACAATTATTTATTTTAGATTCTGGGGGGTGACGATAGAGGCTCGGGAAGGCGACGGCAGCCCTGCCTTACTCCTTGGACGATCGGTATGCAACCTTGGCTCCTGTGAAAAGATGGTATACGTTGATGAAGAAATGCTCTTCTTGCTCTCCCTCTATTACTCTTCTGGCTTCTCTCTCTATGTGTATTTTTCTCTCTGTTTATTGGGGGGGTCTCTCTGCATATCTTTCTCTGATAGTCTATATATTTTTTACAAGGGAATGACACCTTGCTATTTATAATAGTGGGGCATCATTACGGTTTGGATGATTACCCATTCTCAAAGTGGCGGCAGCCTAATGTATAATCAATCTGGACCATTAGTTTAAGGCGTGAAGGATCTGAGCCATGAATGGAGATAGTATTGAATCCTGTGAATGATTAATGCTGATTGCTTTAAATCTTCATGATTAGTTGTGTCAAGCTTGGATTTCTCACCACGTGTCCCATTGGCTTGATCATGAATGATATGACCTGATCTCATTAATTATGAGGATAACGTTAAATATGGTCATTGGGATCTGGTAAATCTCTGATTGATCTGCATCCCATAATCATCCTTGCTACCAGCTATTAAGTCATGGGGACCATTGAATCTCTGCCACGTGTCTTAATGGTGGACCCTGTCAGAGCCGCATGATATCCATGAACCGTATGAGACAACGTTCCAGTGAGCCGCATAGGTATAGTACTTGCGAGCCGCATGGGATGGCTTCTTGGTGAGCCGCATAGGTATAGTTCTTGCGAGCCGCATAGGATGGCTTCTTGGTGAGCCGCAGGAAGATGATTCTCGCCATCCGCATGAAGCTATTCTTAAATGGAGCCGCATAGGAGTAGCCACATGGCAATCTCGGATCGTGTCAGAGATTTTCTCCTGTTCCCAATGAGTCTGTCATTATGACCGGACCATTATGACACTTTATGTCAGAGCCGTCAGCTATCAAATCATGGCAGAGCATTGAATAGGGCCATTACTCGATGGCCAGCTGTGTGAAGGGGTCTCATGGGGATACGTAGTGTTTGATCGAGCCGTATATCTCTGTCGGTCGTATGTGAGCCGCATGTACTTCTGAACCTCATGCGGCTGGGAAGGCTCTTTGAACCGCATAGGATTGTCCCTATGTAAGCCGTATGGACTCTCATGCCCCGAGCCGTATGAGACTAAGAGTCTCTCTGAACCGCATGGGACCGCTCCTGTATGAGCTGCATGGAATTCTCTTGTTCCGAGCCGCATAGATCATTATTCTGATATTTTCCATGCTTCTACAAGACCCCCTTCAAAGTTTTCAATTTACAAAATTAAAATACTTTGAATAAGAAACATGGCCTTTGTTGACCGCATAGATGATTCAGCCGCATAGATTTATCTGGCCGCATGAGCTGTTAGGCCGCATAGACTTTTTGCCACGTGTCCCAACCACGTGTGCAAATCTTCTGCATTAAATGCCCTTGATTCATTTTTTGAATTAATGCCGCCTCTTCGGGAAGGATCCCAAGGGTCAGTTTTATTTTGACCGAAGCGGGTTTTCTTTATTCTTTTAGGCGGCGCATGGATCGAGATGTTTGTTTGATTTTTCGAGCCTCCTTCGCCTATAAATAGGAGTAATTTTATTCTTTGAGGGTTTCTTTACCTTCTCTCTTTTGCTCGAACTCCTTGCTGCCGACTTCCTCTTCGTCTTCTCCCATCAACGATTGCCAATGGCTCCCAAGAAGACTACTGCCGCTACGGGCAAGAAGGCCGCGTCGTCGTCTGCGGCAGCGAAGGGCAAGAAGACTGCGTCTTTATCGATGGCGGCGAACGTGGCGGCTCCTCCGCCGGCTGACATGCCTGTTTTTCACCCCGACGTTCACCCGCATATTGCTGGTAGGACCATCAACATGAACTGTCACGGCTATGCCGCATATTTTATGCACGAGCCTGTATTTCCAAGCATGCTGCGTGTCCGACTTATGTTCGAGCCGCATGGGATATGACCCAGGTCTGAGCCGCAAGAAAGTTGTTGTTTGCAGCCGCATAACTACTTCATCATCAGGGCCGTATAAGCTCATCTGGACTTGCACCGCATGAGCTCTTTCAAACTGAGCCGCATAAGCCTATTTCGGACTGAACCGCATAAGATCATTTGAACTAGACCGCATAAGCTCATCCGCACTGAACCGCATAAGCCTATTTCGAACTAAACTGCATAAGCTTATTCATCCGAACTGATCCGCATATGCTCATTTTGAACCGAACCGTTTAAGCCCATCCGCCCTGAACCGCATAAGCCTATTTCGAACCGAACCGCATAAGCCCATTCGAACTAAATCTGCATAAGCTCTTTCAACTGAGCCGCATGAGGGTATGCTGAGCTAAGCCGCATAAGCATCACGTAATTTGTGTTTCGGCTGTCTTTTTGACCTTGTTTCTTTTGTCTTTCTTCAGTGAATCTGCCAGTAAATCCTGCAGGGGCACTTCTAGTTGGCTTGAATCAGCTTGCCATGGATGTGCGACGGGATGATTTAGTTCGTCAAGTGTCCGAGCAGCTCCTGATTAATGAACCTTTGGAGCGACTAAACGCTATCAGGGTCCAATCTTTCCAATTCCTTAGTGACATGATGAGTTCCGGGAAGCCTAATGGAAAGCATCTGAGACCGGTCTTCCTCTTTGGGGATGCGTTGGTCATAGAAAACTCCCGAGTGCTGGATGTTTCCGAGAGTTGAGATTTTGACCTGGACGGGACGCTGATTCACATCCCCATTATGAAGCATCATTTTCCTTTTGTATGGTTCAACATGATCGTTTTGGACAGGCAGATGCCAGACCCCCTCACTCCAACCAGTCCGAGGATATTTGTTGGTAACATCCGCTACAACAAAACCACTGGGTTAGTGCGCACGATCAAGGATCCGGCCAGTCGATCCGTGATGGGGTTAGTTCCGGGTACCTTTATCAATACACCCGGTCCTAACTTCTTATTCTCTCAGGCTGATACTTTCCTGAGCCAGCTTGCTCGCAAAGGGTCCTATCCTGTTGGCAGATTGGTACTGCCGAGCTGGTTACACCCCATTCCCCCGTGGGCTAACCTGACTTCGTGGATTCTACGGAACTACGGGGAATTTTTGCGAGAAGTCAATCTTTACGATGCTATCCGGGGTACCATCCACGGGTTGTCCATTAATAAGCTATTGTTCATGGCTCTTCTGGAGATGTATAATCATCGGACAGGGACTTTTTTCACCCCTATAGGGGAATTGGGGCTCGCTCTTCACGAGATGTATGCTGTCTCCAAGCTTCCCTGGGGAGACGAGCCCTTCGAAGCGTACACTCCGACGAATGAGGAGTTCCAGGATTTAGACCGACGATTCCCAGGTTTCGTCGCTGTGTATCAAGAACTATTGTGTCATCATAGCACCTGTCACCGAACGGCTATCCAGAAAAATGACAGCTCGGAAGGGGACGCTCCCCATACCAAATCTTGGGTCTCATACCTTTTCAAGTTCAGCGCTACTGGCCGAGTTACTTCCCGGGATCGTCAAACTTCTAGGGAAGTAAAGGACTTGGTGTCGACTGCTAGGAGGTCGAAGTCTAAAGCTGACAAATTTGGGAGCCAGATTGACTCCTTCAGCTATTTTTATTATAGTACCCGGCGGCTGTCAGAGAAGGCACTATTGGCAGGGTTTTTAATGGTATGGCTGCGCAATTGTGTGGTCTCAGAAGGGACAGGTTCTATCGAGAGGATCAGTCACCACTTCATTCTTCATGCCGTAAAGTTGGCCTTTGGGGTCAGGCAGGCTCTTCTTTCCGCTATGGTGTACAGTATTCAGCATGGTCTTCGTGTCTTCTCGTCCAAGGTCATCGCTCGTGACGTGGCAATGGACTTTGAACGTATAGAACTGCCTTATTATTACTTGTTGGGATGGCTGTTGTTGCATTATCAGTCTTTGATGAGGCCTGGGACGGGAGATGGCGTTACGGACGACGACGCTTTTCTTTTCAGGTATCACCATCAGCCTTGGGAATGTAGTACCATGCCGGCGTGTCGGAGGATGTTGGCGAGGGTGGACGGATATAATTTCTTCGTGTCCGTTCCCCGTTTTACTGACCAGGAAGTGAGGAGTGTTCACGTTGATGGTGTCGGACCTCCTCATTTCTTACCTGAAAAGATGCGTTTCTGGCTGCGTAACATTCGCCCGGCGCATTTAGTTTACCGTAATCGCAACACTGTGTACTTGGAGCCCTATTTGCCCAGTAGGTTTGCCCGTCAATTTGGGTACAGTCACCTATTCCTCGGGCGTCCCAGTTCCCACCTGGGATTTGAAGGTAGCATTCTCGATGGTATTAGGACATGGAGCTACTATGATACTTGTCATACCCGAACTAGCTTTTTGGTTCCTGCAGCAAATGTGATAGGAGAAATCTTGCATATGGCGGCCTTATATCATGTTACGGCAAATCATCCTCCTCTCGATTTTGACCCGAGGACTAGCTTCATCGTGAGCACTCGTCTGGCGGAGAAGGCTATGTTGTCGAAGGCAAAGAAGAAAGGGGCGAATATAGTTCCTACGCCCGATTCCGAGTCATTCGACATAATTGAGGAAGACAACGAGCGGGACGACGAGAACTCTCTCTCTTCTGGTTACGAGGCAACGGCGGGTCAGCCTCCCATCATGGCAGATGAGATGATGACGGATCAACCGTCGGTTGTATTAGATGGGGCGGTAGACCAGTTGTCACCTGTGCCGGAGGTGGTGCGGGTAGAACTACCGCCTGTCGTGCCTGGGCCCTCGCGTAAGCGAGGCAGGCGTGAGTCTACTGGTGGAGGAGTAGCCTTTTCTGTGAAGAGAGCGGCGGTCGGACCCCGTAGGCTACTTATTATGGAGAGGGGTGAAGGTGCAGACGATGTTCCGGAGGTAAGACCAAGTCGAAGCCATCTCTTTGTTGTGGTTTTCTTTTCTCTTGGAGATATGACTTAATCACTTTTCTTTGTAGGTGTCTGATGAACCGGCCTCTCCTGAACCGTCTACAGCCCCTGGAGTTGATCCGGCCCTTGATGTTTTGATTAGCAACATGTGTGCCGCGGTCTTTTCCGCGGGGGCTCTCTCAGCGGTGGCTGAAAGCTCTCAGGTTGCTGAGGCCTCGGCCCGAGGTGACGAAGGTTTCCTCGGGCCCATCTCCGAGACCGCTGAACTTCAGCAAGGCGATGCCGATCTCGTTGCATCCCCTCCCGAGGTTGCAGGGGCGGAGGAGTCTATTATACCTGACTCGGAGACTGTTGGTGAAGAGGCTGCGGTGGCTGTAGGCGAACCTCAGCCCCCACACTCCTCCACCGGTAAGATAAGTCAAATATTGACTTATGAAGGGGCTTATTTGCTCTATCAACATATCCTCCGGGTCAAATCGATTCATGGTTGCCTTGGCCCTACAGGTCCTGACCCTTTACTTTCCACCGCGGATGTTCTCGGGGAAGGCTCGGCCTGCCGTGATCTGGGAGAAAGGAGCGTTTCCTCTCCTTCGCCGTCTCATGTCGAGGGGCCTCCCGCCTGCCCAGGGCAGATGGGAATGGAGCTGGCGATGGTCTCTACCTCATCCTCTGCCGATCATACGGCTCCGGTGATTGACCTCTCGACCCTTCCGAGCATTCAAGTTCTGCGGGCTGCTGAAGAGGAGTTGGCCGCTGTTCATGCGTCCTTCCGTGCGGAGTTTGTTTCTCTTGTGGCAGGAACGGCAGATTCTGTTGCGTCTTCTTCGGCGTTGCCGGCTACACTTCCGTTGACACCGGCTTCCTCGGAGGCTCTGGACGAGGTGACGCAGGATGTGGTCGACAGCTTCTATCGCCACTTAAAGAGGGGTGTAGACGCTACTGTAGAACGGAGGACCCCTTTTACTCTGTCTCTGCGGTATGCTCGGGGTCAGGTTGCAACTTTGAAGTCCCTCCCTAGTGGGATGGGGTTGGCTGTACTCTTGGAGCCTAAGTTAACAGAGGCTGATCAGCTTGTGACCCAATTGTTGGCGATACGGCAGGCAGGCTTGCCTGCTGTGACTGATCGGGAGCGGGGCTTCCTTATTGCTGCTCGGGATAGGATCAAGCTTGCTCGAGATACTGCCGGGCCAGTTGTGCAGAGAGACCTTGACAAGTTTTCTGCTTCGTACGATAGGCTGGGTCGTCGAAGTCAGGCTTGTCGGGCTCGGGAAGAGTCTGCTTCTCGTGGGATCGCTGATACGAAGGAGCGGATTCTCGTACTCCAGAGGGAGTTTACCTTCTTAGAGTCAGAGCTGGAGGCTGCTCGTGCGGAACAGGAGTCGATTGCTCGGGAGGCCGAGAGGGTTTCCCGATCTTCTGTCAACCTGGAGCGGGCCTTCAAGAGATTCGAGGATAACTGGCAAGCCCATGCTCAACTGGAGGACGAGGCGGTACTGACCCAAGAGGCAGAGCGTCGAGCTACCCAGAGGTTTGAGCGGTCGGTTGCCTTGCTGACGGACCGTCTCAGGGCGTTATGTGCCCCGGAGCAGTGATCCGCCTTCTGTTTTTCTTTTGCTGTTGTTTTCTTTTTTCGTCTTTTTGTGTTGATTTTGTAAAGGATGTCATCCTAAATGATGTAGCACCTTGAATTTTGAATGAATGAGCATGTTTCAACTCATCTTATCTTTCTTGTATTTGCGGTGTCCATGGAACTGGACTTACTGGAGGATTATTTGTGGACCTGTTACCCTGGGCGTACCTTGGTTTTAGGTACGGATAACAAGTATGGTCAGGATATCCGGAACAGCCATGGCAAAGTGGTCATGGGTGCTCTCGGTATTTGGAAAAAAGAATGTCGTAGAGCAGCTGGGCTCCCGGGGCATGGGGAGATGGTGGATTTATGCTAAGAAGCTTAGCAAGGGATATTTGTGGACCATCCTTGGCGTACCCTGGTTCAGGATACAGATAATGTATGAAAGGAAACCAACATATTTGCTCAGAGGTTATGAGGACATGGCAAGTATGAGGGTTTTACCGTAGAATCTTCCTGCTCAGAGGTAATGAGAACATGGCAGGGGAAACTTCACGGAAGATATTCGTGGTCAATAGCGGACATTTATGGTCAACAGAGGACATTTGTGGTCAACAGAGGACATTTGTGGACCTATTATCCTTGTCGTACTCTGGTTGTGGGTACAGATAATAGGTTGAAAGGGGACCGACATACTTGCTCAGAGGTAATGTGGACATGGCAAGCATGAAGGTTTCTTCGACGGAGCCTTCCCACTCAGAGGTAATGAGGACATGGCAGGAACGGGCTCAATGAAGAGAGGGTACATAGAACGACTCAGAGGTAGGAGAATGTGGAAGTTCTATGCGAGGGGGCGGTTTGTTTTTGGTGGAAGTAAAAACGACTCAGAGGTAATGAGGACATGGTCGTTTCAGAAATTTGTGGATCGATTACCCTTTTTGTGTACTGGAAGTACGGGTAGTGGAACATGAGGGAGGATCTCTTCCAGGAATGAAGTTCAGAGGTATAATCATATGTGACTTACTATCTGAAAGAGTGACCGGAATGTGAGTTCAGAGGCACCAACGGGTACATAACTCGGTAATTTAGAGTATAGAGAAAGTGTGGGTTCAGCGGTACCAACGGGTACATGACTCGATAATCTGAAGGGAATATGGAGGTGAGTTCAGCGGCACCAGCCGGTACATGACTCGATAATCTGAAATGTTGTGGATGTGAGTTCAGCGGTACCAGCGGGTACATGACTCGATGATCTGGAGAGAATGTCATTTAGACATAATATTTCTTCAGGAACTTGCCGTTGACGGACAACATGAGCAAGTCTCTGTTTTGTTTTGCGAGGCGGTAAGCACCGTTGGAGAATACTGTCTCAATGATAAATGGGCCTTCCCACTTTGGCTGGAATTTGCCGACGGTCTTGTGAGTCATGACCATCGGCCTTCGGACTGCCAGAACGAGATCGCCCACCTGGAATGTTCTGATTTTGACCTTCTTGTTGAAGGCTCCGGAGATGCGTTCTTGGTATAGCTCAATTCGTTGCTGAGCCAAGAGGCGCTTTTCATCTAGTGCCTCCAATTCCTGTAGCCGGCGATGGTGGTTTTCGTTCGTCGTCAATTGATGTGTGAGGGCGACGCGTAGTGAGGGGATCTGAGTCTCCAATGGAAGGACTACTTCACTTCCGTACACCAGGGAGAATGGTGTATTCCCGGTGGCTGTTCGAACTGTGGTACGATAAGCCCATAAGCATTCACCGAGCTTCTCGTTCCAGTCGCGTTTGTTGGAGCAGACAAACTTCTTTAGGAGTTTGATGATTGTTTTGTTGAATGCCTCTGCCAACCCGTTCGCTGTCGGGTTGTACGGGGTTGAAGCGACATTCTGAATACGGTGCTTATCGCAAAACCGATAGAATGTGTGGCTTGCAAACTGTGGACCATTATCATGGAAGATCCTTCGGGGCAGTCCAAAGCGGTAGAAGACGTAATGCTTAAGGAAGCTGATCACGTTTGAAGTTTTAACCTCTACGAGTGGGACAGCTTCCGCCCATTTGAAGAAGTAATCAGTGATCGCAAGTATAAAGCGATGTCCTCGGAAGGAAGGTGGGATGATTGGACCAATGATATCCATTCCTCATGCTTCGAATGGCCAGGACGCCACTGTCGGATGTAGAAACTCGGACGGTTGGTGAATGAAGTCTGCGTGGACTTGGCAGGCTTTGCATTTTCTAACATAATCTATTGCATCTGCCACCATCGTGGGCCACTAGTAGCCCATTCGTCGAAGGCGGTCTTGCAATTTAGGACCGGACTGGTGGGGCCCGCAGACGCCATCATGAGCTTCTCGTACGGCTTCTTTGGCTTCTGCATTTGACAGACACCGAAGCAGTAATCCGTCGTAGGAGCGGCGATACAGCATTTTCGTCTCTGTATCGTAGAAGAATCTGAGAGAACGCCGTCTGATCGAGGTAGCTTCCTTTGGATTCTTGGGCAGAATATCGTAGACGACGAAGTCGATGAATGGTTGTCTCCAATCTGGGGCATCATCGATCGTCTGTACAGAATAACTCACCACAAATTGCACATTGTTCTTGGGACAGACCAGTTCGTGGCCTATCACATCTACTGATTGGCGATCATAATTCGGAACTGCTAGGGAAGCGGCAAGACCAGCTAAGGCACCAGCTTCGATATTTTGGAGTCTGGAGACATGTTCGATGAAGAACCCCTCGAACGACGAGATGATGTCAATCGCTATTTGGTGATAAGGGATCATATCTTCGTGGCGGACCTCATATGACCCCGGATCTGATTGACGATTAGTTGGGAATCACCGTATGCTTTAAGGTATTCTACCCACAGCTCTCTTGCGAGTTGGAGCCCAATGACCAGAGCGTTGTACTCGGCCATATTGTTAGAGCAGGGCTCTGTGAGGGAATAAGCGCGGTTAATCACCAATCCGGAAGGGGAGATCAGCACTACCCCGACTCCGACGACTATATTACGCTTAGTCCGGTCCTCGAAGCACCGTCGAAGAACATTCGCCATATATTATCGCGAGAGGTTGCATGCGAGTCGGCGACCTCATCTGGGATCTCTTCATATATTCTGGAGGACTCCGAGCCTGGGTGGGCTGCTAAGAAGTCCGCCAGGGCTTGACCTTTGACTGCCTTTTGTGGGACGAAGATCATATGATAAAGGGACAGCAATATTGCCTATGTAGCGAGTCGAGAGCTGAGTGCCGCTGGTTTAGTCATGAGGACCCTGAGAGGGTTGACTCGTGAGATCATATGTATTGTTTGTCCGGTGACGTAGTATCGCGTTTTCTGAATGACGAATACCAGGGCGAGGCATTCCTTCTCCACAGTGGTGTATCGGTGCTCTGGCCCAATCATCATTCGGCTGAGGTAATATATGGCTTGTTCATGGCCTGCATCGTTATTTTGTGCCAGCAGAGCCCCGAGGGAGTGTTTTATTGCTCGCACATAGAGCAGAAATGGTTTTCCAGGAACCGGGGCCACCAAAACTGGAGGATTTGACAAATATTCTTTGATGCTGTCGAAAGCGCGCTGACATTCCTCGTCCCATACGAATGAGACTCCTTTTTTCATGAGATGGGTGAACGGTCGACATCGCCCGGAGAGGTTGGAAATGAACCTCCTGATGTAAGCTAGCCTCCCTTGAAGGCCTCTGAGTTCGCGGAGATTTCTCGGGGGACCCATCTCCATGATTGCTTTCGTCTTCTCAGGGTCTACATAGATACCCTGTGCAGTGATGATGAAGCCCAAAAACCTTCCGCTGGATACGCCCAGAAAGGACTTCGCAGGGTTCATCTTCAAATTGTGCGCTCGTATTAGGTCGAATACCGTCCTTAGATCCTGCAGATGGTCTCCCTTGCAGCGACTCTTAACGGCTATATCGTCAACATAACACTCCACTGTCTTGCGCACGTGGTCTCTGAAGATGATGCTCATGGCTCTTTGATAGGTGGCGCCAGCATTCTTCAAACCGAAAGGCATGACTGTACAGCAGTACGTGCCAATTGGCGTTCGAAATGATGTATGCTTTTCGTCATCAGAAGAAATTTTGATTTGGTTGTGCCCCGAAAAGCCATCCATGAATGACATACGTTCGAAGCCGCAGGTATTGTCGATCATGATGTCTGTGATAGGAAGGGGGAATTCATCTTTAGGGCATGCCTCATTCAAATTGCGGAAGTCGATACAGATTCGAATCTTTCCATTCTTCTTGAGGACGGGTACTATATTGGCGACCCAATCGGGATGTTGCTCCTCACGAATGAAGCCGTTGGCTATCAGTTTATTGACTTCGACTTCGATTGCGTCCATGATACCTGGGTGAAAGCGTCGCTGTTGTTGCTTGACTGGCTTCGTATCTGGCCGAATGTTGAGTTTGTGAAGAGCAATGTCGGGATTTAACCCTGGCATATCTTCATAGCTCCAGGCGAACACATCAATGTATTCTCTGACAAGTTCTAATAGCGACTCCCGTTCTTCATCCGCTAGGCTTTTACTGACGAAAATGGATTTTGGAGAAGATTCGCTGCCGAGGTCAACCTGTATGACTTCGTCTTCGGTAGGAGGTTCTCTCAGTTCGAACCATTTTTCCCATTGTACGTCCAATTGCTGGGCCCACGGCTCTAGCTCGAGGATCTCGAGGATGTATTCATCTTCTTCGTAAGCGTCGACGAATGCCATGTTGACTGACAAAACCTGTCTGAACACATCTCCGATGCTGGTATCCAGGTCAGAAGTTGGTAACCCGGTTGAATGTGACTGCCAGTCACATTCTTCATCTGAACTCTCAGGGGTCGTAGTGGGCGTTACATACCCTAACCCGCATCGAGTTTTATTATAGTAGTCCCGTGGTTTGCCCGCCGGGACTGGCGGCTTCAAAGGTAATCGTCGCCTAGTGCCGTAATTCAAACCTGGCGTCATCTCCAGATCATACCCCTGTTTCTGCATGAGATATTTGGATTGGGGGCTATAAAGATACAGAGGCAGTCTTCCGGCATCTGACCCGAGGTCAGCTTCCTCTATGGTGAAGGGATGCGGGTTGTTCGTCCGGCCGAAGATGATCGGATGATCCCCTCCCTCGATTATTCGGTACGTCCTCTACTGGATTATGTTGGATCGCGGTGTACACATTTGTCACTTGTGTGTGTAGGTGAGTGCCTATACCGTGTTCCATCGTATACATTGTACATAGCTTATTGATCTCGGTGTAGTTCAAAGATAACCCTTTATTGATGAAGTAAGGTATCTTTTCTAGGGGGATTACATCATCAGCGGAGGGAATATCAGTATGGGCAGCCACATGCTTGGCTAACTATGGTTCCTCTTCGGCTACCCCCCGTGTGAATCAAGACTGAGAGGACGTCCTGGGAAGCTTGATTGTCAGTGGTTCAGTTGATGGGGCCGAGCGCGGAGTTGTTGGCAGACTAGCGACCCCCAGTTTGGCAATTGACATGGAGCGAGGAGTGGCTGGTTCGCTGGAAGTGTCAGACCTTGTATCGGGGTGACGACCCTTCTTGGGAAGGCGTATCGTCAGTGGCCTATCGGAAGGATTGAGCTTCTCTGTTTGGGGTTGACTGACTCTCGGCAGTCTAATTGTCAGTGGCCCCGTTGTGGGTCTAGACACTTGGCTGGACCTAGGCAGCCGGATTATCATCTGCTCCTCTTGCGCCGAGAGGCTGATCGCGTCCTTCCGCAGAGTGGCGGTAAGGGGTGCGGACTTGCCCGGTTTGCGAGCTTGGAGGTGGATCGTCAGAGGTCCTTCTGATCCCGTGGCCGTTTTGGTACCAGCTTGTTCATTTCCTTCATCACGGTGCCTTCTCGACCTTTAGTATAGGCAGGAGTCTGAGTAGTAAGATTCGACCCCTTTGAAGGGATCGATGTCAGCAAATTCCGTGTTTACAAAGTCATGTTTGTCGACATATTTGAAGCACTGGTGTAGCGTGGAAGGTACGATCATGTAATCGTACATCCATGGGCGCCCCAAGAGGATGTTGTAAGAAGTGTCTGCATCTATGATGTAGCAGGTGACTTCGGATTGGAGGTCGCCAATTTGACACTTCAGACGAATCTTTCCAATAAGGTAGCTCCTGCCTGAATTGAAACCGCTGATGGCGGTGCTTGTAGGCGTCAGGCGATGCATTGGGATGCAGAGATGATGTAGCAGACCTTTCGGGATGATGCTTATGGAAGAGCCAGGATCAATGTGCATCCGATCCACCTTTACGTCGCCGATGTATCCAGTATAGTATAGTGGGCGATCGTGCAGGTTGGTTTTGATGAGCATGTCCTGTGGAGTGAAGACGATGTTGGGCATTGCTCCCGTACAGGCACTGTCCTAGAGATCCACGGGTGAGTCCTCCCCGGTGAGGTTGGATTGAGCCAGATAGACATCGGCATTTTGGAGTGCTTCGCTTAATGCAATACGAACGTCCTTGGAGAGCCTTAGGAGTTCGTACAGTGACAACTTGGCTGGTGTGTTAGCTAATTGCGCTAAGATGTCAAAGTTGTAGGGCCTCTCTAGCCCTTGGGCTGCCTCTTTTCGGAGAAATTTGTCGAAGCGAGTCTCCCTCGGCCTAGGCTTGTCGGTCGTCGAAGGCTGAGCCGGTCCCGGAGCATCAGTTGTAATGGATTGATGATTTTCAACTGGATTGTCAACCACGGGTTGGGATTGCGCTCCGGACCGCGTGACGACGGCCGTAGCTTCCTCGTTGTCTGCCGAGATTGTGTGGCAGGTCCTGACTTTTCTACTTTTCGTTTGGTCGGTGGAAGATGGTGTGGGCCGAGTCACTTCTGACACCAAGTCTGGATGGATCCACATGACCTCCCTTCATGACGTGGTGAGGGGTACTAGACCGGCAGCCTAATCTCGGGGAGGTGGAAGATTGGTAATCTCCATTGTTGCTAGAGGGACGGTGACCACCCCGTCTTGAGTCTCCGTTGGGGGGAAGCTGCTAAATTGTACGGACACCATATTGGCCGCCACGGTTACCTCTTCGAAATCGATGGCCAGAGCGTTCGAATCGATGAGGTTCTGGATGTACCTTTTTAGCTGGTAGCAATCGTGTGTAGCATGATGGACATAGCGATGATAATGGCAATACTTTAGATTTTCCATCTCTGCCGGCCGCGGTTCCCGTCTTGGTGGAGGAAGCTGAATTCTGTCCCCTTGTATGAGCATGTCCAAGATGGCCTTGACGTGACCGTCTTCGAAGGAGTAAGTGATTTGCGGCCATTGTTTGTCTGCTGGCTTCGGCTCAGATTTTTGTGTTGTATCGGCCACCATAGCCTGCTTTCACTTGTTGTCCCGATTGTTAGAAGGACTACCCCCATTATCGTTGTTGGGATGCTTGCCCTTATTTTTTTCTTCCGAGATGTGCAATCCCAGTTGACGAGCCTTCTTCAGTCGTTCTTCGGCGCTTGTGGCGCTGATGATGAACGTCTTCCAATCTTTGAATTGACTTTCACCCATCCAGAGACTGATTGTTGGGAGTAGTCTCTTTTGGCAAATTTCAATTAAAGAGGAATCTTGATTTCTGGAGGGCAGCTTCATGGCGGTTTGGCGGAACCGCTCAATGTAGTTCCTTGTCAATTCCTTCTCTCCTTGGACGACGTCCATGTGGGTGGACATAGTGATGTCCTGTCCTACTTCGTAGAATCTCTCCAAGAACAGGCGCTTGAAGCCGACGAAGGAGTGGATGCAGTTGTCCGGCAGATTACGATACCAGTCGAAAGCGACTCCTTCCAATGCCCCAATAAATAATCGCATAAGGATAGCATCATCGTGGGGCAGATGGTCGGTGGTGACCTCGAAGTAAGTGATATACCGACTTGCTTAGGTCTTGCCATCATACGGGTTGATATTGAACGGCTTATATTTTGGTGGGAATGGAACATCCCTCCATTCGGCAGGGTATGGTTGTCGCATTCTGAGGTCTTGAGCGTTTTCTCGGGCATGGAACATGGCTCGGAGCTCCTGGACCTCTCTTCTTACTTCTCGGGCCTCATCCGTTGCGGTAGGGGCTGTTATTTCGGGAGGATTATTGCCCGGGTTTGGTGCAGCTGAGTTCGAGTCCGTATTGACCGCAGGATCCGTGCTTGTTTGGCCAGGCGTCCCTCCTTGCAGAGTTGGAAGAGCGGCTTTGATTTCATCTACAGACTTGACTAAGGCCTGCAGTATAGCCTCTAGAGTGTCGATGCGTTGGCGATCGCTGGAACCACCTTGGTTGCTGTCCGTCATGAATACCGTCCTTACATGAGGAGTGATGGAAGGAACGGTGGAGGATGTGCCCTCCGAGTCGTACCCATGCACCGAGAAGTCATCGGGGTTGGTGGAAATGTTCTCTTCGGGCTCGGACTCGGAGGGAATGGTATCTCCAGCCTCGAAACTTGCTTCGTCTATAGAGCCATGGATGTCCTCGGGGACATCAGTGCCTGTTGTCCCTGATGGGAGAGTTGTTTGTCCGAGCTCGGCTCCTTGAAACATCGGATTGTTGTGGATGTTTGGAGTAGTGCTACCCCAAGTTCCCACGACCCCCAGCGATGTAGAGGATGAATTTCCCGTTGCAGCAGATTTTGTCTTTGAACGGGTGTGTTGGAATACTCCGATGGAGGACAACCGTTTAGACGACAGTTTCTTAGCTGTAGTAGTTGATATCTTGGGGCTGGAGATGCTTGTCTTCTTTTCTCTCCCCTCGGCGGGGACTTTCTGAGCGGAATTGCAGGAGACAACAGGAGGTGCCTCGTCTTCTGAGCTCGGATGCTGTAGTCTTTGGAAGATGGACGGCTGGTCTTTTGTCACTGCCGCGTTGTTGTAACAGCAGTTGACGATGATTTGGGTGCAGTGATGTCCAAGTGAAGACTCTTTGTATGCCGAGGCTCCTTCTCTTTCCTTACGCTTGTGGAGGATCACCTCACGCAGGACAGAGGAACCACTTTGTCTGTTCGCCGCCGAGGGCTGGACTCGAGCGGTTCTATACAACTTCCTATCAGAGGCCCGTGTGATAGTCAACGGGATGCCCCGATATTCAGAGGTTGGGACAGCTGACTGGGCTTGATGAGCCCGCGCTGCCCTAGACTTCCTCCTTTTAGCACTTGCGGGTGCGTAATAGGAGGAGTCCAAGTTGAATACCACAGAGTCTGGCTTATCATGCAGAGAACCATCAGGGTCAGGACCGCATGAGAGACGGCCGAAGACTGATCGAGAGAAGCGTGGAACGGATGCTATGCGGCTAGAATTGGGTGCCGTGCAGGCTGTCTGCATGCGGTTGTCTTCTGCCGTTGGATGAGTTGTTTTTATGCGGCTAGGAGTCACGACCGTGCAGGCTGGCCGCATGCGGTTGGCAATTGTGGCCGCATGGGTTTTCTGTAAGCGATTGACTTTCTTAGCCGCATGAGTTTCATCCATGTGGTTGGCAACTGTAGCCGCATAAACTATGCTGCTGACAGATGTGGCCGCATGAGTTTTTTCATGCGGCTGGCGGATGTAGCCGCATGAGCCTTCTTCCTGCGACTAACACCCTTATGCGGCTTAGACCGCATAGAGTTCCTCTTTGCCCCTGCAAGTCCAGCATCATAATGTTTTCTTCTGCCAGACTTGGGGACAGCAGAGTTGTCTACGGTCTGAAGTGGGGCCGCAGGAGAGTTTTCGCCGTCTTGAGCAACAGAGGGTATCCCATCGAGGGCTTGGGAAGGAGCAAATGATTTTGGCCTCCATTCTTTGCGAGCCTCCGTGCCGCGGGTACGCTTCTGGACCGGGCCAGCGCTTCCTTCGAAGAGCATCTCTTCAAATGCCTGTTGGTCGAAGCGGACGACCATCTTTTGTTGCGTGGAGCCAAGTTTGGCTGCATCCGATTGCGTCACCAACCCCTCAGTCGTGGAGAAGTTTGTCCCCAGCAGAGTCGCCATCGTGTTTGCCATGAAATATAAAAGAACAGAACAATTATCGGAGGACCGGACTTTTACTTCACGTTACAAACTTGCTTGTACAAAGAAGGCCTAGGGACAAAAACCTAGGTACAGCAGTCTAAGTACAATTGTTTATTTTATATTCTGGGGGGTGACGATAGAGGCTCGGGAAGCCGACGGCAGCCCTGCCTTACTCCTTGGACGATCGGTATGCAACCTTGGCTCCTGCGAAAAGATGGTTGGCGTTGATGAAGAAATGCTCTTCTTGCTCTCCCTCTATTACTCTTCTGGCTTCTCTCTCTCTCTGTGTATTTTTCTCTCTGTTTATTGGGGGGGTCTCTCTGTATATCTTTCTCTGATTGTCTATATATTTTTTACAAGGGAATGGCACCTTGCTATTTATAATAGTGGGGCATCATTAGGGTTTGGATGATTACCCATTCTCAAAGTGGCGGCAGCCTAATGTATAATCAATCTAGACCATTAGTTGAAGGCGTGAAGGATCTGAGCCATGAATGGAGATAGTATTGAATCCTGTGAATGATTAATTCTGATTGCTTTAAATCTTCATGATTGGTTGTGTCAAGCTTGGATTTCTCACCACGTGTCCCATTGGCTTGATCATGAATGATATGACCTGATCTCATTAATTATGAGGATAACGTTAAATATGGTCATTGGGATCTGGTAAATCTCTGATTGATCTGCATCCCATAATCATCCTTGCTACCAGCTATTAAGTCGTGGGGACCACTGAATCTCTGCCACGTGTCTTAATGGTGGACCCTGTCAGAGCCGCATGATATCCATGAACCGTATGAGACAGCGTTCCAGTGAGCCGCATAGGTATAGTACTTGCGAGCCGCATGGGATGGCATCTTGGTGAGCCGCATAGGTATAGTTCTTGCGAGCCGTATGGGATGGCTTCTTGGTGAGCCGCAGGAAGATGATTCTCGCCAGCCGCATGAAGCTGTTCTTAAATGGAGCCGCATGGGAGTAGCCACGTGGCAATCTCGGATCGTGTCAGAGATTTTCTCCTGTTCCCAAAGAGTCTGTCATTATGACAGGACCATTATGATACTTTATGTCAGAGCCGTCAGCTGTCAAATCATGGCAGAGCATTGAATAGGGCCATTACTCGATGGCCAGCTGTGTGAAGGGGTCTCATGGGGATACGTGGTGTTTGATCGAGCCGCATATCTCTGTCGGTCGTATGTGAGCCGCATGTACTTCTGAACCTCATGCGGCTGGGGGGGCTCTTTGAACCGCATAGGATTGTCCCTATGTAAGCCGCATGGACTCTCATGCCCCGAGCCGCATGAGACTAAGAGTCTCTCTGAACCGTATGGGACCGCTCCTATATGAGCCGCATGGAGTTCTCTTATTCCGAGCCGCATAGATCATTATTCTGATATTTTACATGCTTCTACAAATAATAAATCCTCTGTATGATGATTTTATATTTGATGAACTTTCTGATGCTTTTAGCGACTTGTGTAACGCTCCAGTCCCAAAATACGTAGGACTAGGATACGTACACTTGCCAGCTACGCATCGAGAGGACTCCAGCCCAGCTCGAATACGTATAAGCTGTCTGGTTTTCTAAAGTAATCTATCCATTCAACTATAAATATATCAATCCACTGAAGATAAACTCTTGTATAAACCATGTAAACTAATGCTGGTCAGACATTAACAAACTGGTTACTACAAGTAACAAGAAAAGATAATATACAATAATGTGGACCAGACTCTAATGCAATTATCTTGAACAAGCTTCTAATGAAAGATAAAGCTGTAAAACTAGGCTATACAACAACAATATTAAAGTAATATAATATAGGACGAGTATGAAAAGATATAAACTAAATATACCGAAAATTCCTGAGAATTAATAATCAATTCTCTAATGTATTCTACCTCGATTACTTCAGCTATTACTTGGAGAGATCACCAGGTCCTCAGAGGACAATACCAGTATGCTGAGAAGTAAGAAATAATGAAAGAAATCAACCGATTCAGAATAACTAAGATACCAAGATCTAAGACACAAAGCTCCTAAGGCACTGGCATGCCATATTAGTCGTGGCTAATAGGTCAAATCTATAGACAGTAGTTAAGGCAAGCACTTCCAATCTATAGTGACTCAATCGCAGTCAAGGCAAGCACTTCCATCGAGACGGTGGCCATTCCTAGTAAAATAATCCCATAGACCGTAGTCAAGGTAAGCACTTCCAATCTATAGAATGTCAAAGTCATGTCCTACTCAAGTCATGTCAAGTCAAGTCAAGTCAAATCATGAGAGTCAGTAGTGTAGGACTAGACGACTCTATCATAAAACACGAGTGATCACGAAGGCAATATAACACACACTAGATGTATATCAAGAGTGTAAATGTACGCTAAGAAGATAAGTAAAACTGAAACAAGGTAAGCAACCGCAACTCAAGATAAAATAATTATGAATATAATGGGATAAAGAACACGAAGGAATTAAAGAACATGCATATAATAGATACTGTACGATTTGGCAAGGTATACTTGCCTGAGGGTTGCACGGAGAACCAACAATATATCGCCAATCAACAAGTCAGAAAGTCCAAGTCTCACAACTTCCTCCAGAAGCTGTAATAGATCTTACCAACGTTTCCAGATTAGTCAAATTAGCTAGGATTGCCTGTCCTTAAGTCCAATTCTGGACACAGGGGCGAAATGGTAATTTTGGGTCAAAACGATATCCGTCGTTAGGCCCATTTTGTACAGAAAAGCGTGCCAAAGTCATCAATTTACATCTCTACGGGTTCGTTTTGACGAGACGAACCCAACAGTATGTCCAAAGTTGGATTCCGATGGGCCATGCACGAAATCGCCCGTTGAATCGGATCGTAGGGCCCGCAAAACGATGATCCGGTCAACTGTCTCGGAATCGAACCAAACTTGGCATACAGGACCAGAAAAATGATACGGTCCTGTTGGCATAAGTTTTATCTCGATTTGACGAACGTGCACAAAATAATTGAAGAATTTCAAAAAAACCGATACGATAAATTTTGACGGATACACATCAAATTTTTAGCACACACGCAAGCAATTTGAATTCTGTCAAATCCTACACGTCTACGAAGCCGATACGCACCTTTCGATGATTTCGGTTCGCGAACACATCGCCCAGATTGTCGGTACAGACTCCGTATCAATGTTTTTTGGGTTTTTAAAAACAAAATTTTCTCAAACATTAATATGATTTAAAACAGAACATAATAATTACATAAATAAACTAATTATCGGGTTTTAATCTTGGTGATTTTGTCTACAGATACCTTAAAGTGGATTTCAAAATTTCTTGATATCCTGCGCGTAAACTGCCTTCAAAAATAGGGGTTTGCAACAGTTTTCTAATTGTTTACGACCAATTTTTTTCGCCATATTTGAATTGATTTATCGAGCAACCTAGGTCTTTAACCTACAAATTATTTGAAGGGATTCGAAGCCGTATAGGTTGTTAGTATACCTGCGAAACTAGCTTGAAAGATGGTCGAGCGAGAAGGTGGAAAACACTCCGTGAAGGCAGCCCAACACAGTTGTTGTTGTTGTGCTAATACACCCTTTCACCGTCAATCCGGCGATCTTCGACGCGTCGCGCGGCGACGTAGGCGGCCGTGGAGGTCGACTGGATAGGAGTGGCGCTGGGTTCGTTTAGGGTTTAGGTTTTTGGCTTAATCTTCTCTCCCTCTCTCTCGACATTTGTATACAGGGGCGACGTTTGGGCCTATGCGGGTTTGATGATGGGTTTCCATCTCGCGAGAAATTCAATTTTTTGCGAGATAAGGTTTTGGGTTTTTTATTCTTCTATATATGTATATATATATACATCTATATATGCACCTCTATATATTTATATTTCTATAAAAATATCCAATCAAATCAAAATAAAATCCTAATAACACTTTTTCTAGTGTTGGGCGTACACAAAATTTTTGTTCATATATATATATGTAAATCCATTTACAAATGAATTAACAAATAATCTATTATTTAATAACAATAATAATAACCACGATAACAAACAAAAATAAAACTTAATATGCATACTATTGGGTCACACATTATACTCCTAATTTAATTGGTCCATCGTAAATCGTGCAAATTTTCAAAGTCCCTATATATATTAATAATACTTATATTATAAATATAACAATATTTAGAAAATATTTGTTAGTCCTTTAAAAATAAAATACGAAATATATGTATATGCAATATACATCTATCTGGACGCCTTTGGACACACTGCATGACTACATGGGCTCGGGTTTGGTTTGGGTCACATCCGGACTAAATTGCCACAACCTGATATCCTAAAAGTCATAATTTAATAATTAATAAATACCTAAATCATCTATAGTGGTTAAGTAGCAACTTTGCCTGGTTTTCCTAGCTAGGACACTTATGGCTCGACCTTCCCTAGTATGGCTAAAATACTAGTCAAAGCACACGACTACACTATCCGTGCCAAAATTCCTAGTCGATATGCATCTCAAAACTTAACCATGACTAAGGTCATATAAATTGTATTTAGGCTATTATAAATATAATCATATATATATACAAAAATGTATATAAATCTATTTGGATGTATAACATCCCAAAATAAATATAAAAATAGATATACTAAGCCATGGCAACCTATCATGGCTCTATAAGTGGGATTGGCTAGGTTAGGGTCCAAATATATTTTCTAGTCAAGTTGAACTCGATAAGTCAACTAAAAAGTCTCTTGTGCCATTTATAAGTAAATAGCACAGGGGGACTCGATTAAGTGGCACACCCTTGGCATGTGTGTCGTAGGCTCAAAATAGATCAAAACAACATATTAGGTCAAATAGTTTTGATCAATGTCGAATCATGAACTCAAGTTGGAAGTTAGGTCTGGAATTATGGTAAATAATCTAATTGCCTAAAATTGACCCGAAGTTGTGCAAAGTCAAAAGGATGCTAGGGGAAATTTTTGAATGGGACATGATATACCAAATTGAAGGTCATCCTGTCTACTACAAAAATCATGAAGGACGTTTCGGGAGATGGGCATGTCTTGTGCTCAAAAATTAAAGATACAAAAAAGTACATATATAATCATATTTAAATATACAATATAACATAATAATTAGAAATACTATAAAATAAAATAAGAAAATAATTCCTTAAAATCAGGGTCCTTACAACTTGTTAGATGAACATAAAAAACTCATGGACAAATATATGCAGACTCGAAAGAGATCAAAGCCTACACTACTGAAGTTGAAAGATTGTCATCCCTATTGAAGGAAATACAGAAAACACCTTCTACTAGTAACATGAATGAAAAAATATCAACTCTGAAGCTTAGCCTATATGATGCTCATAAAACTATTGAGAAAAGAGACCATGATTACGCTAAGCTGAACGAGTTATATGACTTAGAGAAGAAGAAGTATAGCATCGCTACAAAGAAGATTGATGCTATATCTATTAAGTATGATGACGCATGTGCTTTCTTTAAAAAGTTAGAGATAAAGTTAGAAAAATAGGTGATACCTGCTACTCAGCCAAAGATCTATCATATGACACAACATACACGTAATATGATACGATCAAAGAAAGCACATAAGAATAATATTTCACACAAGCATGCTTTTGTTTATATGTATCCAAGGAAGACACACAAGCATCATGTCAATAACATGACACCATGCACTAGCTGTCAAATTTTATGTACATATTATGGTTCACATGGACACATTTCTAAATTTTGTAGAGTTAGAAAGCTAGTTGACATGAATATATATGCCCGGATGCCTAAGACTAACATTTTTGGATCCTTAAAGAAATGGGTACCAAAGGTCACATCTACTTGTTTTGTAGGTGGACCAACCCTCTCATGCTAGAAGTAAATGGATCTTCGATATCATATGTTCGCGGCATATGACGGGTGATAAATCTTTATTCGCTACGCTATCAATGAAGAAAGAAGGATATGTCTCCTTCGAAAATAATCTGAGAGATTATGTAATATGTAATAGTATTGTTGGTATGCGTCCTTACCTAGTCATTAAAGATTTTGTCTAGTCACAGAGTTAAAACATAACATACTAAGCATATGTCATCTTGCTAATAATGGTTATGGCATTAACTTCATGAAAGACAAATGCTCTATATATGATATGACTATCGGAGATTTAGTTTATGAAGGTATAAGGGGGGATAATATATATTTTCTATCTTTCAGATAGCAATAACAATGCAAGTAAGTGCCTTATATCTATCAAAGATGGAAGCTGGATATGTCACATGGTAATAGGACATACAAATATGGATACCATATCAAGGCTATCAACGAAGAAATTGGTAAAAGGATTACCTGAAATTTTATTCAAAAATACATGATATGTTTTGATTGCGAGAAAAATAAAGCAACTATGTCATCATTTAAATCCATAAATGCTGTAAGTACTTCAAGACCTTTGCAATTATTATATATGGATTTGTTTGACCCAAGTAGAGTCACTAGTCTTGGTGAAAAAATTTATGCTTTTGTTATCATTGATGATTTTTCTCATTATACTTGTGTTTTCTTTTTATCAAATAAATATCACTACACCAATATATGTAACTCGTAACACATTTTTTTATAATTAGTAATGGTCACTATCGTTACACTCTTATAATGGTAATAACCGTTACAATAGTTGAAAAACAGTTACTAAAATTATAACTTTATAGTTTGTTATTTTGTTATTTTGGTAACAGTATAAACTGTTGTAAAAGTTTAATAGACTGTCACATGCATTCCACCTGAGGGGATTAAATTGGTGCAAAAGGAAAATTTTCTATTTCTCCAGCATTATTTTTTTCTTTCCCTCCTCTTCCCCTATTTTTCTCTTCCGAGCTTCCTCTCCTGCGCGCCCTTCCTCAAATCATCTAAAAACGTAAACCTAATACTAGATTTACTCCACCCAAACCCTCCATCTCCTCCTGCTCCTTCTTTTTCTCTTTCTAAGAGAGAGAGAGAGAGATAGGAGTAGAGGTGGTTGCACGATGATGGATGCTCCAGGAGTCCCGCTGGCTCCGCGATGGTAGCTGCTCGTGGAGTCCCGATTGAGCAGAGAGAGTCGCTGCTCGGCTAGATCGCAGCCCTCTATCACCAGATCAAGGGCACGGAGCACCGCTGATGGCGGAGGACTATTAGGGTATTTAATTTTACTCTCCAGTTTTATTTGACTCAGTTGTAAACTTTGTCGAGTTCCTTCCCCGAACTATACTAGTCCCTTATTATTTGATTTCATCTCTAGCAGCCGCAAGCACAGAACTTGGTAGGCCGACTGAATGGATCTCGATGTCGTATTGATATTGTCTCAAGATAGTCAAGGTGTATTGGTTCTTAGCATTGCCTCTCTCAAATTTCTTTGTTCTTCAGTATTTTTCTTTTTTAAAATGGAATGGATTTGGGATTTGTTGCAAAAGCAATTTGGTACCGAATGGAAGTTGCCACATTTCATGATTATGTTAGTGTATAACCATAGTTAAAGCTTGCTAATTACTAAAAACCCTATAGTTCAGTAGCATACTGGTTTTCTCCCCTGACAATATTAACCATATATGTCTCTGTTGATACCTCGGGAATTCTTAATGAAATTCATAAAAAAAAAAATCTAAGACCCAAAACTACAAAACTGCTAATACGGAATAAAGGGTATTTGACTTACACCTAATTCCGAGCATTGCAACTTTTTTCCAGTGCCGCACTATCCGTGTTTTCGACCCAGGTCTTTTTCTATGTTCTCGAAACTTATCTTTTGTGGTATTATTGTCAAATTTATGTTCACTAGGTATGATGAAGTATTCATGCCAGGGAATTCCTATGCTTTTTGTAATTGTAACAACATATCACAAGAAACTAAAGAATTTTTACTTCTTTTATGTTCTTAGACTTCTTACCAAGCAGCTAAAAAGATGCTTGAATCATGTAGCCTTGTCTCTATGCTTTGTCGTTACTGGCTCAGTCTCTCCTATTTGCTGCAGGATTACTAGCAACCCCTGCACAGGCTACTGCCGTTAGTTGGGTAAAGATGTAATGCGTGATTTGATTCGAACAACGACGTCAACTGGGTAGTTTGTTGTGTGGTCTTCCTAACATTTTGAACAGTTGTACTGTCAGGTCCTAAAAGATGTCACCCTCATTTCCCGTATTTCCCGTATTTCATATTTATACTCGTATCTGGATTTTAGCATGTATTTTTATTTTTTTTAACTTGTGGAAATTCGGCATTTCTCGTATTTTGGGTTTTGTCATGGTTCGATTTTAATTGGATTGGGTTGGTTTGGTTTGGTTTATGTGTATTGGAACACCTTAGCCTATGCTACACCCTCAACACACCACATCCCACCCTCTTTAAAACTCTACCAACTTTTTCTCTCTCCTCATAAACCTCCATTAATTTCTTCTTCTCCTTCCTCTACACAACACTCTTCTCATTCCTCCACACAACACCCTCCCATAGGCAAGTGCACCATGCCACCATATGAGAACCCTCTTTTATTTGTCCATTTGCTAGATTAGGACATGGTGATCAACATTAGAACTTGGCATTTTGTGATTTGGAGTCTCCATTGTTCTAGATCTAAGTTTTCTCTATTTTTGGTTTTACATGGTTTTAATCTATTTAAGTTGGATTATTATGGGTTTTGATGTTTCCATGTGGAAGAGAGTTCAATTCTACCCTGGTTGGAACTTTGGAAATCCGGATTGGGAGTTCGGATGGCCAAGTTGTGATGCTTTGAAGTTTTGGAGCCATGGGAGCTTCTTTTCAGCTATGGGGAAGAAGACCCTTTCTCCTGCGTGCGTATTTTTATGCGTACGCAGCTTCCTGTGTGCGTGACTTTTCGCGTACGCAGCTTCTTACGTGCGTGACTTTTCGCGTACGCAGCTCCCTGCGTGCGTGCTTTTGTGCGTACGCAGCTCTCTTGCGTGCGTGATTTTTCGCGTACGCAGCTCTCTTGCGTGAGTGACTTTTGTGCGTACGCAGCTCTCTTGCGTGCGTGCTTTTCGCGTACGCAGCTCTCTTGCGTACGTGACTTTTCGCGTACGCAGCTCTCTTGCGTGCGTGACTTTTCGCGTACGCAGCTCTCCTGCGTGCATGCTTTTGTGCGTACGCAGCTCTCCTACGTGCGTGCCTTTTGTGCGTACGCAGCTCCCCTGCGTCCTTGCTTTTGTGCGTACGCAGCTCCCCTGAGTGTGTGCCTTTTGTCATGAACTTGATTTTACTTAATATATTTGGAATGACTATTGTACATGGCATAGTATGACAAGGAACTAGCATAACATGACAGTGACCCGTAGTGGTGCACTCCTGACATGACCAACCTGACATGATAGTGGCCCGTCATGGCGCACTCCTGATAAGTACCCTGACATGATTTATCTTAATACTGTTGCGACGACTAGCTTAACTTGACTTGCCTTGACACCGTGGATAGTTCTTTCTTGCTTGCTTGTTAAATCTACTTGTCCTGTCTTGCATCATGTCTAGGATGGGACTCCTGAGTACCACGATCAGGAGTACCTACTAAAATGGATTAAGGTTAATAACTAGAATAACTCAGTAGTCATGAAGAGATGACACAGCTACAGGAAATCCCGTTACCTTGGCGCTCTTGGGATCTGTAGCCTGCCGTCGAGTAGGGCACATTTCCAGCACACCGTCGCGTGTTGCACCCTCTATGTCACTTAAGGGTACATTTATCTTCCGGGCGATGTACCCACCTGAATTCAACCCCTAATTTTCGACCTGGGTAACCTGGATGGTCTGCAGGGCTTGTGGCTGTGGAATAATCTCACTGCATCTTGTTAGTAATTAGGCCTATGATAACCCTAGTTAGTTAAAGTAGTAAGCCGTAGTATCTGCTTGGCCGTGATTGATTGAATGAGGTATAACCAGTTTAGCCATATCTTGATCCAGTACAAGATTGCTCCCTGTCTTGATTTCTTACATTATTATCTTGCCGATAAATGGTGGGAAACCAAGTTCTGTTCAGATGAAGGGTTACAACCCCGATCCTTGTTTGGTTTACGGGTTGTAACCTGGCTATCGGAATAGTTCCATGGTTATCTCGTCGTATATTATCCTGCCATGTTTTCGTAATTTCTAGTTTTAATATTAGAATTTTCTTGTGCTAATTGCTGGCTTTTGTTCTTATTTCGTGGCCCCCTTGTGGCACTTTGCTCTTTCTGGGGTTGACCCAGCTGGTTTTGTGTGGCCAGATTTCGGAGCAGCTCCCGAGGATCTACCAAGCTTCCAGCCCGATGGTGGCGACTAGAAGGAACCCGGGCTACGAGTGGGTTTTCTATTTTGTTTCGCTCACTCTATTATAAAACTATTCTTTTGAGGCGTTTAGCCGACGAGCACCTGTTAGCTCGATACACTTTACTTACTGTCTGCCTACGGGCTGTAAACATGATTAACAAATCCTAGGGTTGATCATGTATGACTTAACTCTTGCTAGTCCTAACATTTTGTAATGACTAGCTTCATGATCAGTTGAATATGTGATATTTGGGATGCCTTATTATTGTATATTTAATGATCATACATCTTGCGACCTTACTTACTTGCTTGTGATTGAGACATTAGGCTTGTTCATGACCATAAGAGACTGTTGGCTTGTAGTAAACCCTCATATATCTAGACAGCCGTGACCGTATATCGAGATGGTTCCTATTTCAATATACGTAGCTGGCTATGTCTGCCCCCGCTCTCCAGTATTCTAGTTCTGGGGTGTGACATGGTTTAAGTGGTGGCCCATGCAGGTCTTGTCAATCAAAAAATGTGAGGGTTTACCGAATAGATGTCTCAATCAGTATTCGCCCTTGATCTCCGCCCGTATTTTCAAATCCTTGAAATTCTTGCCCTAATTACATGCTTGTATCGTTGATCTGTCCTGGTCCTTTCTTATTGTTTCCTTGTGTCGTCTTCCTCAGCGGTTCTGTACCTGACCCTGCCGATCAGCACGGAGGAGCACCTCCCATGGACTAGCAGCAACCTGGAGATCAAGCCCAGCATTCCGGAGTCGCCTCCAGAGTGATACCTACTGGAAGAGAGTCACCAGTTCGGCCCGTCCAGCCCGCAGAGCCAGATGATGGTACCTTAGTAGGCCTCATCAGAACCTTGATAGCTTCCCAGGATCGTCGAAGCGACGCCCTGCACCAGACAGTTCAAGATGCTTTGACCCGAGGCGGACATCCAGGGAACCAGGCGGCAAACAGCTTCAAGCGATTGAACCCTCCTTTCTTCGACGGCAGCGAGGATGCGATTGCCGCGGATGCATGGCTTCAGGATACCGAGGTGATTCTGGAAGCAGCCAGGACACCCGACGATGAGAAGGTGGCGGTGGTACGCCTGCAGTTGTTGGACTTAGCTTGCAGTTGGTGGACAGCGCAAGCCATAGGATTAGTGGCACCCATTGCTTGGGCAATGTTTAGAGAGAGATTCCAGACGAAGTATTTCGATGCTGTGGCTCGGTACGACCTGCAAACCAGATTTACCAACTTGAAGCAAGGAGGCAGAATAGTCGACAGTTATGCATCGGAGTTTTCTAGACTCAGTAGGTTTGCCCCCACCTTGGTGGCGACCGAGTTTGATAGGGCCCAGCGGTTCCAGCAGGGACTGCATTTGGCGATCTTGTTGGCGGTTAAACAGTTCGAGAACCTGACGTTCGATGCAGTCTTGAGAGCAGCTAGGAGGCATGAGTACACCTCCCAGAGGATCGTAGATATGACCGGAGGTAGGAAGTGGTCCCACAGTCAGATGCACCAATCATCAGCTCCAGCCCCGGCAGCTAGGGGATTAACCATTGGAACTCCGAGGCGGGCAGCCTCAGTAACGTCGGTTCAGCATTCGACTCGGACATACCTGCAGCAGCAGAAGCAGAAGCAGACTTTCGTAATGGGATGTTCTCATTGCGGGAAGCCAGGGCATGTGGTAGTAGACTGTCGCAGGGCGCAGGGATTGTGACTGGCTTGTGGAGCAGCAGATCATAGGATAGGGGCTTGCCCGAATAGGGGTGGTTCATCAGCATCCAACCCTTCTAGCTCTTCGGTGAGAGGATCGGCCCCAGCACCAGTTCAGCAGCAGCAGTATCAGTCTTCGAGGCCCTTGCCGCCTCAGTCTCAGGCATTCCAGCAACAATACCCTCAGCAGTATGCACAAGCCTAAGCTCAGACCCAGAATAGGCAGAGAGGTTTCCAGCAGAGGGGACCAGCAGCCAAAAGATAAGGTCAGGCCATGATGATGGCTATGGAAGAAGAAGTTGCACCAGGTGAGGTTGTGGCAGGTACTATTCTCGTCAACTCCTCTCCAGCGTCTGTATTATTTGATTCTGGTGCATCGCATTCGTTTATGTCTGCACGATTTGCGACACGGATAGGATTGGAGCCCGAGTCATTATCAGTGAGGCTCAATATACTTACTGGTAATGGCCTTGTGGGAGTAGATCGAGTGTTTTCCTCATGTCGGATCGTAGTTAGCGGTAGGGAGTTCCCCGCTAGATTCATAGAGTTTCCTATGGCAGACGATGATATAGTCCTAGGCACGGATTGGTTGAGAAACCAGTATGCTAGGATAGACTGCCATATTGGCAGAGTTGTCTTTAGTATCCCCGGCGAGCCAGAGTTTTCGTTTTCTAGAGGCGCAGTGGAGCCATCTTCTCCAGCATTGCGGATGGCAGTAGCAGCAGTGCAGTTACCCCGGATAGTTGAAGAGTTTCCAGATGTCTTTCCAGAGGAGCTTCCAGGGATGCCGCCGGAGCGGGAGATTGAGTTCACTATAGACTTGATTCCCGGGATAACACTAGTATCAGAGCGAGTCTACAGGATGGCGCCTTCAGCGTTGGAGATTTTATACAAGATGATTGAAGAACTGAGGACCAAGGGATTCATCCGTGCAAGTGGATCGCCTTGGGGAGCCCCGATGCTTCTTGTGAAAAAGAAGGATGGTACGTCCAGGCTATGTGTTGATTATCGTACCTTGAATTCGGTGACAATCAAGAACAGATACCCTCTTCCGAGGATAGATGACTTGTTTGATCAGCTCAGAGGGGCTTCAGTATTCTCGAAGATCGACTTGCGATCAGGATACCACCAGATCAGAGTCAGAGAGCAGGACATCCCGAAGACAGTATTCAGATCGAGGTATGGACATTGGGAGTTCCTTATTATGCCCTTTGGAGCGACCAATGCGCCGGCCGTATTCATGGACCTCATGAATCGCATTTTCATGCCTTACTTGGATCAATTTGTGATCGTATTCCTAGATGACATCCTGGTCTACAGCAAGAGTGAAGCAGAGCATGAGCAGCATCTCAGAGTCGTCCTCCAGACGCTTAGGGAGCATCAGTTGTACGCCAAGTTCAGTAAATGCGAGTTCTGGCTCGATCGCATATCATACTTGGGTCACATCATTACCCGAGGAGGAGTGAAAGTGGATCCCCAGAAGATTGTGGCTATCGAGTCATGGCCGGTACCCAGCTCAGTGGCAGAGGTTCGCAGCTTCCTTGGATTGGCCGGCTACTACCGGCGGTTCGTTTCAGATTTCGTAAGGATTTCAGCGCCGATGACCCGGTTGACCCGCAAGGATGTGCCGTTTGTTTGGACAGCAGAGTGTCAGGAATCATTTGAGAAGTTGAAGCGAGGTTTAATAACGGCTCCCATTCTCACCCTTCTAGATGGGACCGGAGGATTCACAGTTTATTGCGACGCTTCAGGCAGAGGATTGGGGTGTGTCTTGATGCAGCATGGAAAGGTAATATCTTATGCGTTACGTCAACTACGTGATCATGAGAAGAATACCTGACCCACGACTTTGAATTGGCGGCGGTAGTGTTTGCTTTGAAGTTGTGGAGACACTACTTGTACGGAGATAGAGTAGAGATCTTTACTGATCATAAGAGCCTGAAGTATGTTTTCACCCAGAAGGACCTTAATATGCGGCAGGGAAGATGGCTCGAGCTACTGGTGGACTATGATGTGGATTTGCAGTATCATCCCGGGAAGGCCAACGTTGTAGCAGATGCCTTGAGCAGGAGAGCCGGAGTTTATTTCCTGACGGCACAACCAGAATTATTGGCAGATCTTCAGAAGATGGAAATTGAAGTGGTTCTTCCAACTAGTGTGGCATTGATGGCCAGCCTACAGGTTCAGTCCAGCATAGTTGAGAGAATCCGGGTGGCGCAGTCAACAGATTCCAAGATCCAGCGACTCAGAGCAGAGTGTGAAGCAGGAAGAAGGCCAGAGTTATGTATCCATGAAAACGGTACACTTCGGCACGGCACTCGTCTTTGTATACCCAGTAGAGATATCAGACAGGAAGTCATGGCAGAAGCCCACAGTTCTCAATATTCTATTCATCAGGGTGGCACGAAGATGTACCGTGATATTCGTCAGCATTTCTGGTGGAATGGCATGAAGAGGGAGATAGCCCGGTTTGTCTCTCAGTGTTTGGTTTGCCAACAGGTTAAAGCTGAACATCAGAGGCCCGCTGGACTTCTTCAACCCTTACCGATCCCAGAATGGAAATGGGAGCATATAACCATGGATTTCGTGACCGGATTGCCCAGATCTCCGGCCGGCAGAGATGCTATTTAGGTAATTGTGGACAGGCTTACCAATGTGGCATACTTTCTCCCATTCAGAGTTGGACAGTCGACGGCGCAATTAGCAGAGATGTATCTCAGGCAGATCGTCAGGCTTTACGGTGTGCCAGTCAGCATCACCTCGGACAGGGATTCAAGATTCACATCACACTTTTGGCGCAGCTTACAGAAGAGTTTGGGGACTCGCCTTCAATTCAGCTCAGCTTATCACCCGCAGACGGATGGTCAATCAAAGCGCACAATCCATACCCTTGAAGATATGTTGAGATCCTGTACCCTTGACTTCGGTGGTTCATGGGAGAATCATCTGCACCTGGTAGAATTCTCGTACAACAACAGTTATCAGGCCAGTATCCAGATGGCACCCTTCGAGGCTCTTTATGGCAGGAAGTGCAGATCCCCGCTAGCATGGGACGTTGTCGGAGAGAGGCAGATGCTCGGACCCGAATTGATTTTCCAGACGGTTGAAGTGGTCAGGAAGGTCAGAGATCACCTCCGAGTTGCCCAAGACCGCCAGCGCCATTGGGCCGATGCTCATCGGCGTCCCTTAGAATTTGCTATCGACGACAATGTATTTCTTAGGATCTCGCCTAACCGCGGCGTCATTTGCTTTGGCATGCGGGGAAAGCTTAGTCCTAGGTATATAGGGTCGTTCGATATTCTAGAGCGAGTAGGAGATGTATCCTATCGTCTCGCTCTTCCACCGTCGCTAAATGAGGTGCATGATGTATTCCATGTGTCCCAATTACGACGGTATATTCCGGACCCGAGCCACATCCTAGACCATTCGGAATTGGTTGTTGGTACCAACCTTTCGTATGAGGAGAGGCCCGTGTCCATATTGGACCGGAGGGAAAAGATACTCAAGAACAAGACTATTAAATTAGTCTGTGTTGCTTGGGGTCATCACTCTCTAGGTGAGTCAACATGGGAGCGTGAGGACGACATCCGATCGTGATATCCCTACCTGTTTGACTCGTGAGGTATAATGTCTTTCTTATGCCTTACGTTTTCCCTTCCTTGCTTGCATTGTATGATTGTATGATTGAACTGCTTAGTATAACTTGCTTGTGCTTGATGTAGCTTGTCGTGACAATCTCTAGCTCCTTGATTAAATTCCGAGGACGAAATTCTTTTAAGGTGGGTAGAGTTGTCACCCTCATTTCCCGTATTTCCCGTATTTCGTATTTATACTCGTATCTGAATTTTAGCATGTATTTTTATTTTTCTTAACTTGTGGAAATTTGGTTTTCTCGTATTTTGGGTTTTGTCATGGTTCGGTTTTAATTGGATTGGGTTGGTTTGGTTTGGTTTATGTGTATTGGAACACCTTAGCCTATGCTACACCCTTAACACACCACATCCCACCCTCTTAAAAACTCCACCAACTTTTTCTCTCTCCTCATAAACCTCCATTAATTTCTTCTTCTCCTTCCTCTACACAACACTCTTCTCCTTCCTCCACACAACACCCTCCCATAGGCAAGTTCACCTTGCCACCACATGAGAACCCTCTTTTATTTGTCCATTTGCTAGATTAGGACATGGTGATCAACATTAGAACTTGGTATTTTGTGATTTGGAGTCTCCATTGTTCTAGATCTAAGTTTTCTCCATATTCGGTTTTGCATGGTTTTGATCTATTTAAGTTGGATTTTTATGGGTTTTGATGTTTCCATGTGGAAGAGAGTTCAATTCCATCCTGGTTGGAACTTTAGAAATCCGGATTGGGAGTTCGGATGGCCAAGTTGTGATGCTTTGAAGTTTTGAAGCCATGGGAGCTTCTTCTCAGCCATGGGGAAGAAGAGCCTTTCACCTGCGTGCGTGTTTTTACGCGTACGCAGCTTCCTGCGTGCGTGACTTTTTGCGTACGCAGCTTCTTGCGTACGTGACTTTTCGCGTACGCAGCTCCCTGCGTGCGTGCTTTTGTGCGTATGCAGCTCTCTTGCGTGTGTGACTTTTTGCGTACGTAGCTCTCTTGCGTGCGTGACTTTTGTGCGTACGTAGCTCTCTTGCGTGCGTGACTTTTCGCGTACGCAGCTCTCTTGCGTGCGTGACTTTTTGCGTACGCAGCTCTCGTACGTGCGTGACTTTTCGCGTACGCAGCTCTCTTGCGTGCGTGACTTTTCGCGTACGCAGCTCTCCTGCGTGCGTGCTTTTGTGCATACGCAGCTCTCCTGCGTGCGTGCTTTTTGTGCGTACGTAGCTCCCCTGCGTGCGTGCTTTTGTGCGTACGCAGCTCCCCTGCGTGCGTGCCCTTGTGCGTACGCTGCGTGACCCATGCTCCCCTGACCCCTTGCTTAACCCATTGGCTCTTCTATAGCCCTGTATATTGATATTTTATTAGATATTTTACTCCCATTTTATATCCTTACGCCTTTTGTCATGAACTTGATTTTACTTAATATATTTGGAATGACTATTGTACATGGCATAGTATGACAAGGAACTAGCATAACTCGACAGTGACCCGTAGTGGTGCACTCCTGACATGACCAACCTGACATGATAGTGGCCCGTCGTGGCGCACTCCTGACAAGTACCCTGACATGATTTATTTTAATACTGTTGCGACGGCTAGCTTAACTTGACTTGCCTTAACACCGTGGGTAGTTCTTTCTTGCTTGCTTGTTAAATCCACTTGTCCTGTCTTGCATCATGTCTAGGATGGGACTCCTGAGTACTATGGTCAGGAGTACCTACTAAAATAGATTAAGGTTAATAACTAGAATAACTCAGTAGTCATGAAGAGATGACACAGCTACAGGCAATCCCGTTACCTGGGCGCTCTTGGGATCTGTAGCCTGCCGTCGAGTAGGGCACATTTTCAGCACACCGTCGCGTGTTGTACCCTCTAAGTCACCTAAGGGTACATTTGTCTCCCGGGCGATGTATCCACCTGAATTCAACCCCTAATTTTCGACCTGGGTAACCTGGATGGTCTACAGGGCTTGTGGCTGTGGAATAATCTCACTGCATCTTGTTAGTAATTAGGCCTGTGATAACCCTAGTTAGTTAAAGTAGTAAGCCGTAGTATCTGCTTGGCCGTGATTGATTGAATGAGGTATAACCAATTTAGCCATGTCTTGATCCAGTACAAGATTGCTCCCTGTCTTGATTTCTTGCATTATTATCTTGCCGATAAATGGTGGAAAACCAAGTTCTGTTCAGATGAAGGGTTACAACCCCGGTCCTTGTTTGGTTTACGGGTTGTAACCTGGCTATCGGAATAGTTCCATGGTTATCTCGTCGTATATCATCCTGCCATGTTTTCGTAATTTCTAGTTTTAATATTAGAATTTTCTTGTGCTAATTGCTGGCTTTTGTTCTTATTTCGTGGCCCCCTTGTGGCACTTGCTCTTTCTGGGGTTGACCCAGCTGGTTTTGTGTGGCCAGATTTCGGAGCAGCTCCCGAGGATCTACCAAGCTTCCAGCCCGATGGTGGCGACTAGAAGGAACCCTTGCTACGAGTGGGTTTTCTATTTTGTTTCGCTCACTCTATTGTAAAACTATTCTTTTGAGGCGTTTAGCCGACGAGCACCTGTTAGCTCGATACACTTTACTTACTGTCTGCCTACGGGCTGTAAACATGATTAACAAATCCTAGGGTTGATCATGTATGACTTAACTCTTGCTAGTCCTAATATTTTGTAATGACTAGCTTCATGATCAGCTGAATATGTGATATTTGGGACGCCTTATTATTGTATATTTAATGATCATACATCTTGCGACCTTACTTACTTGCTTGCGATTGAGACATTAGGCTTGTTCATGACCATAAGAGACTGTTGGCTTGTAGTAAACCCTCATATATCTAGACAGCCGTGACCGTATATCGAGGTGGTTCCCATTTCAATATACGTAGCTGGCTATGTCTGCCCCCGCTCTCCAGTATTCTAGTTCTGGGGCGTGACAAAAGATGTTATGCAACATGCTGGCAAAACTAATATGTAGTCGTATGGGCGCAAGAATGGATTCTGAACCAAAGAGTTGGAGAATACTATGTGAGTTTCTATTATCTATTCATTCAGAATTCTTTAGTTATTCTTTTATGTATTATGTATCTTCCTATAGTGCCATCCATATTTAAGATGTGTTTCTTATCTTGTAGCCGATGTACTGTATGATCTCAGCACTGGTTTGGAGGTTGTATCTCCGTTATGTCCCCAACTTTTTCTGGAATTGGCTGGCTTGGATAGTCTTTGTCATTTTGGTGATGAAGTTCTTTTCTTTATGACCTATAACTTTTTGGATGGTTTGGTATTTTGTTCAAATAATAGAAAATGTACATATTTTAGTGAACAAAAATATAAATTTTTTGAGTAAACTGTGGTAAGGGTGCTGAACGGTTTTAACCTTAATAAGGTGAAAAGCATCACATCTATGAAGTAGAACATCAAAAATGTTGCAGATAATACGGTCCCATAAACAACAAAGTTTTAAGTGTAAAGTTATTAATGGTGTTGAGGCTGTTGACGTCTCGACAACTTCTTTTCAATTTAGACATGTTTCTTCAGGACCGGACCCTAAAACTCCGTAAAAGACCAAAGTATTCTTATTGTAACTTCATAGTCATTTCCAAAAAAAAAAACAACTTCAGAGTTATCTATAGCGATAGGTCATGTTTGATATCTTTTTTAATGTAATTATTTTTAAACATTATTGATATGGCGGATAAAGGCTTTGTTGTTGTTGTTTTTGTGTTATTTACGGTGGATAATGGTTAATTTCCTTTACAGGGTATGGCACTAGTTGCAGCTAGAGCAATAAGGCTACCAATATATTCTTCCTTTGCCAAATAAGGCAATCTCAGTGACTTGTTTACTAAAGGGGAGACAATCTCAACCCTTATCAATGTTCTCGGGATAGGAGTGAGCATCCAGTTAGCATCCACAGTTTGTTCATCAATTCAAGGGAAGGTATGCATGGGTCTATCATCATTCTGTACTGGTAGTCACTGTGTCATATTATATGAAACTATGACCAACTTATAAGTGCTGAAAGGCATCCACCATCTTGATTCAATGATTGGGAGAATGCTTAATGTAATGAAAGAAGACTTGGATCTCTCGGCTCTGAGATTACGTGATCCTTTAAATTGGAAAAATGTATTTTCCTTGAATCCAATTGTCAATTTTGGTAGTCATAGTGGGAAAAAAACAAATCACTATAACAGGTACCTATAAATTTATCATATGACTTTGCAACAGTAATCAAAACCACTCATTCATTCCTCTACATGATGAATTCCCTATACTTGAGGATGTTGCTACATGTATTGCAATATCTGACATCTCTAGCTGTGAGTCTTCGGACCACAAATAAATTATTTTCTAGTTATGGTATACATAACATAGCTGCATAGACACTTCTATTATCGAGCCATGTCCATTCCGTGTACTACTTGGATGTATCAAGCAAGCATACGGCCCATAATTTTACTGTATCTTTTAGGACATTTACCTAGTGCTTTGGGGGGAAATTTAATTAACAACATCTCCATACACAACTTTTGTCTTAACAAAGTTAACTATATTTTTGGTGTTATTATAATATAGAACATTGGCATGTACAAAACTTACTTCAAAATTGGTTATGGAATGGAACAACCAATTCATCTTCTCTTTGAATGATCATGTCTTATAACATTTTTCGTCAATAGCTATTGCTTATTGATTTTGTCAATTGGCTTTTTGTGCATACTGATACCGTTAGATTGATGAGGAAAGGCATCGAATTTCACTTGGAATGAAGAAATCTTATAAGGGGGACGCCTTTGGTGTTTATCTGCTTTCTAGTCATACGGGAACTTATGAGGTTGTTGAAGATTCCTCTCTCTCTCTTCATCTGCATTACAAGAGAGTGGCAACTTAACATTTACTCTAATGATATTTGAACAAGAAGATGGTGACCCTGTAGCTTTTTCAAAAGCGAAATTGAGATCTTCTATTCCTCTACTCCAGGTTTCACATGAATCAGATGGTTCTATGTGGATAATGATGCACCTATGAAACTAGGAAATGTTGACAGAGACAATATGGTTGCTAAAAAGAGTGAGAGACGTGCCAAAAAAAGGGAAGGAAGAGAGGTAAGGACATGTATGTCTAAATATTCACTTTTTCTCTGAAAAGGATGGAATTTACGGTTCTTTAAAGCTTTTGTATAACCATTTAAACAGGGAGCTTGAAATAAGTGTGTGTGATGAAAGGAACTTAAAAAATGACATACCATGCACAGAGGAAGAATTTGAAAAGCTGGTAAGAAGTTCCCTAAATAGTAGTTTCATCTTGGTACAGTACATGGCCTTTATGGAATCCTTGACGAATGTTGAGAAAGCATGTTCTATTGCCGAAAGGTAGTTCAGTTCCCTAGCAAATTCTGGTTTTTCAAGTTTCCTGTTTAGTTTTTTGCCAAATTAAGAAATTAAGATAGGAAAGGAAAGTAACATGATCCCTTGTAGAGACTACATGATGTAATTTTTGCCTTATTTAGCCATCCAGCTCTTTAAACTTTAAATCAATAACTTTTCTTGGCACGAGAATTTATTATATTATAATTCTTTGTTTTTTGTTTTCACTGATTATTGGCTTTCGCTTCCTGGGTGTCTCTTTTATATATTTTGAAGGGCTTTAAGAACAATTAACTTCCGCAAAGAGGGGAAGAAGCTTAATGTTTGGACAACTTGCTTTAATGTAGAAAATCAATATGGAAATCCACCAGAGGTAGATCTGTTGTTTATTACTTAGTTGCTAGAATAACCTCTTTACTAATATTCTTTTGATAATAATCAGGATGCTGTTAAAAAGACCTTCCATAGAGCATTGCAGTACTGTGATCCAAAAAAGGTTCTCTCCTTGGAATTATGAACGAACAGAGCAACATAAATTGGCTGAAGATATTCTTGAAAGAATGACCAAAAGATTCAAAACCTCATACAAGGTTAATAATTTTTCACTACCTTTTCCTTTTAACTTTAAGAGCATACAATTCTTTTATAAGCCTTTTTCACTACCATTCTCTACTAAGTCTTCCTTGCCAAAAACATATTAAATTTATCTCACAAGCAGCAATCCTTGAGTTCAAATGTGGTATACCTGACAGAGGGCGATCCATGTTTGAAGGTATATTGCGAGAGTATCCTAAGAGAACAGATCTGTGGAGTGTCTACCTTGATCCCTGTTACATCTACCCTGATATGCGCATAACATTTATTCTAAAAATAAAATTGTAACATTACAACCACTCATGCATAAGTTCACTCTTTTTTGTTAGTAAAGTTAGATTAATATTTGATCATGTGATACTCTTAAATGAAAGTCAATGATGTCCATCAAATTTAGTTCTTGTTTAGGGATTGGCTGGAAATTTGTAAATGTTCAACTTTGTACCTATTCTTTATGTAGACATAGTTAATAAGCTTACCTTACATGTACAGACTTAGATGATACACTCAAATTGTAATAGGAGTCCAAGTATTTCTTTTGCAACTTCTCTTGATATACTCAGACTTGAGTTCTGGTGAGACTTAGAAGTGTTCTTTAAGTATTTGTAGGGTTACATGTGTTTGTCCCCAAGTGTAATGAATCTCTAATACAAAATCTGTGTAATGAAGTGCGCACAAAGCATGATTGCAACATTCATTGAGTGGGTGTGTCATCTTTATAATTTGTATGCAGTTCGAAAGTGCAGAATTCTTGAGCAGTACCTGTACACAGCAAAAAATTGAGGATGGAACAGTATACAACTGTAGCAAGCTGATACATGACTGTACTAATCGTGTAAACTCCTTGTTTGTTCTCTTAGATTTATGGTATTTGTTTATTTAACAAATCTAAAGTGGGTTGGTCATAACCTATTTTGGTTCTTGCCATTTTGCAAGTGGTTCCTTCCCAAATATACTTCGTCTGATATAATCCCTGTGTAAAGATTGTGTAACCATTTATTTGGTACAGGCTGTACTATACAAAGATTTTTGGCTGACAGTTATTGAGGCGATGAACTGTGGCTTTCCGGCATTTGCAACAAAGGAGGGCCTTTGAGACTCAAACTAGCACTTGAAGCGGCAAGGGGGGATGACATATCTTCTTTCCAGCTCAGCTGTTGGGATAGAGGCATATCTTCTAAATGGTCTGCAACTTCTCTGTGGATGCATCATGTCAGCATGCTCATCATAAAAACTTAGAGAGTAGTTGTATCTAGGATAGTTTCTTTCTCTTAAGTTTGTATTGAGAAGAGAATGGTGGTTCTCCTTTGTGTTCATATTGACGGTTAGATTGTAATGTTATGTGTTGTATTCAACTATTGCAATATAAATTTGAATTTATGTGCATATTGATAAAAGTTCATCTTTAATTATATATTGCTTTGAAGGCTGTTGAATATAGGTTAATGGAAATTATATTGAAATTATATTCTTTTTTCAAAAAATATATATAGTGGTAACAGTTATAACCATTACAAAAGTGAAAAATAAGTAACGCAATAGTACATTTTTGTAATGGTAATAACTGTTATGAAAATAATTAGTCACGGTAATAACCGTGACCAAAAACGTTACCAAAGTTTATTTTTGTAACGGTAATAATCGTGACAAAAAGTGTTACAAAAAATAGTCACGGCCAATTCGTCACGGTTATTACCATGAAAATAATTTGTCACGGTAATAACCGTTAGCAATCACCTATTTTGGTGTCGTGAATGATGCGCTTTTTGAATTTAAATTTTTTTGTAAAAAGGTTCAAAATGAAAAGGGCTTCATGATTATCGCATCCGAAGTGATCATGGAGGCCAATTCAAAAATTCTGATTTCAAAAAGTTTTGTGATTTAATTGGTTATTTTTATGAGTTTTATTGTCCTAGGACTCTCCAAAAAATGGTGTTGTTGAACGGAAGAGTAGAACTCTCAACGAAATGTTAGAGTTATGCTTAACCAGTATAATCTTTCAAAATATTTTTGAATGGAAGCTGTAAGTACAACTTGACATGTTTTAAATAGGGTTCTAATTCGACTTGTATCGAAAAAGACTCCCTATGAACTGTGGTTTGATCGTATTCCAAATATTTCATGTTTCAAATTTTTTGAATGTCTTTATTTTATTTTGAACACCAAGGATAACTTGGAAAAGTTTGACTCTACGGCAGATGAAAGATTATTTCTTGGATATGCTACTAAAAGTTATAGGATTATCAATAAAAGGTCATTGGTTGTTGAAGAATCAATTAATGTTGTGTTTGATAAATTTAACAATCAATTTTCAAGTGATAGTGACGACGAGGACTCAGGAAAAACATCCAGCAATGTATCTGAAGATGCTGACACGAAAACCAGTTATCTGGAGAGTTTGCCAAAGAGATGAGGTTCATGTCAGACCATCCAAAAACTTTGGTAATAGGTGACGTATCAAAAGGTTTAATTACTCGTTCTTCTGCTATGGATGTAGCGGCAAATGTTGCATTTATTTCACAAATAGAACCTATATCTGTAGCAGGTGTATTTGACGATAAATTTTGGATTTATGCTATGAAAGAGGAATTAAACCAATTTGAGAGGAATCAAGTTTAGGAAGTCGTTCCAGAGCTTATTGGTCACTCTATAATTGGTACTAAATGGGTATTCCGAAATAAAATAAAGGAGGATGGACAAGTCGTTCGCAACAATGCATGTCTAGTTGCTCAAGGTTATAATCAAAAAGAAAGAATTGATTATGACGAGGCCTATTCTCCAGTTGCTAGACTAGAATCCATTTGCATGCTTTGTGCATATGCATGTTTTCATGATTTTAATTTATTTCAAATCGATGTTAAAAGTGCTATTTTGAATGGCTTTATAAAAGAAGATTTTTTTGTAAAATAACCTCCTAGTTTTGAAGATTTTTAGATCACATTTTTAAGTTAAGGAATGCATTGTACATACTCAAACAAACACCTAGAGCTTGGTATGATCGTCTAAGTACCTTTCTACTGGAAAATGGTCTTTCTAAAGGAAAAGTTGATAGTACTTTATTTATCAAATCCATTAATGTTAATATTTTGTTAGTGCAAATATATATATGACATTATTTTTGGTTCAACTAAAGAAACACTCTGTCAAGACTTCGCTGAGTATACATAGAATAAGTTTGAGTTGAGCATAGTGAGAGAGCACAACTTCTTTCTCGGACTGCAAATCAGACAAACTTCTCAAGGGACCTTCATCAATCAAGCAAAATATACGAAGGAGTTGCTAAAGAAGTTCGACTTCGACAGTGCAAAGCCTATCGGAACTCCAATGGCTACCTTAACCAAGCTTGACATTGATGAGAGTGGAAAACCTATCGACCTACGTAGGTATCGAGGTATGATTGGTAGTTTACTGTACTTAACTGTAACGCCCAAGTCCTAAAATACTTGGGACTAGATGTGTATCATGCCAGCTGTATACATACGAGTAAATGAAAGGCTCGTATGTATACATTAGCTGTAAAATATAGAAAGCCATGCTCAAACTAAATCTCATCCACAAATATATGATATAATCAAATAGTCATTTATACAAACATTGGGCGGAGACATCCACTACCAACAAGTTTAAATAAAAAAAAGAAATATACAAATAACTGATTTGGTCGAGCGAAGCAAATGATGAGTCCAAGAGCAATCATCTCGGAGGAGGGAAGACATGGTCTTAGCTAGAGCACCTGCAAGAAATCACGAAATACACCCCTGGAGAGATCACTAGGTCCTCAGAGGAACGTAACAAGACACATAATATCATGCCAATAAACTGAATAATAAATGCTCAACAGAAAAGTATGCATGAGTAAAGGTTCCTAACCATTCTATGTGGATTGCACTTTAGAGGACAACGTTCTACGCAGGGGCTGTCACGCAAGCAAGTAATAAAGAGTGGCCAGCAAGTAGCGCTCATCCGAGACACTATCGACCAAGTAACACGTAGCGCTCATCCAAGACACTCTCTCCCAAATGTGTGTAAAAGTAAATGTAGCCCCTCCGCTAGTAGCTTTCCCTCCCTCTAATGATACTATACATGTGTCGTAACCACGACACACAAACACGTATCGTTTCCACCACACTATTTTATAATAGATAACTGTCAAGTCTTCTAACACGCATCTACTGACAGTTATTCCTATGCATGCGCACGGGGATCAGCCCACACGCAAGTGACATCTATATGATACTCATAACTCTCACACACAACTCGTGTACCATCGTGACAAGTCAATAAGACACACTAAATTTGACGGTAGTCTCTTAACTCTAAGCCAATTGTAACACCCAGTTCTCTAAAATGAGGGTAATTTTGAAATTTTGGAATTATAATTATTATTTATTGATATTTATTTCATATTATGATTTTTGGTGATTTTTAATTAATTTTAAACTATTTAAAATCATGACTTATGATTTTGGTGTTTTGCTAGTGAAACCGTAGAGACTGTCTACCCTAGAGCCTAGCCATGTGATTAGGGTATTTCATTTATCATTTTTTAGTTTAAGGGTATTTTTGTCATTTTTGAAATATTTGAATTTAAAATATATTATTTTAGAATCTAAAATAATTATTAATTAGAATGGTGTGATTTAAATATTATTTTAATCAATTGTCTTGTGTTGTGTTTAGCCCTAACCTAGATTAGTCATACCTAGTCTAGTTAGCCATGGTTAGTAATAGTTAGTATTGGTTAGTTGAGTTAAGTCATGATTAGCTAAATGAAATAGGTTGCATTAAGTCTAGTGTGAAGCCTAGGTTGTAGGCCCTTGATTGGACTTGATGGATTGATAGCCATTGGATTCACCCCAAAAACCCTAACCCTAACTTGGTGACCAGCCTAAGGATTCCTTTCCCCCTTGCTATAAAGCCTCTCTCAAAGTTTGTGCCTCCTCTTTATTCATCCCTCCATTTTCTAAGGAAAGGTTTGTTCTCCATTGAAAATTCTCCATAGTTTATTCAATATTAGTCCATTTTTATTGAAACTTCTTCCATTGTAACCTAATTAGTGTCCCCCTACTATTGGTGGAGGCTATTCTCAGGTTTGATACAATTTGGAGCCATTGGCTAGCTTGAGGAGGTCTCACTTTTGGAGCTTTTCTTTGTGAAGGAACACATATAGGTAACTTTCCATTCCCTCCACCAAATCTCGATTTCTTTGCATGGATAGGAAGCCCTAGGTGTCCTCTCTCTATTGGTATAGGCATTGTTAGGTTTCGTGTCCAATACGTGTCTGTATCGGACACGTATCAATGGATACACCTATGTGTTTGATGAAATGCCACAATGGGCATTTCATCCTCGTTTTCTGTTTCTTTTTGAATAGAAAATTTGGGTTTGATGTTATTTATTGGTTTCCAGTTGATTGATGTGGTTTTTGTGTCGTGTCGGGACACGGGGGACACGAGTACACACGGGTGCACACACGCACGCGAGCGTAGTTGGCTCCCCTGCTACCACGTGTCTCGTGTGCCCCGCACACAATACGTGGACACGCCAAAATTGGCATGGACACGGGGGCAGTGTCTGTGCACACTCCCCCAAAGTCTCACGATACCTCATTTCGTGTCAGACGCGAAAACGAGGACGCACGGGTCGTACACTGAACTGTATGCACACAGAATACGCGTCTGATACGTGTCTCGTACATGCGACACGCCTCACGTGGACATCTCGTATTGACACGAGTGTGTAGCCTTAGTGTGGGCGTACACATGTGCACGAGCACGTGTCTTAATTCGTGTCGTGTCGTGTCCATGAACACAGTGAACACGTGCACGAGGATTGCTGTCCTATTGCACTGTTTGAGTTCGAATTTGGTTTTGGACACGTTCGTGTCCAGTTTTCTGGACACGAATGCATCCCTATGACACTTGCACATGTGTACTATGTGTTGGCACAATCAATTTGACAAATTATTGGGTTTTTGTTTGAAATTGGTTTTGAAGGTCAGGTTTAACTGGAAATACTGATACATATTAAAGCTCACTGTTCATGAGATTGAGATACAAATTTTAATGTTTGTGCTTGTATATATATATGGGATGTATGCCTACATGTCTGTTATGTATTCCTACTTGATATAAGTTTATTTCCTCAATTGGTTTCGAAATCTAGATACTAAATTGGTTTTTATTTCCCTATTCTCTGATACATTGAAGGGTTCACTGTCATGTGATTCCTGAGATTTTGATAATTCATTGGACTGTCTTATTTGATTAAATTCGCTGTTTGGGTTCACAAATTCATACCTGAAGTTAACCTACCTGTTAGGTTGATGGATAGCATGGGTTTTAGTTTCGAAATTAAAATTTGTTTTGAGTGAACTGTTAAGACTGATACATGGCTATTTTCTTGTTTTCCTGAAAATTCGATTTGAATTAACCTGTGTTGGGATTAATTTGTGTTGCACTATAACCTAGGATTAATCTACCATGTTAGGGTGTATGTTAGCAAGAGTTTTGAGTTTTCAAAATTTCATTAAACTGCTAAATCCTGAGTTGAATTCCTCTCTTAATAACTGTTAATTGATTTCCTTCCTAGAACTGAATTTGAATGCTAATTCTCATGTATTGTTAAGTTCACTGATTTGTTAGATTCATGGTGACTGAATGTTGGTTTCAATATTAGTATTCCTATGTCAATTTGTATATTAGAAACTGACACATTTTTCCTTTCTTTGGACTGATTTTGATTTTGTGTTGGAAAAAAATTGGTTCATTTAGTGAATGGTTCGAAATTGGTTGAAGGTTATATAATCTGTCAAACAAGCTAACTGTCATTTGATTCATTTTTCCTACTGTTAATAAATGTCCATCTCTCCAACTGAAATGGAGATATGAATTTCCAGGTTTGGTCACTACATTGATATCCCATGTTAATCCATTACACATGTGTTAGACTACTGCTTGGTTAATTCATGATTGGGTGGATCTTAACACAAGAATGGGATTTTTGAATATGGGATAGGACTGTAGGAACTGTCACTAGTTTCAGTTCTTCCTGAGAACACACATTAATGCACACCCTTTACTGCCCAGCCTTAAACACACACACACAGTAAAACATGAGACTAAGTCCTAGTGATTGAATGTGACTTGGTAAGGATTCTAGTGTTGATTTTAAGTTCAAAATCTGAGGAATTGATGAGTTTACTAATATTCAAATGAGATGGTTATGCATGAATCTGGGTTATGTACACAAATCACACACTGTTAGTTACCATTTTCCTGAGATTATTGTAATGCATTGTCATGGTTTAATTAAAACCTGAGAATTGGTTGTTAAGAATGGAGTTTGGCTCATTGAAATTGAACTGAGCCTGTAAACTGAAACCAGGGGTTTGATCCTCTAGTTAATCCACACACACATATTTCCTGAGTTTACATTCTTACTATACTTCTATTTTCTTTATACTGAAATTAGCTTTAGGTTATGAGGTGATACCCAGTCATAAATCTGTCAAATGTGAACTGTTACACTGATTGCCATGCCACTGCTCCTTTTAACATGGTTCACTGATTTTCTATGCCTAAAACAAGTACTCATGTTCCTCTTATTAAACATAACTGGAAATTGGTTACCTTCCTTCTTAGAACTGAGATTTTTATAATGTACACACACATGGTATGTTTGACAATCTTACACACACACATCACATGTTATCCTCTCTCTATGTAAATACAATGTATGTACATATTTCTATATATGTAGTGTGCCTATAGCTATTTATAGCATGTCTAACCTATGTGTATATGTGTGTAAAGTATAAGAAATTTCTATATGTGTGATAGCTATGTGTTTAGGCACATATCCTATTGTGTATGTAGATATATATATATATATACATACATGTGTATATAGATAGGTATATATGTGGGTACAAAGATATAGGGCCTAGTGTTGAATTCTCTCTTCATGTACACATCCATGTTCACACACACACATAGCTTACATGTTAGTTCCTTCCTCTCTTTTTATATATATATATAATGTTGAATATGCATGAATATGATGTGCCTTGATATGTGCTTGTGTTTGGCTTGTATAGCCTTGTGATTGGTGTGTGATTGCTAGACTAGGCTTGGTTAGGCCTAGTGAGACTTATTAGACTTGTTTGGGTCAGTCTTGACCTAGTTGACCTAGTTTGACTAGTGTAGTTGACTAGAGTTGACTAAGTGTTGACTTTAGTCTAGTTTGACCTAGACAGCATGCAGATGCATTATAGATTACTATTATCATCCCCTGTATACATCTTGACTTATGTTGCTCTAACTAGGAGTCAGGTATCTCATCTCGGACAGTACATTTACTTCAGACATTCGGATACGAGGCGAGTACATTCTCTGATCATTTTATATCCTGCTTAGAATTATTTCTTGTATTAAATTACTTTACTTGATACTGTCACGTTGGTCACACGGATTAGTACTATATAGATCCCTTCTTGAGATGTTATCCCTTCAAGGAGCATCGGGTACTCTATGTTCTGTGCGTTTCACTTACATGGCGTATCATATGCTTCTTTGGTTCTTTGATCACTTGTGACATATACTCATATGATCATAGAGTCTTCTCTGAATCCTTATCCCATTTATTGGGTCTATGTATCACCCTTCGGGGGCTTATCACCCTTCGGGGGCTTATCACCCTTTGGGGGCATATCACCCTTCGGGGGTTTATCACCCTTCGGGAGCTTACCACCCTTCGGGGGCTGTTACATAGAATCATAACATAACCTGGTTGGATCTTTGTGTATTAGTTGGGGGTACGGGGGAGTATAAATAGCCATGTGAATAATTCTAAAGTAGAATAGCCATGTACGCCTCTTTAGTATAGCCATGTACAAATCAAGCCGTTCACATGTCGACTTTGTACTCTGAATCACTAGTCACTGGTAGCTCTCTACTTATAGTAGATATTTCTATTACAGTTCTCTCTCTATTTACATACTTCACTTCCTTCAGTATCTATATCTTACTTTACTGTATGATTATATTTTCTAACCTGCTATGAACTGCTGAGATGTATTGTGCTCGCTCCCATCCTGACTAGACCTGTTGAAAATTTTACAGAGGATGATGAGGAACCCTGTACCCCTTTCTTGGAGCTTGCCTAGATGACACTCGCAACCTGGACCCCTTGGGAGGTTCAGGCAGCTGCTCAGGATGATACCTTGTATAGTGTAGATAGATTAGACTGTCCTTCTTTTCATGTTTAGCTGTTGTCTTATTTTCAGAGTTATATATTTTATAGATGTTGAGACCTTGTTATTTCTTTCTTCTGTACCTCAGTTGAGGATTTATATCTATTTTTCCATCATGCTATATTCTACCTTAGATTATGATTGAGTTGTACCTCTGTGTTGGCCTCCTTATGGAGAGTATTCATATTATGTTAGTTATAGTTCATGACCTAGAACAGCATTCTACCGCCGACACTGCGACGTAGGCTGGGCGCTGTTATGTTCTCGTACCCTCACAGTGGGTGCGGGTCGTGACACGTTTTTAGTGGTGGCCCATGCAGGTCGAGTTTATGTAGTGGTATTCGAACTAGAGTATCACTACAGCCTGCAGTAGAATTAGGACTATTTTTGGAGGTACTCAATCACAATAGGAAAAACTCTTAATCAGATTCCTTTTGTCTAAAATTGTTGCTTATTGATTTCCCTTTGAATATAAACTGTCCTCCTTTGAATTTTTGCTTCATTCTCAGAAATTGCTTCTTGTTTTGATCTGTTTTCATGATGGTTATGAAGACACGATCTCATCGCTTAGGTTCGGGGGATACTATCGAGAGGCTGGCCACCTCTCGTCCTGTTCGTCAGGGCCTCGAGACCGCAGCTCCTGTTGTGCCGACTCAGGTTGGCGTTTCTGTTACATTGGAGGTGCACCTCTGTATGTACAGAGACTTTTTTCCGTCATTCCCGATTTCTTTCAGTAGCAGCGGTTCATGCAGCATCAGCAGCGGACCAGGAAAAACCAGCAGGGGCGAGCTATCGTCAGGACAGTCGAGGATGCACAGACCATTGGAGATCTTGCTGCAAGTTTCGTTCTTCTTGATTCCATTCCCAAAATTGTCTTTTATAACTACCTTGAAATCCGATTCCATCTGTTCCTTGCTGATTGATTAACTTTATCATGTTGTTCTTTTGTTATGTTGTTTTTCTTCTGAGAAAATCATATGGGCTAGGTCACCTAAATCATGGGATCTAGAATCTTCGATAGTCGTGATAGTTGGCATAGTGAGGACACGTAGTCAGACTTTGGATGTATTTCTCGGGTATAAGAATTTAAGGTTTTTGCCGTCGCATGCGGCAATACGAAAATTTTAAATACCATGAACCTAGAGGTACGTACCTAAGTCAAGGACTCTGTGATTATCGTAGCCGTGCTCACTAGCATGACGAAGATTCTGAGTAACATGATTTTGGACAGACGCATATGATTATCTGACGGTATGTTTGAGATTTTGATTGTGGGGTGTTGACCTAGAAGGACCACTACCATTTTAATTTTGAGGACAAAATTTTTATAAGGTGGGTAGGATTGTAACATCCAGTTTTCTAAAATGGGGGTAATTTTGAAATTTTGGAATTATAATTATTATTTATTGATATTTATTTTATATTATAATTTTTGGTGATTTTTAATTAATTTTAAACTATTTAAAATCATGACTTATGATTTTGGTGTTTTGCTAGTGAAACCGTAGAGACTGTCTACCCTAGAGCCTAGCCATGTGATTAAGGTATTTCATTTATCATTTTTTAGTTTAAGGGTATTTTTGTCATTTTTAAAATATTTGAATTTAATATATATTATTTTGGAATTTAAAATGATTATTTAGAATGGTGTGATTTAAATATTATTTTAATCAATTGTCTTGTGTTGTGTTTAGCCCTAACCTAGATTAGTCATACCTAGTCTAGTTAGCCATGGTTAGTAATAGTTAGTATTGGTTAGTTGAGTTAAGTCATGATTAGCTAAATGAAATAGGTTGCATTAAGTCTAGTGTGAAGCCTAGGTTGTAGGCCCTTGATTGGACTTGATGGATTGATAGCCATTGGATTCACCCTAAAAACCCTAACCCTAACTTGGTGACCAGCCTAGGGATTCCTTTCCCCCTTGCTATAAAGCCTCTCTCAAAGTTTGTGCCTCATCTTTATTCATCCCTCCATTTTCTAAGGAAAGGTTGGTTCTCCATTGAAAATTCTTCATAGTTTATTCAATACTAGTCCATTTTCATTGAAACTTCTTCCATTGTAACCTAATTAGTGTCCCCCTACTGTTGGTGGAGGCTATTCTCAGGTTTGATACAATTTGGAGCCATTGGCTAGCTTGAGGAGATCTCACTTTTGGAGCTTTTCTTTGTGAAGGAACACACATAGGTAACTTTCCATTCCCTCCACCAAATCTCGAATTCTTTGCATGGATAGGAAGCCCTAGGTGTCCTCTCTCTGTTGGTATAGGCATTGTTAGGTTTCGTGTCCAATACGTGTCCGTATCGGACACGTATCAATGGATACACCTATGTGTTTGATGAAATGCCACAGTGGGCATTTCATCCTCGTTTTCTGTTTCTTTTTTAATAGAAAATTTGGGTTTGATGTTATTTATTGGTTTCCAGTTGATTGATGTGGTTTTCGTGTCGTGTCGGGACACGGGGGACACGAGTACACACGGGTGCACACACGCGCGCGAGCGCAGTTGGCTCCCCTGCTACCACGTGTCTCGTGTGCCCCGCACACAGCACGTAGACACGCCAAAATTGGCATGGACACGGGGGCAGTATCTGCGCACACTCACCCAAAGTCTCATGATACCTCGTTTCTTGTCAGACGCAAAAATGAGGACGCACGGGTCGTACACTGAACTGTATGCGCACAGAACACGCGTCTGATACGTGTCTCATACACGCGACACGCCTCACGTGGACACCTCGTGTTGACACGAGTGTGTAGCCCTAGTGTGGGCGTACACGTGTGCACGAGCACGTGTCTTAATTCGTGTCGTGTCATGTCCACGAACACAGTGAACACGTGCAAGAGGATTGCTGTCCTATTGTACTGTTTGAGTTCGAATTTGGTTTTGGACACGTTCGTGTCCAGTTTTCTGGACACGAATGCATCCCTATGACACGTGGACATGTGTACTATGTGTTGGCACAATCAATTTGACAAATTATTGGGTTTTTGTTTGAAAATGGTTTTGAAGATCGAGTTTAACTGGAAATACTGATACATATTAAAGCTCACTGTTCATGAGATTGAGATGCAAATTTTAATGTTTGTGCCTGTATATATATATATGGGATGTATGCCTACATGTCTGTTATGTATTCCTACTTGATATAAGTTTATTTCCTCAATTGGTTTCGAAATCTAGATACTAAATTGGTTTTTATTTCCCTATTCTTTGATACATTGAAGGGTTCACTGTCATGTGATTCCTGAGATTTTGATGATTCATTGGACTGTCTTGTTTGATTAAATTCGTTGTTTGGGTTCACAAATTCATACCTGAAGTTAACCTACCTGTTAGGTTGATGGATAGCATGGGTTTTAGTTTCGAAATTGAAATTTGTTTTGAGTGAACTGTTAAGACTGATACATGGCTGTTTTCTTATTTTCCTAAAAATTTGATTTGAATTAACCTATGTTGGGATTAATTTGTGTTGCACTATAACCTAGGATTAACCTACCATGTTAGGGTGTATGTTAGCAAGAGTTTTGAGTTTTCAAAATTTTATTGAACTGCTAAATCCTGAGTTGAATTCGTCCCTTAATAACTGTTAATTGATTTCCTTCCTAGAACTGAATTTGAATGCTAATTCTCATGCATTGTTAAGTTCACTGATTTGTTAGATTCATGGTGACTGAATGTTGGTTTCAATATTAGTATTCCTATGTCAATTTGTATATTAGAAACTGACACATTTTTCCTTTCTTTGGACTGATTTCGATTTTGTGTTGGAAAGAAATTGGTTCATTTAGTGAATGGTTCAAAATTGGTTGAAGGTTATATAATCTGTCAAACAAGCTAACTGTCATTTGATTCATTTTTCCCACTGTTAATAAATGTCCAGCTCTCCAACTGAAATGGAGATGTGAATTTCCAGGTTTGGTCACTACATTGATATCCCATGTTAATCCATTACATATGTGTTAGACTACTGCTAGGTTGATTCATGATTGGGTGGATTTTAACACAAGAATGGGATTTTCGAATATGGGATAGGACTGTAGGAACTGTCACTAGTTTCAGTTATTCTTGAGAGCACACATGAATGCACACCCTTTACTGCCCAGCCTTAAACACACACACAGTGAAACCTGAGACTGAGTCCTATTTATTGAATGTGACTTGGTAAGGATTCTAGTGTTGATTTTAAGTTCAAAATCTGAGGAATTGATTAGTTTACTAATATTCAAATGAGATGGTTATGCATGAATCTGAGTTATGTACACATATCACACACTTTTAGTTTCCATTTTCCTGAGATTATTGTAATGCACTGTCATGGTTTAATTAAAACCTGAGAATTGGTTGTTAAGAATGGAGTTTGGCTCATTGCAATTGAACTGAGCCTGTAAACTGAAACCAGGGGTTTGATCCTCTAGTTAATCCACACATACACATTTCCTGAGTTTACATTCTTACTTTACTTCTATTTTCTTTAAACTGAAATTAGCTTTAGGTTATGAGCTGATACCCATTCATAAATCTGTCAAATGTGAACTGTTACACTGATTGCCATGCCACTGCTCTTTTTAACATGGTTTACTGATGTTTTATGCCTAAAACAAGTACTCATGTTCTTCTTATTGAACAGAACTGGAAATTGGTTACCTTCCTTCTTAGAACTGAGATTTTTATAATGTACACACACATGGTATGTTTGACAATCTCACACACACACATCACATGTTATCCTCTCTCTATGTAAATACAATGTATGTACATATTTCTATATATGTAGTGTGCCTATAGCTATTTATAGCATGTCTAACCTATGTGTATATGTGTATAAAGTGTAAGGAATTTCTATATGTGTGATAGCTATGTGTTTAGGCACATATCCTATTGTGTATGTAGATATATAAATATACATACATGGGTATATAGATAGGTATATATGTGGGTAAAAAGATATAGGGCCTAGTGTTGAATTCTCTCTTCATGTACACATCCATGTTCACACACACACATAGCTTACATGTTAGTTCCTTCCTCTCTTTTTATATATATATATAATGTTGAATATGCATGAATAGGATGTGCCTTGATATGTGCTTGTGTTTGGCTTGTATAGCCTTGTGATTGGTGTGTGATTGCTAGACTAGGCTTGGTTAGGCCTAGTGAGACTTATTAGACTTGTTTGGGTTAGTCTTGACCTAGTTGACCTAGTTTGACTAGTGTAGTTGACTAGAGTTGACCAAGTGTTGACTTTAGTCTAGTTTGACCTAGACAACATGCAGATGCATTGTAGATTACTATTATCATTCCCTGTATACATCTTGACTTGTGTTGCTCTAACTAGGAGTCAGGTATCTCATCTCGGACAGTACATTTACTTCAGACATTCGGATACGAGGCGAGTACATTATCTGATCATTTTATATCCTGCTTAGAATTATTTCCTGCATTAAATTACTTTACTTGATACTGTCACGTTGGTCACACGGATTAGTACTTTATAGATCCCTTCTTGAGATGTTATCCCTTCAAGGAGCATCGGGTACTCTATGTTCTGTGTGTTTCACTTACATGGCGTATCATATGCTTCTTTGGTTCTTTGATCACTTGTGACATATACTCATATGATCACAGTCTTCTCTGATTCCTTATCCCATTTATTGGGTCTATGTATCACCCTTCGGGGGCTCATCACCCTTCGGGGGATTATCACCCTTCGGGGGCTTATCACCCTTTCGGGGCATATCACCCTTCGGGGGCTTATCACCCTTCGGGGGCTTATCACCCTTCGAGGGCTTACCACCCTTCGGGGGCTGTTACATAGAATCATAACATTACCTGGTTGGATCTTTGTGTATTAGTTGGGGGTACGGGGGAGTATAAATAGCCATGTGAACAATTCCAAAGTAGAATAGCCATATACGCCTCTTTAGTATAGCCATGTACAAATCAAGCCGTTCACATGTCGACTTTGTACTCTGAATCACTAGTCACTGGTAGCTCTCTACTTATAGTAGATATTTCTATTATAGTTCTCTCTCTGTTTATATATTGCACTTCCTTCCGTATCTATATCTTACTTTACTGCATGATTATATTTTCTAACCTGCTATGAATTGCTGAAATGTATTGTGCTCGCTCCCGTCCTGACTGGACCTGTTAAAAATTTTACAAAGGATGATGAGGAACAATGCACCCATTTCTTGGAGCTTGCCTAGATGACACTCGCAACCTGGACCCCTGGGGAGGTTCAGGCAGCTGCTCAGGATGATACCCTGTATAGTGTAGATAGCTTAGACTGTCCTTCTTTTCATGTTTAGCTGTTGTCTTATTTTCAGAGTTGTATATTTTAGAGATGTTGAGACCTTGTTATTTCTTTCTGCTGTACCTCAGTTGAGGATTTCTATCTATTTTTCTATCATGCTATATTCTACCTTAGATTGTGATTGAGTTGTACCTCTGTGTTGGCCTCCTTATGGAGAGTATTCATATTATGTTAGTTATAGTTCATGACATAGAACAGCGTTCTACGTCGACATTACGGCGTAGGCTGGGCGCTGTTACGTTCTCGTACCCTCACAGTGGGTGCGGATCGTGACACCAATTGTATAAAATATAGTAATTAGCATCTACATATAATTTAGAAAGAAACAACTTGAAAATAAACAAAACATGCATGATATTGAACAGAAAATTTAAATACTAAAGGCAAAATGTCTTGCCTGGTGTGTCGCCTGGTGCGGTACTATGATCCGACATGTCCTAGTGGTCCGATAGCCATGTTCGAGGTGTAACGGTCCGAGGGTCATAAGGAAATATGAACGTTCTATTAGTCACAATTTGAGATGATAAAGGGAAAAATTACGGAGGATAATACTTATATTATTCTCAGAAAAAATTTATAATAATTGGAAAATAGATTTTTATTAGCTAAACTATATATTATTATTATTATTTTAATACAAAATCTAAAAGAATTATTATAACTGAAAACTCTTAAGTTTTGTCAAAATAATATCTCAAGTCAAATCTATATTTTTAAAACTATATTATTATTATTATTTTCTTCCTAGATAATACGAAATAATTCTAGAAAATATTTAAGATTTAAACCAAGTTTCTGTCAAATATTTATAGAAATGACATAAAATATCATAATAATAATAATAATAATAAATACTAGTAATAACACCAGTAGTTAACCGATAGGCATAATTCTAAAATTGTAACCAAAATAGTTGAAAATATTACTTATATATTTGAGACGGTAGAATAGTACTTCCTATGTTAATATCTACACCTAATAATACAAATACAAATTTTTCCACGGTACACAACACAACAAAAGAATCAATAAAAAGTTTACAACAAACAACCTATGTGTGCCCCCTTAATAGCATCTACGCTGCTGCTCACCTCTCTTCTCGAGAGAGTGAAACAAATAGATGGGAGAGTTTACAGAAGTGAACGAGAGAGAAAGGAGAAAGAGAGCGGAAGAAAGGGGTCTTACCGGGAGGAGAAGCGGCGCGCGACTTCAGCGGTCGGCTCCGAGCAGCGCACGGCCCACGACGGATGCGGGTGGCGTTGACGCCTGCCGGAGGACGACGATCGGGGCGGCACGTCACCGAAGATGGCCGGCTTAGATCTTGGAGGCAGAGGCACGCGGGATCTCATGGCAGCGGGCGGCCAAGACGAGGCCGGGATGGCGTGCCAGCGCTCCGGCGCTCACGCCGGTGGCCGGCTCGGCTGGGCCCGGCGGATCCTGAATACGGTGGCGGCGTTCGAGCGTGCGCGAAGGACATGAGTCGGGGAGGAGCGAAGTCGGTTGTCGGTGGGTGGAGCGCGGTGGCGGCGCTGGTGATTGGCGGCCACCGGATTGGGTCGACTCCGGCGCGCAGAGGAATCGGTGGCGGAGGGGCGCTGCGGAGGCGATCGAAGGGTGTGGCTTGCTGTGCGACGGCCATGCTCGCGGGAACCACGACGGAGGTGAGTCAATTTTAGCTTTTTCTGATTTAGGAATTTTGAGGTGGTGGGGATGGTGAATTTCTTCGGCACGGTCGCTGACTAGTTTGCCGGAGATCCGCGGGTTGGCGGTGGTATTGTAGATGGAGAGGGTGGTTGGTGCTACGCCGGTGGTGGCAGGGTGGTTTGGCCAGACTTTCGGGAGACGATGGTGGTGATGGGGGTGGTTTGCCGATGGTGGTTATGGTGCTGGTGGCGGCGGGGAGTCGTGTGGGTGGCAGGGGTAATGGTGGAGTTGATGGTGGCGAGGACGGGTTATCGGGACGGTGATGATGGTGGCGAGGAGTCAGGGCTAGCTTAGGATTTGGGTCTGTCTGTGTCGGGGATGTCCGACACGTCAAGATGGAGGACCGGGATAGTCGGACTCGGGACGAGATTATGATGTATTTGTATTGGGGAAAATATAGTGGATGGGAGGCACGGACACGATACACAATGGGGTAGAAATAATTTATGGATGAGTACCTCTTCTTATATAGGAGGTGGAAATTACCAGTTGGATAAGGACTTGTGATGGTTTAAACCCCGGTGGATAATTCTATTTTTTAAATTTAAATTGCTAAAAATCAATTTGATAAAATCTCTCGAATATAACATAGAAAAATCCTTATCTTTAATGTAAAGCTACTTGAAAAGTTTCCAATAAAATCAAATCGCGATTTAAATCACAATAAATATCTTTTAAATATATTTTTATAAGTTGAAAAATAATATGATAATTAATTTCAAAAATTAGAATTTAAAATCTATATATGATATAGATTTATGTATGCAAATATTTACAATAGCCTCGTTTTCCAAATTACCACTATATTTGTATTAAAAATAAAGTAGCATTTTATAAGGTAAAATATATGGAGTTTTGAAATTCTCTTGCTCACAACCTTAAACAAATTAAGTATTTATCATATATATATATACATATTTGAAATACTATACTTTTATAAATCAAAATATTTCTCTAAAAATATGTACCTCGCACATATTCGCATTCGTCGAAAAAATATGAAACGCAAACCCGCGCGCGACGTTCAATACGACAAGCCAACTCGTATGCGACGTACAAATTCGAATTACAAAATCAGTACTAAATTATTTATTTATTTTTTTAAATCGTAGTAGAAATTTAGGGGGGTTTACATTCTACCCAACTTAAAAGAATTTTGTCCTCAAAATTTAGGAGTAATTAGGGTAGGTAGGGTTGAGTGCACGATTACGAGAATGATTCACTCCTAACTTGAGTGGTGAATATGAATGTAGGCCGAGGAAAGGACGAGGAGTTTAAGACGAAGATGTAGTCACATTGGATGACAAGGTCATAAGTGATAGGTAGGCTAGAGGGAATTCTAGTATAAGTGCCTTCGTCTTTCCAAAATAGGTGAAGGCGAAAGCAATAAAGAGTTCAGAGACGATATTACGAATACGTGGTTCAAAGACGATCGAGTAATCTCAAAAGAATTGTCAAAGCAGTCGTAGATGGGATTCTAAAGGCCAAGTTTTAATTATGTCCCATCTACGTAGAACAATAGGTAAAAGCGAACCAAAGTGCACTTGGTTGATCAGACCATTATGCGACGGTTTTGATTAGACAACATGTTAGTGAGCGCGCTCAATAACATAAGTCATGAACAAGCTCGATAAATCAATGAGCTTGCAAAACTAGATTTTAATGGCACTATTAGTCAAGATGGTAAAATCATAGGCACGAGAGTTTATCGATAAGAAGTTTAAGCGACGATTCGAAAACGGAATCCAACAAGCAATTTGAACAACAATAATCTAGAAAAAATTGATATAGTTTAGGAGATATCTCATGGCATCCCAATCAATGACTATCATTTATCCAAGACGTGCAAGCTCACAAAATGCAACAATTTTTCCAATCTAAAAAATTTACTAACTCGATACTCTTGATTCAAAATTTCATCGTTATATCTCGAATTGTCTCTTTTATAGTAACTTTATACAGTCTCTTCAAATTCCTATTCCACACAAAAAAAATTAAATTTTCCATAAAACCTTCTCTCTTTTTTTCCCTCAAATTGGAGTTTCTCCTCAAATTTTAACTCACAAAAAATTTGGTTCCTCAAAACATATTCTCAAATCATAACTTTCGAAACCTTAGTTTTAATCTTGATTATAACATTTTGAAAAATCACATACCTCATAATAAGTCTCAAACATTTGGAATTTAATAAATTCCCCAATCAAATTTCATTTTTTTCTTTTTTTATTTACCTTGTAACGTATTTTCATTCCTTTATAACTATCCTCAAAATAAATCTCATAAACTATTAGAAATTCTTCGAGGCATACTTACGTTATATATCCGACCTTCCAACCAATATTTATTTCCAAAAATCCAATTCACAAAAATTGATTCCTTAGAGAGATGTTTAAATCCTATAGCTCATAATAGAAATTTTGATAAGTAAAAATTTCGATTCAATAATCTCTAAGCTTCTTTTAACATATCTATTTATATACCCCTTTTGCCTCAAGCTAAATTTTGTCTTTCGTAATCCTGTTGAATTTGAAATTCAATAACCCTCAATGAATTTAGTCTAAGTAAAAATCAAACTCTTCACATACTCACTTAACAATGTAAATTTTTTCTTTAAGGTATCATCATAGAAATCCATCTTCAATATTCTTGATTACTCTTGAACCTGTTTGTTACTCACAAGTATACCATCTACTTAAACATAATATCGCCTTTTCTCAATTCCATCTAAAATTTTTAACTTATGACAAATCTTATATACCTTGTAATCGCCTACTCATCTTAACCAACTATACCATTAGTCTCCTCTATGGAATTTTCTAATCTAGTCCCGTGTGACTGAAGGGGTAGTGATCCAGTCTCCATCTCTGCACAAAATCATATACGAACCAAGGCTGCATGAATCATGAAGGAGTTTAATGAAATCCTCGAGAGGAAGCTAGCCAAAAAGAAGGAAAGAAAAATATACGGTTAGGTTCAAGGGTCGTGGTGAGGGTTATGAAGATGTTATGGGTCTAAGTAAACCAAGATACATAAAGGATAAGCAACCATAGATAAACACAAAGTTAAGCATTTATGGAATTAAGTAGATCACAATCATTCTTTGGGTCGAAAAGATTTGAGTCAAGATTTGGTCTCTAACCGAAGTCAAAAAGGACGATAGTATTATGGTTGGGTTTATAGGCTAGCCATTTTGACTTGAGAGTCACATCATAAAAATAGAGTGCAAGGGGACGTATTTTACTGGGACATGATATACCTACACGAAGGTGGGCTCGTCTAGGTCTTGTATATGAAATTTGTTGGAAGAAAAACTCTGGTGTTGTGCTCCAAATATCAACGTCACGATAGGAGACACAAAATGATCAAAATAGAAAGTGGGCGTTCAAGAGATAATGATTAATGTACGAAAATAAAAAAAAGGTTAAGTTAAGGCACGAAATAAAGATAGTTAAGGAACCTAGTAGATCAAAGTAAAATAAGTTAGGGACACGGTTTCTAGAGAGAAGACAGACATAATCATAACATAAAATGTAAATTCCTTTAAAAAAAAATAACTTTTCATTATATCAAACTTGTAATAAAACTCCTTAACCCTATTAGTCGTCAACTCCCCCTTTTTTCACCAAAATTTAAATATCCATAATCAAGGCTTTAAACTTGAAATCTAAATAACTTTATAACTCATAGATCATATGAAACAATTTAAAATTTGAATTTTTCCTTCAAAGTCGATTTCATACCCACTAAAATATTTAAACAAAATTTTTACCATCATCTCTTCAAACTTTTAAATCGTACGACTCAATTTACACCTCAAGCTCTCTCAAATTAAACTTTTGTCTTCCCCAGTTGTCTAAAAATCATAATTGAAACTCCTTAAATAATCTCGAGATAAACTTTATAATATTACAATCCAAACTTTAAAGTTAACCGTAAATCATGCGTCACAATATAAAAACTTAAGTTATTTCTCAATCGATTTCATATCCCGAATAAATCATAACTATTTCACCATTTCAAAAAATCGTAAATCAAAACTTATTTTCTTGATCTAGCTATCCTCTTGTGTATACCACCTTGTAATAACAAAATAAAATTCTAACTATCCTTTGAAGGCAGAGGAGATAAAATTCAGTCGGGCTTTCCATGTATCTACAGATGAGACTCACAACATGCATCATATCAGGTCTAGTAGCCGTTAAGTACATAAGGATGCCCACAATTTGCTTGTAAAAAGTGCTGTCAATTTTCTTTCCTTCAGGATTTTTCAATAGCTTCAATCCATATTCAGTTGGAGTAGAGACAGAATTACAATTCTTCATCTCAAATCTGTCCAAAATCATTTGAGCATATTTCTTTTGTGATATAAAAACTCACTACCCAACTTGGATTTAACTAATCCTTAAGATCATATTTCTAGGAAAATAATGCCTTTATGACTCAATTAAAATCTCAATGCATATTAATGGTCAATGTAACCTTCTAGCCATGTGTTCCACCTATGGGCATATACTAGGTAGTCATCTTAATAACACGAAACTAAGAATTTACGGTAGAAGGAGTCAAGCAAGATGCAAATCAAGGAGGTCGAATGAGAGTTCAAAATTTGAAGTCAAGAAAGGATGTCAAGTAGGTAGATGAGATTCTAGACTCTAATCCTATATGCAGGCCCGTTCGGTACTATCATGTATCCGAAACGGCAACTAGACCTGCATGGGCCACCACAAAAACACCCCTACGTATTATTTTGACAAAACTTAAGAGTTTTCAGTTATAATAATTCTTTTAGATTTTGTATTATAAAATAATAATAATAATATATAGTTTAGCTAATAATAAATACTAGTAATAACACCAGTAGTTAACCGATAGGCATAATACTAAAATTTGTAACCAAAATAGTTGAAAATATTACTTATATATTTGAGACAGTAAAATAGTACTTCCTATGTTAATATCTACACCTATTAATACAAATACAAATTTTTCCACGGTACACAACACAGCAAAAGAATCAATAAAAAGTTTACAACAAACAACCTATGTGGGCCCTCTTAATAGCATCTACACTGCTGCTCACCACTCTTTTCTCGAGAGAGTGAAACAAATAGAGGAGAGAGTTCACAGAAGTGAACGAGAGAGAAAGGAGAAAGAGAGCGAAAAAGGGTCATACCGAGAGGAGAAGCGGCACGCGACTTCGGCGGTCGGCTCCGGGCAGCGCACGGCCCACGGCGGCTGCGGGTGGCATTGACCCGTGCAGAAGGACGACGATCGGGGCGGCACGTCACCGGAGATGGCCTACTCAGATCTGGGAGACAGAGGCACGCGGGATCTCATGGCGGCGGGCAGCCAAGACGTGGCCGGGATGGCGTGCCAGCGCTCCGACGCTCACGCCAGTGGCCGGCTTAGATGGGCACGACGGATCCTGAATGCGGGTGGCGGCGTTCGAGCATGGGCGGAGGGCAGGAGTCGGGAAGGAGCGAAGTTGGTTATCGGTGGACGGAGCGCGATGGCGGCGCTGGTGATTGGCGGCCACTAGATTGGGTCGGCTCCGACGCGCGAAGGAATCGCTGGCGGAGGAAGCTGCGGAGGCGATCGAAGGGTGTGGCTTGCCGTACGGCGACCATGCTAGCGAGAACCACGGTGGAGGTGAGTCAGATTTAGGTTTTTGTTATTTGGGGATTTTGAGGTGGTGGGGATGGTGAATTTCTTAGGCACGGTCGCTGGCTGGTTTGCTGGAGACCCGCGGGTTGGCGGTGGTATTGTAGATGGAGAGGGTGGTTGGTGCTAAGCCGATGGTGGCAGGGTGGTTTGGTCAGATTTTCGGGAGACGATGGTGGTGATGGTGGTGGTTTGCCGATGGTGGTAATGGTGCTGTTGGCGACGGGAAGTCGTGTGGGGGGCAGGGGCAAAAGTAGAGTTGATGGCGGCGATGACGGGTTGTCGGGACGGTGATGATGGTGGTGACGAGTCAGGGCTAGCTTAGGATTTGGGTCTGTCCGTGTCGGGGATGTCCAACACGTCAAGATGGAGGTCCGGGATTGTCGGACTCGGGACGAGATTATGATGTATTTGTATTGGGAAAAATATAGTAGATGGGAGGTACGGACACGATGCACAATGGGGTAGAAATAATTTATGGATGAGTACCTCTCCTTATATAGGAGGTAGGAATTCCCAGTTGGATAAGGACTTGTGATGGTTTAAACCCCGATGGATAATTCCATCTTTTAAATTTAAATTGCTAAAAATCAATTTGATAAAATCTCTCGAATATAACATAGAAAAATCCTTATCTTTAATGTACAGCTATTTGAAAATTTTCTAATAAAATCATCGCGATTTAAATCACAATAAATATCTTTTAAATATATTTTTATAAGTTGGAAAATAATATGATAATTAATTTCGAAAATTAGAAATTAAAATCTATATATGATATAGATTTATGTATGCAAATATTTACAATATCCTCGTTTTCCAAATTACCACTATATTTGTATTAAAAATAAAGTAGCATTTTATAAGGTAAAATATATGGAGTTTTTAAATTCTCTTGATCATAACCTTAAACAAATTAAGTATTTATGTATTTATCATATATATATATATATATATATATATATATATATATATATATATATATATATATATATATATATATATATATATATATACATGTTTGAAATACTATACTTTTATAAATCAAAATATTTCTCTAAAATATGTACCTCGCACATATTCGCATTCATCGAGAAAATATGAAACGCAAACCCGCACGCGACGTTCAATACGACAATGCCAACTCATATACGACGTATAAATTTGAATTACAAAATTAATTTTTTTAAATCGTAGTAGAAATTTATGGGGGTTTACATTAACTTCTAGTCATCCTGATATAATGTTCAGTATTTGCATATGTGCTAGATATCAAGCCAATACTAAGGAATCACATATTTGCGACATTAAGCGTATGTTTCAATACCTTAAGGGTACTTCTGTTGTCGGCTTGTGGTATCCCAAAACTACATCCTTTAACCTAATTGGTTACTCGGATGCTAATTTTGCTGGATGTAAAGTATATCGTAAAAGTACCAGCGGTACGTGTTATTTCCTAGGAAAAGCTTTAGTCTATTGGTTTAGCAAAAAGTATGATTTTGATTGATTATCAACAATTGAAGCTAAGTATATCGCTGTCGGTCATTTTTGTGTTCAGATTTTGTGGATGAAACAAATCCTAGAAGACTACAATCTGCATTTTCATAATATTCCTATCTTCAGCCATAACACTAACATGATTAATTTGATAAATAACCCGGTATGTCATTCACGCACTAAGCATACAAAAATATGTCATCATTTTCTTCGTGATCATCAACAACATGGAGATATTTACCTAGAATTTTGACACGCGTCATCAACAAGTATATATTTTTACGAAACCATTAGCAGAGGACCGCTTTAATTTTATTCTTTGCGAGTTAGGTGTTCTTGGTATCATCTTAGAATCATAGTAAATTATGCCTGATAAATGACTTGATATTAATTCAGATAATTTTATTAAATTTAAATTATTTTGGGTACAAGCCGAAAGGGCCCTTCTGTTATACAAGTGTAAATAATCTGAAGCGACACGGTGCGCTAGTTTTGGACTTCCGCTAGCTGGGATTCGGCCCCTAAAGCTAACCCAAGATAATATAGATCTGTTAAAATTTGTATGAATTTTATCTTTCATTTTATGTATATAATTTATAAATGCAAACTGAGATACAAGAAAATCGAACCCGGAACGAAGTCTGCCCGAGTTCAGCCCGAACTCATTCCCTGTGTATCAGGTACACCAAAAATAGGCCCCACTTTTAAGTTGCCTTCTCTTCATATCAAGACCCTACCTCAACCCAAGAGCACCCGACCCCCCTCCTTCTTCCTCCTCCAAAAAACTTTCCAAACCCTAGATCTCCAAACCCTAACCCTAGATTTCACTTATTTTAGGGTTTCCACCTCAAAGGCCAAGGATTTGTGTCTACTTTAGGATTTGTTTCCAATTTTTAGCAATTTTTTGAGGTATAATCTCCTCTCCTCTTTAATGGCACCTACATGTCTTCCAAGAAAAAGAGGAAAATGGATGAAGCCTCATCTTCAAATCAATCTCAAGATCGTTTTGAGTCCCTATTAGTCCTCCTCCACCCGATGAGGATGATTTCAATAGTTCACTATTTAGAAACCTAGAAGTGTCCCATGCATGTTTCGAAGATTTATAAAAGTGAAATATCGGTCTGGCCAATGTCATTAGTTTTACTATCTTCCCATAATATTTACCTATTCTTAACGTTCTAGGATTTTATGATCTTGTTCAAATTTCCAATCCTATTTATTCTAATGCTATACGTATGTTTGATTGCAAATTGCAACACTCTCATGGCACTATCTACTCATCCATCTGGGTATCGATATTGAGTTTGATGATGACGATATGAGTGAGATGCTCCAGATTTTTACACTGGCAATGCTCTCGTCGACATTACCAAAGTCAATTTCGGCAATGACATGACTTTAGAATCCTTTAAGGATGCCATGTGTGATCTATTTCCTAAACCTGCCGGACACTTGATGTCCAAATATCTCAACCAACACCTTTATGAGCTGCATCGCATCATATTTTTAGCTATTCTACCAAAGACGGGATCTACTGACGAGATCACGTACATAGAGATGTTAGTTCTTTACCACATTCATTTTAGCATTCCTTTTAGTCATTTAAAGACAATGATTTTAGCTATAGTAAATTGTCGCAAAAGAGGGCATAACCTACTATATGTTATGTATCTATCGATCATATTTCGTAGGTTCGTAGGTTTTACATTCATTTGGACTAATGTCCCTTTGGCGACATAACATCTTACCTCCTTCGAGTCCGTAGGACCCGACCTCCTAATGTTGCTCCAATTCCGAATGAGACTGGTGATGAGAACGTCCAACCTGATGTTCATGGACCACCTCCTTCTCCTGTTGATGCTCCTTCTCCTGCTCTTACTATTGTTTCTCCTCCTGCGCTGAGGCCCCAGCATCACTTGATGAGATTCGTACTATGATACGAAATTGTTTTCGTCTTGAGGATGAGCGTTACACTGCTGATCTAGAGCGTCAACTCCGAACGGACTTCAGGGACACTCTTCAGGCTGAGGCTCTTAGAAACTCTATTACGGACATGCAGCAGAGTTTGGCACATACACCTTGTGGCCCTATTCCCTATATTTGTCACCCTCAGTTCTTCGGGTACAGATTTAAAGAATATGAGGCTCGGTGCTACTTCATACATGGATCTGCATATTATGATCCCAACCGATCTGCTGAGAATGGTGAGGATACATCTTGAGGGTTGTTAGGCTTTGTGGTGTGGTTTGGTTTGATATGTGATGGTTGATGATGACATTAGTAGTTGGCACTCGTTAGTAGAAAGTCTTTTGATTTGTGTTAGACTTTTATGCATTTTGATTATGTAGTGTGTTATGCATTTTCTTTAGTACTACTATGTATTTAAAATCTTCTTTAGTTTAAACATGCTATGCACTTCCTTTTATATTTATATCATCTGCTATATGTCTTGATTATCTTGTTTCAATTGGTTAGTTCACTCTTCTTTGTTATATGCTCACTCATTACGGGGGAGCTCACATTTTGATCAAATGACAAAGGGGATAAAAGTTTTTAATATACAAGATAGAAAAAGTATGATACCAAAGGTAAAAGGTACAAAAACATTAATTATTTGGTATATCAAACTTGGCGTTTGCCAATTATCAAAATGCAGGAGATTGTTGGCCCATCGGTCTGGTCACACCTAATTTTGATAATCGACTTACTACTCCAGTTCAAAAATATACAAATATTATACATGTACAGTACTGCTCCTGAACGACTACAACCTTGCTGCTGCACTCAATCAGAGTCTTTACCAACAATAATCGCATCACTGATCGAGACATTTTTTTCCCTACTTGTTATGTATCTTTTAATTTATTGAGTCTAGAAAAAATGTACGGTTGATTGGGATTGGCACTTGGATCTACAAAAACTCACTACCAAAATTAGCTTACCCATTCATTAAACCCAGTCCACTTACTAAATATCCCAAAAACCCAACAAATTTAAATCCCATTCTTCATGACCCCTTCAGGAAACAGGGTAACCGAACTCGGTCACCCCTGACCCAGTTTCCAAGGTAAGAGGTCACTCTGAAGAACATGCTCCAATCGTTCGAATTTTTGAACGTTGGACTACCGAACTCTGCCAGAGTTCTGTCCAGAGAAACACTATAAATAGAGAAGAGTTTTTTATTTCTACTCACTCATTCCATTCTCACTTCTCTATTCATTCAAGTGTTACATAAAAGCTTTCCACTTTCAAATCTAAGCTTAATAGCTCGTAGCCAAGCTAGTGCCAGTTTCGGTTCAATCTAAATGTTTGGTCGATTTGTACAAAAGGCCTAAAAACATCTC